>VWZF01006099.1:911041-1135457 GCA_013396755.1 Sclerurus mexicanus | reverse complement strand
GCGGAGCGGGCGCGGAGCGGAGCGGGCAGCGATGGGCGCAGCGCCCGGGGCTCGCCTACATCGCGGGCAGCGCGGCTACCCCATGCCCGGCTGCCCCATGCCCGGCTGCCCCGTGCCCCGCTGCCGCATCCGCGCTCGGCGCCGCTCCGCTCTGAGCGAGCGCCGCGGGCTGCGGGCTCACAGCTGAGGGGCGGGAGCGGCCCGGCCGGGGCCGGCTCCTCCTCCCCCGTCCTCCCCCCGCCGCTCCTCCTCCTCCTCCTCCTCCGGCACTTGCTGCGCCGGCAAAACGCGGCGCCGGATCGGGAAGCGCCGCCGCCCCCGGGCACGGCTCGTCCCGTCCCGGGCTCGCCCCCTCGCCCCCTTGTCGGTGCCCTGGCCAGGGGTGAGAGCCCGCTCCGCTCCTGCCCTGCCTGAGCCCTCCCGGGCTGCCCCGGGAAGGGGTGATGCCCCCTGGGACCAAAGGGTTTCGTTTGGCTGGGAGAGTCACGGAGATGCACCCTCTGCGTTGAGGGAGGCCGTGGGTGCCCCACTGACTAGCTCTCTGTGCCGGGGGTGCAGCCGTGGGTGCCCCACTGAGCCCCGTCCAGCCCCGGGGGTGCAGCCGTGGGTGCCCCACTGAGCCCCGTCCAGCCCCGGGGGTGCAGCCGTGGGTGCCCCCACTGAGCCCCGTCCAGCCCCGGCGGTGCAGCCGTGGGTGCCCCCACTGAGCCCCGTCCAGCCCCGGGGGTGCAGCCGTGGGTTCCAGCACTGCAGAGGTGACTCTGCTTGCAGTGGGGTCTCCACCTGGGCACAATTCCCGCCGGACGGAGGCTGGCAGTTTCACCAGAACCTTCTCATGTCTTCACTTACCAGGAAGCACTTGGTACTCGATCTTATTTGTATAACTCCTCAACACTTAATGACCACTCGGGATAACTCCTTGTCTTGTTTAATGTCCCTGTTTATTCCACTGTTGACTTTGGATACTTAACCCTTGGTGGCAGAGACCCTTCTGAGAGAAACCAGAGGCGACGCAATGCCTTCCGGGGTGTGAGAGAAGTGCAGGGGGTCAATCAGCCCAAACTACCCAAGATAAATGGGGCAAAACGAACCCTAGAAGCGGGGCTGGGGCTAGAGGATCCAGCTGCACACAGGCTGTGCTCTGACATGCCAGGCGCCCCATATTTCTTTCAAAGAAGGAGCAAGGGGGTCGAGATTGATACTGTACATCCGCGGGTAGGAGAGGGGTTGAAGTATTTCCAGATCACCACGTTTCTTAGCCTCCTGTCGTTCTTTCAGGTGTCGGTCATGCAGCTTTGTTAAGGGCACTGCACAGATTTTCCCGGGTGAGAGTTCATGGATGAGCATTAAACATTTACACCCTGTTCACAGTTTGGTGTGTTGCCCTCCTTAGTACCTGTTAAAACACCTTGCTAAGCGTCGTGGTGCTGTCTGAGAGCATCCAATGGCTAAAACAGGATATTCCAGCTCTGCTTCCTGCGTGCTCCTGCACCGAGGATTAAATCCTTTGCAGTGTATCCCTTTCCATTTGTGGGTTTAGCTTTTCATGTCCTTTTTGTTTGGTAAATTACAGGTACTGTTCTGTTGATTATGAAGTATTAGCATAATTACAGTCATTCTGCCCAATGATGCAATGCATGTAAACATGTAATTAGCACGGAGGGACAACACTGAGCAAAGTGATGACAACATGCAATAATGCAAAATGCCTTATTCTCCTGGTCACGTGCAGTGACACAGGCTTTAGAGCTCAGTGCCTTGATTATTTCTTTAGGAGGAGGTTTTGTTAAAATGTTTTGCTTCCTTCCCTCATACTGGAAAGAAAAGCACCCAGAGAAAACACCGTATTGCTTTATTCCTCGGAGTGTTTGTATGTGCAACCCTTTGCATGCCCCCCAACGTACTGTATCTGATTTCCTTTGCAATATTCGAAGGCTCTGCATTTGATAAAACAAACAAGTGCCCAGGCAGCTGCTCACATTACACTTTGGAACTTTTGAAACTGCCTGAAAACTGGGAACTTTTAAGATAGGGAACAGAGCGTGCTATTTGCAGCAGCTACTACCTCTGGCTTTCAATCTCCCCCTTTTAACTCGGAAAAAGCGGTGGCATTTAGTTCTGGGAACCCAGAAAAGTAACGGCAACTTGGGGGCTTTGAAAACCCCTCCTGTCCTCCCTGCCTTCGCAGTGCTGACACAGTTTTCATCCTGCCCACGCTGAGGAGCCTCCCAAGTGAGCAAAGCCCGGGGCTGTGGCCACAGGGCCAAGGACTGTGGGTGCAGAGCCAGGGCTGGTGGCTGCAGAGCGATGCCCAGGTTGAGCCTCCCCCGGTTCAAAAGTGAGGGGCAGAAGGAGATAGGGAACCTCTGCAGCGAAAGGGGCTGCTCGGTTTGCTCATTTGCATCTCAATCCCCACAATGCTCTTCCGGCTACTCACAGCTATTCCATAGTAGTGCTCTTGGCTGAGATCTGGGAACACGCTCAAAGGGTGAGGCAGCTTTTGGATGCACTGAGCTGTTTTCTGTTTGAGCTGTGAAAAGCAAACATCTTTTCAAGAGAGAACATTCTGAACAGTAATTTTTTTTTTTTTTGCGTTTACAATTCAGAAAGAGCAGAACTTCACTGAAATCTGGGAGGAAAATATTGTATAATGTCAAAAGGAAACATTAATCCTCTGCAGCAAAGGCTTCACACTCCTCTGAAAACAGAAGCCGCTGAGTTACTGCTCTGACCTAATGTGGCAGGACTGGAGATACAGGTTCTGAAACAGCTTCATACACTCAAACACTTGAACCCCAATAAAGCTCCATTGCCTTCCTCAAGGACCAACTCGAAGCCGAGGATCTACACAGTCACTTCAGACACTTCCTTCTAAATTCACTTTAAATATTTGCTTGTCACGGCTACAAACCCAGGCGCAAACAACGGCGATTTTAAAGGACTTTTAAGGATTTTAAAGAGCAGGAGGAGAACCTGTTGAAGGAGAGATGACTAATTTGCTTCAGTACTCAAATGTGCAGATTTGGGGCAAACAACATCAAGCAGTGATTAGAGATGGGCTCAAGCTCAGGTCTGGATTTACATTTTCTTCAAAGTATGGCTGTGTTTACTCTATTGGGGACAAACCCCCCTGCCAAGCTGGGAGCCAGCCGGAAGGCAGAGGAAGGGCGCTTTCAGATGCAGCATTTGGGGTTAAGCACATCTCAGCTGAACATGCAGAGCTGCTTTAAACTCTGTGGCAGAGCTAATCTGTTGAAAGGTCTCACTCAGCCTCGCTGTCCCCAAGGGAATGTATTCGGGAGAGCTGCGAACTCCTTGAGAGCCGTGCTGGTCGCTGCCCGGCGCAGGGGTTGGTTTCGCCATGTGTCCCCGAGTTTTGCAATTTCCAAGCAGCTCCCCCTCAGCTGATTTATTTTCACGCTCCTCGGCTTGCAGGAGGTGAATGAGGTCCCGTGGTCACCGAGCAGAGCCGAGGGCTGGTGCGGGGTGTGCAGCCCCTCGCTGCCTGCCAGCAAGGGAAATCTGAAACTTTGGAGGAGGAGGGGGAAGGAGGAGAAGCAGGGTATTTTCTGCAAAGGCAAAGCCATAGCTAAACAGCATGCATGGCAAAGCAGGAGGGAGAAGAGAGTGGTCTAAGAATTCAAACAAGCCACAGAGAGGACAATAGACAATGAATACGGGAGCAATAGGAAATAAATAGAATTTGTAAGGTAAATCCAGCGGACAGACAGGACCGAGCAGAGTAATAAAACAAGGAGAGGTTCAGCAGCTGAATGGACAGTGGGAAACCTTTGTGTGTGGTGAGGGGGGACCGTGTTACTTGCTCTCATGAAATTAAAATTAGTAAAGAAAATACACTCATTCATAATTGCACCCTTCTGCTTATTCCTGTGTCCTTCTCCTAGTCCTGATATCCGAGCAGTCCCTACTGCTCCTACACCACTACTGCTCACGTCCTGCTCTCCTTGGTTTTGTTCCTTGTTTTAAAGTGAAAAGTTTTGGCCTTTGGAATGTAACAGAAAACAACTGACGCTGTAAGAAAATCCAGCAAACCTTTTTATCCTAGAAGCAGCTAGGATGTGCCTGAAACGCAGCCGCAGGACAGCAGCACTCCCGGTGGAACCGTGTCAGCTCCGAGACTGCATTTTAAAGAGCGAGGCAGCGCTAGGGAAGTGTTGGAGGAGGGGGCGGCGAGCGGGGCTGCCCCTCTGCCTTGGCCACAAGGCAGCTCTGCCCCAAACCCAGCTCCGACAGACACAAGCCCAGCTCCGACACAAACAGCTCCCGCCGCCCGCACGATCCAGCTCCTGCCTCTGGATGTTTGCAGTGGGATCCCAACCAGCTCCCACCCAAATCCGTGGGTTTTGCTGGAGGCACCAAAGCGAGCACCAAGGTGCTTTCAGTCTTAGCTGTCAGATAAACAGAAAAACTCGGGGGAAAAAAAATATTATTGTTGGCACAGGCTGATTACAGGATGTAACAGCAAAATAAATGAAAAAATAAAATAAAGTGGAGATGCCCAGACTGGTGCTGTGGCCAAACCAGTAGGTGTACCCAGAGTTACACCTATGGGCTCTGGCTGCACGGGCACTGTGCACACAGGGATGCTCCCTGCGGGAGGGAGGCTCGTTTACCAGCAACACTTCTAAGGCAAATCAGGAGTGTGGCCAAGGTGTAAATTTTATTTTTAACATTTCTGCACTTCACGTTGCTGGCAAATCAATTTCCCTTTCTGCTCACGGTCTTTATTTCCATGTCACAGGTGCAGAGCAGGGTAAGACTAACACCCAAGCAGGGAGGTGAGGTGTGCTCTCCTGCCCTGTCCCCCAGGGCAGTGGGGAGGAAGCCCCTCTGCAAGACGGTGTGACTTGCCCAGGTAAGAGCTCAATCACCTGCGAGTCCCTGTTTCTCCATGCTGGCTGCAGAGAGGGGCTACACTGCTGTAGTGTAAATACCTCAGCCAGCTGAAACACTGCTGATGAGGGGGGCTCAGCGAGGTGTAATCTTGGCCAAGAGGTCTAAGGTGGACTAGGAATAAAACCTACACTCTGTGACAGCGCTAAAACCATAGCTTTAGGATATCAAGGACCATTCTCCCAAACCACACAGTGTGGTTGGGTCAAGCTAAGGGCCGCAGCAGCACAGCAGCAGTGGTTCTGGTGCTTTCCTCTCACCATTTCCCCCCTCTCCAAACACCTTGAACTCTTAAGCAACCCAGCCTGTGCAGACAGGAATTTGCATTTTAGGCTTTGCACATCAAACTGAAAAGCAATGAAGGGAATGATGTCTGGACCCAAGCAGCCTATTGAGAGGATCAAAAAGGTAACACAAAGCACAAAAGATGGCTAAGAAACACAGCTCATTTGCCATCCCACACAGCAAGGCTGTCTCAGGACCTGGAGACCCAGGCAGAGGATTTAGTGCCTAAGCCCAGAGACTCCTCTGGGGTACAGGCATTAACTCCTGCTTGCACCACTGAGACTGGAGAAAGCTGAAGTCAAAACCAAAAAACTCTAAAGAGGCCTCAGCATATTGTTGTTTTGGGGATAGTCCTGTGCGTTTCATCCACAGGAATTAGTGTTTTCTTTTCATTTCACAATAACCAAGGTATTTAAAATGTCTGCCAAGAAGTACTCAGAAAACAGCATTTAATCTGAGAACTCTTCAAAAAGACCAGTTGTTTATTTCTACCATTTAATGAACATTAATTTCCTGTTTTAGAAAACGTAATTTATGCCACTGGTGAAGCTGATATTTATCTTTTGTGCGTATCCTCTTGGCTGGCTTAGTTTTTCATTTTCCCCAGTTCCTCCAGCCTGCCTACACTCTGCAACCTGCAGGCTCAGCCTGTGCCATCAGCGCTTCAAATGTACTCAGAAATTTCCAGTGCAGGGTGGGAGAATCCGGCAGCAGAGGACACTAATCTATTAGTCACTTCTCACAATAAAAACAAAGCTAAAGAGGATATTTGTAACACTGATCTGAAAACAAGACTATATTTTGCTTTCTGCCTCAGAATTTGGACAAAACTAATGCAAGTTACACTAAACAAATCCAGCCCCTGCCAGGATAAACAAACATTTGCAGCCTTGCTTTCTACATGCCTGTCATGAAATAAAGACACGGACATGCATTTTAATGCAACTCTCCTACAAATTGTGAAAAAATAATTGTGCACTGTGTATTCATTGCTAGGTTACCAGAAGGGGAGAGAATATTTTTGCAGACATGATGAACTAACAAGGTAAATAATTCAACTTAATCATTTTTAAATTTCACACTTAATTTTCAACAGCCGGTCTTTTCAGAGCCCAGAACAACTCAGATCTGATGACAGAGATTTTTTAAAGCTCCCGGGAGGCTGACTGGGGCCATGGAGTAGTTTTTATATGACAAACTTCTCCCTGAATTCAACGGCAGTTTTAACACAAAAAGGGCAGCAAGGTTTGTCCAGTTGTTATTAACAGTATGCATTTTTTCATCTGTTTTAAATTCACTAGATGAGTGATGTCTTACCACATATTGCAGCATTAACAGAGGAAAACTAAAAGAGCTCTCTGTAGATACCCGGTCTGCCTGCACAGTGCTCCTGTCAGCGACACTGGGAGGAACAGCACGAAGTGATTAAAGCAGATCAGGGATTGTCTAACTAATCCATAAATTCCGACATTATTACATATTTGCTTAAGGAGAAACAATGGATCGGATGATGAAATCAGATCTGTGCTGCTCCACCAGGCAGGGCCGTTTGTGCTGCTTTGTGGCAGTATTTGCAGGGCAGATGGATCTGCAGGAAGGAGTAAAGGGCCCTGCATGTCCCCTGCACCAGCAGCAAGAAAACTCCTCTCAAATGAGACTCTTTGAACTTTGCAAAGTTTCCAGGTGAGACACAATACATCTGCTGGAAGGGACTCTGATTTATTCCTTTTTTTCTTTGATTTTAAGCATGCTCTGACTATCATGGCTTTATTAGGTCGGATCACACTCTCATTTAGGTGCCAGCAAATCTGACCATAGAGATGCTCCTCTGATTAAGGGACCTGAGTTAAAGGCAGGTCAGGTTCTCTGTCAAAGTCCCCACTCAGTTCCTTGCATGACCTTCTGAAAGTCACTTCTCTATATTACGATGCTGAATTTAATTGAGGAACTCTGAAAGTCCATTGACACAAATTCATGCTGCTCTGCCAGTTTATTGTTGGGAGAGCAGTGGCAAAGACAGGACAACATGAAAGCCTGAAGGTGTGGTGAGAGGCTGTGTGGAGGCTGAAAGGTCTTAATTTGAAATGTCCCAAGGGCAGGGACAAGCCATGAAATCTAACATGATCTGACAAAACTGACAGTAATGACTAGCAAATTAGGAAGTGCTTTTACTCAGAAACACCATCAAGCCCGAACAGATTTTAATATTTTTAGAAGATGCTGTGGTCACCCAAACTCTTAATGCTTTTGGCAGAAGTCCTCGAAGCAGTACCTAAGTGTCAAATTTGGACTTTGCTATCTTAGTAATATATATGACTATCAATCTTCTGCTTTCTCAGACAGGATTCTGCATGAAAATCAATTAAATCTATTTGAGACTAAAAAGATATGTAAGACAGTGTAAGGTTTAGAAGGAAAGGAAATCCTCCCTACTGTTGATTTCACTTGTGCTCCCAAGAAGAACTGGAGGAGGTCTCTTGTTACAAATCAAGCTTTGTCATTTTTTTATTTTTCAGCCTCATGATGACAAGACTCTGTTGGGCCTTCCGTGGACCCAAATGCTTGAATGGACACAAAAATCTGAGTCTGTACCTCCCTAACAGGGGTCTGTCTCCTGCTCTGTGGCATGTCTTCCAAGCACAATCCTGGGCATCTCATTCATACTCAGATTACATTCTCTTTTTAAATTACCCTTCCTTTAGACTGAAAGAGTGAGATTGCTTTCTTCCATACAGGAAGACTTATCTCTTACCAGTTTAGAGTCATATATTTTCTATTTTAAGCACAAATGGTGAACCATTCCAAGGGGGGGGGGAAGAAAAGGCAGAACTGACCCCATGGTTGATGATCTTTGTATCTCTAGTTCTATTTCATTTCACGCCTCCCTCACTTCACAGTACTACAACCTTTTTGAATTGCCCTCTGTGATATCCACTCCTCACTGTTGACCAATGCTCACTCATTCATTGCTTGTTGGATCAGCTGGGCACTTGCACAATCAAGGCTTTGTTATGCTTTCAGACAGGCTGCAAGCCACAATATTGAAGCAGCACAAGCACTGTTTCCTCTCTTGGTATTCTTCTTCCCTGGCCTTTAGGAAGACAGCATCCTAAACATGAAAATGCATATAAAGTAATTACTACAACAGCTCTCATTTAATTTGCTACACAATGTCTTTTTTTTCCCTTCAATTGTCGTAGGAGAGTGAAATATTCAAAAGTCTGAAGAGTTTTTGTAAGTTGGTCAACTGAGAAACAAGAATTGGCTTCTTTGAAAAGTGCAGCAGAGCTCAGGTTTATTTAATGACTCAGTGGATGATGGCTGGTGATACACAGTGAGTGGGGACCCTGCAAGAGCTGCTCTCTCCACCAGTTAATTGGCCCAAACAAAACAGAATGGACTTTTCTGACTAATAAGCACTGGCAATAATGAAGAGCAACCACAGGGACGGTGGGAAGATAAAGGAATGCACATACCAAGGCTCTGCAACGGGATGAAACGTCGAAGTTCAAGTTTATGTGCACAATAACCACAACTGGCACACGGGCTGTTGGCTGCACAAACAACCTGAGAACCCAGGAGGGGAACTCTAACAAACTCTATACAGCTGGAGGTTTTAAAACAAAATGAAACTTCACATTTGCATGTAGAGACATCCCAGTATGTAAATACCTGCAGGATCTGCTTCTAGGCCAAAGCTATCAATGAAGACAAGACCTGGATATGCTTGAACTCTGTCTCAGCAGGGATGAGCAGCAATGTTAGCAAAAGGTTATTTTTAGTTATTTTCACTTGATGCTAAAATGAGGATCTTGGCTTTCCAGATGGTGAAATTAAATTTCTTTCTCTCTTGCAGTAGAGGGGAAAAAAAACATGTAGTCCCTTATTAGGGAAGGGAAAGTTTAGATGGAGGTTAAGCAGCCGGGTTGGTTAGGGAAAGAATAAGAAGCAGATGAGTAAGGATTTTGTCACAGGGAGGGAGATGCAGAGTCTTTTGTGCATGGTGGTTTATTGCAGGCTCTAATGGCATCAGGATGACGTTACCAGGGAGCCTCTACACAATGAAATAATTTACTCTCATCTCTTACATCCTGCTAGCACAACAATGTGGTCTCCACAGACCTTCTCCTAAAACAGTTTTCATAGCCAAATTCTTCTATGTGTAATGCCACAGAAGATGTCATAACCTTACCCAAAAAACCCTAACTTGACAGAACTGTTAGTTTATTCACAGCAAATAATTGGGAATTGATAATGTCTAATGAAAGGGTCATTATACAGAGAGATTTGCTGAGGTCTAAAGGGCTCCAGACCTTCCTTTGCTCTCCCTCCCAGGTGCCCCAGTGCTGCACAGGGCTCCTCCTCAGCCCCCCTGAGCCAGGCAAAGGCAGCAGAGCCATGCAGTCCTGGTGGTGCCATCACCTCCTGCTCCCCACAGCATCCCACTCGCCCTCCACGTGGGCTCAGTGGCCCAGCAGGAGGGTCACCCTGCCCTGAGTCTCAGGTGCCAGAGGATGCCACACTGGGGCTGTGCCTCCATCCCTCCCACAGCCCAGGAGTCACAGGCACCGGGGGATAAGACAGCGCCAAGCCACCACAGATGCCTTTTAGCAGCCTGTTGGCTCCTTTCCTCAGAGAGCTGGAGGTCCCCAGGTTAGCAGCATATTTGTCAGGCTGTTCAAAGGCCTCGAGAAGAGTTACATTCAGCAGAGAAAGGACACAGAGATGGAGTAACAGCTTTTCACTGAAAGAGAGCAGTTTCCTGTGTCTGCTCTGCTCCCATCTGACAAGAATCACATCTTTCCTTCTCTTTTACAGCACACAGCCAGTCCAGCTGTAAGGGGGTGAGCTGCTCACTAGACTGGCCTCTGTATTATCAGCAGTATTAGTCACTCTAATGAAGCTGTTCAATCTGTTTTACTGAAGGTGCATGAACCTGAAAGGACCTTGAATTTCATAAGCAGGGTGAGTGTGAAGAGCTGGCAGTTGCAGGAAAATATAAAACAGTCTTGGCTTGAAAATTAAACAAAGCTGAAATGGAATTAGTCACAATAAACTGTACTTGAATACCCACATTTTAGAGTAGGTTAACATTCTAAGAATGATATTAAAAGACATAATAGGATATAATAAAATGTCTTTTATAGGGTAGCATACAGATTTAAAGAACCTATTGAATTCTGTTTTCAATGAAGACATATTAAGTAAATGTTGTTGTATTCTCTAGAGCTATACAATTCTCATAATCTTTTCTTCAGATGCCTTTGGCTAATTCATAATTCAAAATGTTACTCATTTCCCTTCCTGTCTGTGTATCACTTAAAGATGTGCATCCAATACATAGTCTGTGGATCTCTGCATATTATACACATCCCAGTTCCTGTTATGTATACATTCCTTTGGAGGGATATGATTTATTTCTTTAAGCACTTTCCCATCTTAAAATGTCAGATGCTTCCTGTACTTATACACAAAGAAGTTTAAACTCCCAAAGGTACTGAAGTTCAACAAAATTCTGACTGAATAGTATGAACTTACCAGTGAATCTTTGGGAAATACACAATCCCACCTACTTTCCTCTGCTCTCCAGCATAACTTTATTTCACAAGTGTTTTACACTTCAGTCATGAAGAAGATCAAACAGAGGTATGGTTTTGAAAAACAAAGAACCGAAACTGAACTCTCTGAAGGTTTACTCTTCTTCAGGTAGAAATTTTGAATCTCGAGGGTTATCACTTGTGGCACACAGGAACTCGTCAAGATTAGGAAAATGGGATTTCAAGGCTACCCGTTATCTCTTTCCATTATCTGAATCTTGCTATCTTTTGTAAATAAGACTTTCCCTCTCCAAATAACTTACTTATAAAGTTTTTTTGGTAAGTAAGGAAAATACCATTATTACTTTACTGGGTTTCAGATTGGTTACTCAATAACAAACTCAAACTGTATTAACTGATGTGGTCAGACTATGATCACTTGCCTGTCACTGGATTCTCCAGCAGATTTCACCAGCTAAAAAGCAAAGTTGTTTCTTTTACTGTATTTTAAGAATACAGCATTATATACAAACATCCCTTTAAGAAAAGATTGCCAAGTAAAAGTCTAACTTTGCATGAGATTGCTCAAATATTGAAGCCCTTGGCAAAGAGAAACCTGCACTGATCTTCAGTTCTGTGGAAGAACTGAGCCTGTCCTGCCACTGCCTGATCTCCTGCAGTCTTCATGCCACAAAACTAAACATGAAAGTACACTCAGGAGCCTGAGCTGGAGCAGAGAATGGCTTGAGCACAACAAGGAACCTGCACAACATCACACTGTGGCCCAGCAGTCTGAGGAGAGGACATGAAAGCACGCAGGGAGTGGGATGACTGGTGGTGGTCCAGAGAGTGTCTGTTTGGAGGTGTGGGCTGGTTCTGAAATGAATGAGACCTTTCTAGTTCACCCCCAGAGCTACCTAAGTCCAGTACTCCTGTTAACAGAACATTTGTGGTATTTGCCAACTCCTAAAAACAACCAAGGGTTTCTTCAGGTTGACTCATTTGAAAAGAAGAAAGAAGAAACAAGCAACAGCAACATCCTTTCTAACGACAGCTAATGTTTCAGAGAGAGAAACGGATCACACAACAGCAGCACTTTTCAGTGAGGTTACCCAAACTCAGTATGTCTAAACTGTAAGAGGATTTCTTCAGAGCAATTAGGCCAGTAATTTCAGCTGAGCATTTGAAGTCTTGAGTACACAGGGAAATTGGCCCAAATAACTCCTAGGTACTAGTCCCTGGTAGTAATAAAGGCTCTGAAGGCCAAAGGGAGGCATTAGCAACACTTTTGCAACTCCCTTAGCAGGGTGTACTCATGTAACTAATTGGGAACCAGTAAACAATCCTGGTATTGAAGCCCAAAGCAGATAATCTCACTCACACTACTTCAGTCATTTTCTTCTCATGTGGCTGACTGGAATAAAACTGCTAAAATACTGTTTCCTTCATGCAGAAAAAGATCTGGGGGATATAATAGATCACAAGCTGATTAGGAGTCAACAGTGTCAAGCCATTGTGACAAAGGCAAACACTGCACTAAGCTGTGCAAACAGGAGCATGGCTTGCAAGACATGGGAGGGAAGTAATCCTGCTCTGCCCAGCTCTGGCACTGGGACTCATCCTCCAGCAGAGATGCAAAGTGCCCAGAGAGTGTCCAGGAGAACAAACAGAGGTGTAAAACACAACCAGTGAGGAAGGACTGGACAAATCAACCTAAACAAGAAGCTGGGTTGGGAGGGAAACGCAAGAACACTTTGCAAATTCATGAAATCTTAAATCCATGAAGGGAACGACTCGTTTAGTGTGTGCAGGGCGGATAAGGAGTAACGGATTTGGGATGGGATTTGCAAGCCTTCCCGGGCAAAGAAAGGGTTAACATAGGCATTAGCAGGAAAGCAGCTGAGAAGGCACACAGCTGCAGGGGATAAAGCCACTGGAGAGGGCTGGGGGGGACCCCCGAGGGAGGGGCTGAGGAGCCTCTCAGGGCAGGGATGGATACAGGCTGAGGGCATGGGGGCTGTGTCCTTTAGAAGACTCTGGTCTTATCTTTGGCAGGTTATTGGCCTCCTTGTTTGTATTTGCTCAGAGTGTTTGATTGTGGAAAAGGTATCTTTCTTCAGGCCTCCAAAAAGGTAGGGTGGGGTGCTAAGGGTTTTGTTGTTTTCTTTGTTTTTTTTACTAGCCCAGCAAAACTTTTCACATCTGGTCTAAAAATGCAAAGTGCCAAATCCACTAAGGTAGGAGAAAAGTAGGATAATTTTTGCCTAAGGTAAAATATTATGCTACTGTACCTCGGGAGCTGAAAATGTTAGTCTGTGGAGGGAGAGAGAGCAAGAAGCATCTGTGTTAAAGGAAAAAGTTATGCAACAGGCTCAGGCTCAATAGCTCTAAAACCAGGGAGGTGACAGGTGGCTGGATCTTTTTGCTAGAGGGAAAAGATCTTAACCTGCCAAATTCGAGGGGATTTGGAAATCACATCAAGATCAAAGCTGGATATTAGGAAACTCTTTCTCTGGGCAAAGCTAGCAAGGACTGTAAGAAGCTGGCTGAGGATGTTGGGAAGCCTCGCAGGCTGGGATGTGTTTGTCAGCAATGATGTCAGGTGTTTGCCAGTTCATCTTGTCTCAGAACAGCACGACCAGATGAGCTTCTCATGTCCCCTTCTGCCCTAAGTACTAGGATGAGAAATGCTGTCCCCCCTTCTTCTCTTGCCACTCAACTGTGACGTTTTATGAAAATAACAGAGCATTTTTGGAAGCTCAAAGCATTCCTTGAATAGAAGTGGTTTCAAGCTAGCTCTAAGCTGAATATTTTACCTACTCTGTTGAATGAGCCTTTCAACACAGTGTGTTCAGGAAATAGTTCAGTACTGAAGCTTGTACATTCAGCAATAAATGTGTTAAAAGAAAACTGCATATTGACTAATTCTGTCTTTCCAGCAAAGATACAACTAAAGTTGCCCACACGCTCTACAACACCAACAAGCAGCTGTGTTTGTAAGGATACTCTTTTACCAGCTCAGTTACAGTTTGAGCTTTTCAAAAACAAACTAAACCCAAGACTCCTCGGCCTCAATTACCCCAGTAGTGTCCTACACAAGCAGTCCTGCTTTGTCTTCTTTTAAACTCCCAGTGAAATCAGCTGAGATCTGCCCTCCCAAGTCAGTAGGTCCAAGCCGTTCATACTGTGGGTCTGTGTAATTTTAGAAATGCCAGTTAAATGTAAAGAAAGCAAAACAACTTTCTAGACGCTGTTTTTCCATGAAGAGGAGGAAAATTTCTATTTGATAGCTAAAGCCTCCAGAATTTGAAAGCTTTAGGTTCACAGTAATAATCCTGAAGAGGCTGATTTGTCAGAAATAAAAGCTAAAAATTAGTTTGATGAGAAATATCTTTGAGTCTGTAATGCTTTTAGCTGTTTGGTGAGCTGTTCCTCCCCAGCCCACTGTAAAACCTTTAAAGGAGAGAATTGCAAGTACAACTAGGACCAAACCATTGGTTATGACAGCGTTAGGAGATCTTTTTCCATTCTGGCCCACTCGGAAGAGGAATGGGCACTGAAACAATGGAGTGCATTTTGGAAAGCATTTAGTTGCCCAAGAACACACAAATGCTTGCTGGAATTTCCAAAGCCTGTAGGTAAGCATTCTCACAATGGGCATTAGCTGCCTAGGTTGCCCTGAAAATCCCACGAAGAGTCTGTCCAAACCCTCCTCAAATGAAAATCCCATTCGAAGCAGAAGTGTGTATTTAATTACCCTCTGTGGTCAGCTGCAGAACATAACTCAGAAAGCATTTCTGGTGGCTTTGGTTGGTTCTGTATTCTCCTCGGGAAGGGCTTTGCTCGGCATTTTGCTTCGCATAATGAGGCGCTGTCCCTGACTGGAACTTTTGTTTGCTTTAGGGTGAGTAAAGCAATACTCTGCTACACTTTCTTAGATAAAGCGAGGCATGCAGGCAACATGAAAGCGCCAGCAACAGAAATGATCGTATTTAGCAGCGCTGTTCTCAGCGAGATTAAAGTCGGGCTGGACGGCGAGAAGCTGTGTAGATAATTTGAAACGGAGCCCGAGGGTGAATTGCTGCCTGCCTGTCCGGCTCACCTCCTCACTTCTCGCATTTGTGTGCCAACCAACACTTTAAGATAACTCTGCTCTGTTTGCTCCTTGAATTGTCTGGCTGTTTAACAGGCTCTTCCGATAAACAAGGGATAATCTCAGGATTTTGCTCAACAAAGATTGCTTTGTGCAAATTTCAAAAATTCTGAATAGGTTGTTGTACAGGGGCTGGTCCTGCGATCCCTTTTAGCTGTGAATACTTTCGGAGTGGTTGCACAATCCTGGTTTCAGTTGGTAAATGATCAATAATACCTTGCAGTAGGTCTGCAAATACCTTCCAGGATCTGAAGGGGCTTACAGGGAAGCCAGAGGAGGACTCTTCCTCAGGATCTGTAGCGACAGGACAAGGACTAATGGGTACAAATTGAAAGAGGGGGAATTTAGGTAAGGTATTAGGAAGGAGTTTTTTACTGTGAGGGTGGTGAGACACTGGAACAGCTTGCCCTGGGGAGGTGCTGGATGTCCCATCCCTGGCAGTGATCTGGGGTCTGCAGCACCTCTCTGATGAGGAGAGACTGCGGGAGCTGGGCCTGGTTAGTCTGGAGAGGAGAAGACTGAGAGGGGATCCCATCAATCCATATAAATATCTCCAAGGTGGGTGTCAGAGGACAGTGCCACACTCTGCTCAGTGATGCCCAGAGACAGCACGAGGAGCAATGGCCATAAACCAAAACACAACAAGGTCCATCTCAACATGAAAAAGAACTCCTGTCCACGGGGGTGGCAGAGCCAGAGCAGCCGCCCAGGGCTGGAGGGTGTGGAGTGTCCCTGTGTGGAGACATCCCAGACCCCGGGAGGAGCTCCTGTGTCACCTGCTCCAGGTGACCCTGCACTGGGACATGCCCAGGGGTCCCTCCCAACCCTAAATATTCCATGATTTTGTGATGGATAATGCCCAGAGCAGCCCGGTCGGGTGGGAGGTGACCCTGCCCACGGCTGCGGGTGGCACTGGATGGGCTCTGAGGGCCATTGCAGCTGCTTGACAGTCTGTGACTCTGTGCTAATGACACCACTGCCACGACAATTCTCCCTTTATTAAAGGTTACTGAAAAACAGGGAGAAAGGAAAAGCACCGAACGCAGTCCTTCGGACCAGGAAAAGCACAAACCAGAGAGAGAGAAGTAAAAAACAAACGAACAAACAAAAGCAATCAGCAAACAGGACGGAGGGGGTGGCATTTGCTGAGGAATAAACAGCTGCAATAGATAACATAGATCTAAAATAAAAAATCTATAATACGAATAAATAATATAAAGGAAATGAAATAAATGAAATAAAAATGAAGTTAAATGAAGTAAAATAAAATAAAATAAAATAAAATAAATAAAATAAAATAAAATATTGAGCTACACAGCCAGGCCCTTTGGGGCCTGGGGCAGTGCTTCACACAGGGCCGAGCAGCCTCGGGCCGGGGGACCCTTCCAGGACTGGGGGACCCTTCCCGGGCGCAGGGACCCTTCCAGGACCGGGACACCCTTCCCTTCCCACGGGACATTTCCCTTCCCACGGGACATTTCCCGGCCCCACGGACCCCCCGCCCCGAGGCTCGGCCAGACCTCCCCGCCGCCGGCGGCGCCTCTTCCGGCCGCTCTGCCCGTCTCTGTGGTCGGTCTGCCGCTCCTCTCTATGGTTGTTCTGCCGCTCCTCTCTGGGGTCGGTCTGCCGCTCCTCTCTATGGTTGTTCTGCCGCTCCTCTCTGTGGTCGGTCTGCCGCTCCTCTCTATGGTTGTTCTGCCGCTCCTCTCTGTGGTCGCTCCGCCCGCCCGTCTCTGTGGTCGCTCCGCCGTCGCCCCGTGTGCGATGTCGGGCCGGGCCCGCGGCCCCGCCGGGCGCCCCGTGCAGGTGGTACGTGAGGGCCGGGCCGGGCAGGGCAGGGCAGGGGTCCCGGGGGTCCCGGTAGTCCCGGGGTTCCCGGGGCAGTGGTACGTGAGGGCCGGGCCGGGCAGGGCCCGCAGGGGCTCCCCCATCCGTGTGGGCAGCGCGGGCCGGCGCGTCCTGCGCTTGTTGCTCCCTGTGACTAAATATAGCTTATATATGTATATGTGTGTGTAAATACATGCGTAAATGTAGGTAAATAAAGATGGGTATATAACACATCTCTATATATCTCTCTGTATAAAAATACGTGTGCAACTATGGATAAAGATGGGTATATAACATATCTCCATATGTGTCTTTATGTATATATGTTAAAAATAGATATAAATATAGATAAAGATGGGTATATAACATATCTCTCTATATGTGTCTCTATGTATATATATAAATATAAATATAGATAAATAAAGATGGGTATATAACCTCTCTATATATGTGTCTCTATGTATATATATAAAAATACGTATACAAATATAGATTAAAAAAGATGGGTTTATAACTTATCTCTATGTCTCTCTACATGTACATATATAAAAATACATATATAAATGCAAATAAAGATGGCTGTATAACACCTATATATGTGTGTGTCTCTATGTGTATTTGTAAAAATACATATGTAAATATGGATAAAGATGGATATATAACATATCTATATGTGTATATATAAAATATATATATAATACATGTATAAGTATAGATAATGGTAGATATATAACATCTATATGTATGTCTATGTATATATAAGAATACATATATAAGTATGCCTAAAGATGGATATATAACATCTCTGTATATATCTGTCTCTAGAAATACATAAATATATAAAATATATACAAACATATATAACTACAATATTGATTATTAAAGGTTATTAATTTTTCTGTTTGGCTCAAGTGCAGAGTGGAGAGATCCAAGTAAAAATGCAGTTAGAGAACAGGTGGGAAAGGGTATTATTGATATTTATCTGTAGATTTATAACAATATATCCAGATGTATATTTGTATTATCTATATATCTCTCTCTATAATATGTATATATCTATGTAGAGATATCCATATAGATATCTATCTATCTATAATATAGATATCTCTCTAGAGGTCTCTATATGTAACATGCAAATATGTGCATATCTATATATATGTACATCTGTATCTATATCCATATAACATAAAGATACATATAAAGACTAGGTTTTCTATTACATCTGTAGAAGTTAAATATAATAGATATAAAAATTATATATGATTAAAACATACATAAACATATGTCTGTTGCATCTGTTACGTTTATACACACGCAACAGTTTAAGGTTGTTGTGGGAAATGCCTGAGAAACAAACCCGTTCAAATCAGGGGAAGTGAAAGTGATGAACAACATCAGAGAGTCTTGGGTCCTAAAGGCAGGTCAGAGTTGGTGGCCTGAAAATCCATCTGGGTTAATTTAAATTAATTTAATTTAAAGTATCCCATCTAGGGGACTTGACAAACCTGGCGTGTCTCTGCCAACAGCCACGAGTTTGGAAATCGTTTGGGATGATGGCTAAACTTCTTTCCAAAATAGCACTTAGGACTTCTCTACACTTTTAGCAGCATGAAAATGCTCTTTCATAGTTATTTTCCACCTGGGGCTGTGAGGGCAGAGAGGAGCCTGCTTGGCCTGAAGCTCATGGAAACAGTTTTCCCTTTGGACTTGTTCATGATCCATATTCTTGGAGGGTTATGGTGGTAACACCAAAACCATTCAGCTGCACCATTTCTGACACCTTTTTTAGGAGCTCCCCTTTCTCCCCTTCACTTCCGTGTTGCTTTCCAGTGGCCCAGCTGAGGGAGGGAGGGAGTTTTTGGGGTGAGTGATACATTTATGGGTGGAAGGGCATGGAAATACCTGTTGCCCATTTCACATTCGGTCATTTTTGCCACACAAAATCCACTTGGCAGTGAAGCCAAGAACTGTTACCTTCTGCTCAGTGATAGCAAAACCACATTGCTAAAACCAGCCAGAATCACTTCAGGCCTTATTTTAGAAGTTCAGAGAAAAGCAGGCAGTGTCACGATGCTCAGGTCCAGGTTTGATTCATAGCTCTGTGTTTTAAGGGTTGTACTGGACTCGTAAGCCATGAAGCTCCTCTGTTGGATGCTGCTGTAAATCTGTCTCAGCTAATGAAATAAACGCTCATTCAGACTCAGTTGTCACTGAGATGATCTCGTAATGCCAAAAGCACATTAGCTGTTTGCTATTTATGTCCCAAATGCTCAAAATTACTTTGAGACAGCTTTATACACATTTCCAGAGTTCACTGTTCTGGTAGCAGTCTTCAGATACATGAAAGATTGCTGCAAAGGGAACTGGGACGAATCATCTGTGCTGGGATTGGGAAGTAGGATTTGGCCTAAACTGCAGCAAAAGGACACTGGGAAAACTGTCTTTCAAGTCTCCCTCATGCTTGCTTTTAGTGATTTCCTTAGCAAGGTTTGTACTTCTGTCAGCAGTGATAGAGCTGTAGTTGATTTTGTTTTGGGACAGAAGAAGCAGACAGAGTTTCTTGAAGTTTCTCCCAGAGGTATTTTTGCCATGAGAATGCACCTGTAAGTGAAACAGTGCCCTGGTGCATGTTTAATGATCTTTTTTAATGATGCAGGGAGGTTGGAGTGCTCTGATACACGATGATAAAGGCCTATTTACAACTGCACAAGTGCCGACTGCAACTGTTACACCGAGGTACAAATGCAGCAACGGACTAGGGAGAAATGAACGTTTTGATTTTTGATTTATCCTCGGCTTAAAATAAAGATAAGCACAGAAAACCGGTAGGCAGGAACAGTGGAAGCTAAGGAAACTCCAGTGTGCAGCATCAGCAGTGCCCTGTACGTCAATCATATTGCTGAGTACAGGTGTTTGTGTGGATTTGTTGATTTTTCAGATTTATGCAGCAATTCAGCCCTGCACCTGAGCTGGGCAGGTCCAGCCCTGCTCTGTGGAAGCAGAATTTGCCCTCAGTGATGCGTTCAGGAGCAGAGCAATATGAGTTATCACGTTGAGTTCAGAGCACCTCGGTGCCCGCAGGTGTTTAGGGGGGATTTTATATGTGCTGTAGATGAGTACTGGCCTTCTCTGCTTTCAGGTCTAACTGAACAGGGAGGCCAGACATCATCTTGCTCTTTTGCATTGCTGTCCTGACTGAAAACAGGAGTCCACTGCGGAAAAAAAAAGCAGTTTTCAAGCTCGTTTGCCATGGCACAGTCAAATTTTTACTGAGTGAATCAGAAATAAATTGAAAAAGAACTGATTTTTCTGGGTGTGCAAAACTGTGGCAAGTTTGTATTGTCATTGGAAGAATTGTGGACCCCTTTTTTCCTGAATGAATGTGTTAGGTTGATTAGTATGACTGTATAAGGTCATGTTTTAATTGCCATCTTGACAAAAATTCTGATTAAATTGAATATGTTAGTTTAGAATCTCAGATTTTTGCTTATTTTTTAGACTCAAAGTACTGATCAGAGACAGTTCTGAAATTATCTGTTTTGTCTGTATGTTGTAATTGTTGGGTAATCGATTTCAGCTTTTTTTTTGTTTCTCCTTATTTTATTTATTTATCTCTCCAGAACACAAGTCAAAGGCCTGTTTGCTTAAAATTTTAGAAAGTTTTCCTTTTACTTCAAGGAACCCTTTCAACTGTTACATCATCCTGCCAAAAATCAGGAGTTTCATTCATTCTAGACAAGTTCACTGTTTTGTTTGGCTGTGGAATGTGAATTATTGTCCCGGACATCCTACTCTGTCCTACCTATGCTCTCAGTGTCCCAAACCCTGCCTACTAATGTATTCATCTGTGTGTATTCACACGATTTACATGTGCTCACATGTCACTAAATCGGGAATAATTCCATCTCAGGATCCTTCCAGCATTTTGTTTCTTAGGATTCTCGCCTGCTCACAATAGGGACTAATCCTCTCTTTCTTCCAGCCATGTGTTTGTGGTTACCCCACACAATAAGGAGTTTAAGTTCTGTTTCTAGGGACTTCTTGAAATGTCCCAGGAGACTTTTTTGGAGTTTCTTAGGCCCTTCAGTTCCCCATCTCTAAGCAGTTTTAACAGGTGCCGGCTTGGGCTCTCCCTTTGCAAAGACACCCGGTGTGTTACTGGGCTAATTCCTCAGCTCTCTGCATTCTCTGAACGGAATATGCTCTTTTTTGAGCTGCTGACAGAATGTTGGGGGTTAATTAGAGCAGGGGTGAGGAACTGAACAGGGAAATCCTTTGTCTCTGGTTTCTAACCAACCCTAAAGTATCTCAGATAGGTTTGTGTGCACATCTGAACAAGAGGCTGTAAGAGGGAACCTGCAACTGGGATGGCAGAGTGTGGAAATACATCATCCATCAACTTCTGATGGGCTTAAAAGCAGTTGTAGATCGACTAATTCTTAAAAATTCCTGACAGTCCAGGCTGCATAGATGAGCTTCTCCAATTAGGAAGTATGTTTAAAGAAAAATTAATGAGTGAGGTGTGTTAATGGAAGACTAATAAAGAGTTTCTTAACAATTGCAGGAATACATAAAAAGGTTAGGATGGTGTCACTGAGGTTCTTTAGTGGATTTGGTACAGGGGTCTCTCCTGTTTCCTTGGCCATCTTGTAGAACTCAAAATAATTTTAAAAAATAGGTTTGATAGAGAAAAAAGCAAATCATATATTTATAATGGAAATAAAAATTCTGGGCTACTTTTATATTTTTAAGATGTGGGGTTTCTTGGTGAAAGTGAGTTTCAGAAGGATCTGGCACTTCCCCTTTCTAATAAATGCTCTTACACTTTAAGTAAACAAAAATAGTGCTTACTGACATGCATGTGGATTTCTGTTTCTGTTTTGCAGTCTGTCATTGTGCCTGTTCACAACAGTGAGTGCTGGCTAGATGAGTGCCTGCAGTCAGTTTGGGACCAAGATTTCCAAGGAACCATGGAGCTGTCAGTTTTTAACGATGCCAGTCAGGTATGTTTCCTTAGAACACTGTCCCAGTGAATACTGTCTCTGACAGGAATTTTTGGCTCGGTTCACCATACAGACTGGAATAGCTGCATCCATGTCATTATTTTTTCTAGGATGGGTCAGCTGAAATAATCGAAAAATGGAAGCTCAAGTTTGAAGAAATTGGTATTCCAGTAATCATTGGAAGGAACGATTCATCTGAACCTCGAGGTGGTATGTAGCTTCACAGAGGTTTTGTGAGAATTGGGTGCTTATTGCAGACGCCTCCTGGTTTTTGATTTGAAAAGTGTCTTTGGAGGCATTTGCATTGCAATGGAAAGAAACCACATTGTTTTCCAGAGCTCTCTGTTCAAAAACTCACTCCAGTTTAGAATTTGGCCCTCTTGGTTTGGGATCTGTAGGATTTGTTTATATGTCCAGGAAGGAAGAACTTGGCTTAGCACTGGTGCTCCACTCTGCAAAAGAATTTTGTTTAATTGTAGTATACACAGTGTTGTTAATGCTTACAATTTTACTGTGGCTTTCTGATATCTGATTTATCTTCAGGGAATGGGTCTTAAGAAAAAAGAAATGTAAGATTTCGTACAGAAAGATTTTAAAAGTAAATGCATTTCTTTCAATCTTGTAAAAGAGATGCTGAAATAGAAAAGAAAATACCTTTTGGATCCCTTTGATGATCAAATGTAAAGAGAGGTGTCGGGAAAGTTTTGATGTGAGCTAAAAGCTCTCACTAACCTCCTAAGTATTCCCTCCAAGAGCTAACCCAGGGTGTTTACTGAGCTGCCAGATACGTGTAGGGTGTGATTCCCTGTTGATTTCCACACTCATATGAATCACATCTCCCCACTGCAGCAGATTACAAACAAATCTCTCTAAGAGCTTTTCTTTTGCTTGTTTTCTTGGTTTATGTTTAGGGGGTTTTAGCATAAAAGCTTCCTAAAATGTAAAATAGAAGTAGAAGCCTCTTGCTCTTTGAAGGAGCTGCTGCTGAGTGCCACTGAAGTTGGAAGATCGTGGCTGGGGAGGAGAGCAGCAGGACAAAGCAAGAACAGCGTGCCCACATTGGGTATGGCAGCTCTGTAACTAATGTTTCTGTCCTTCTGGACCTTGTTGCAATGAGTAGACACGTAGGAATTAAAGTTACCAAGCCGGTCCAAATTTGTGTCCTTCAAGTTATCTCACAAGTCCCGCTTTGGAAACGCTGTAACATAAAATCTGCCCTGTTTGTAAGAGGAAAGGAACCCAGGTTGATTACAGTGTCTTCAAAATGATCTTCTTATGCAAAAGCCCCATTCTCCTTCAGAAGGCTTCATTTTCATCCCCAGCTGAAACACGCAAATAAATTGGGGGTTTGTACACTGAATTCATTTGCAACCTGGTACAGGCCCCTGGCTTTATTTACTGTCATTTAGCTGACTGCAGACTTTCCAGCTGTTTTTAAATAGTTGTCAGAGCCAGCAATACTGAAGTAACACAGCATAACTGTTACTATAAATATTTTTAGTATTTTATTATCTCTAGCATGAGCTGGTGTTGTTTTGACAGTGCAGCTTGCAATATTAGCATTATTGGGCTGGTGATGAGAAAAGACAGACGAGGTTTGTAGAGGGAGTTTTTCTTTTTTGGGCCACTGATACAGCTGGGATTGAGCAATGGCAAGAATTACTTGTATTCCTGGCAATTTGTCTTCTTTTTTTCCCTCCCTCCACTGGGGGTGATCAGTCTCCTTTCAAATCTGCCTTCTCTTAGTAGTTGATGATCTAGAAGCTAAGTAGGTTGTAATTTCTCAAGTCAAAGAATAATCCCAGAGGTTGTTAATTATGATACTCAGGATAGTTAGTAATGTTTTTGTTCATGCCATCATATTGTGTAATCTATTTTCCATTTTTATAAACACTTCCTATGTCTAAAGTCTTGTTCCTAACAGAGGGCTGTATCAGTTGTGTATAAACTAGTTTTTAGTTTGCCAGGACACACAGGCATGATGCTCTGATAATAATTTATATTAGAACCCTGACACCAGTTCACCTCTGCACTTCAGGAAACTGACCCTAAAAATGAGTCCCAGTTGTGAATTGCAAGTACATTGTGCCTTTAGGGACATGTCAGGATGCTTTTTGGTTTAACCTGCATTTGTCAGTGTTGGGGAAGCTGCAGCCTGCACAGCTCTTTACTTAATCGGGGACAGGGGATGCAGCCGTGAGTATGGTTTGAAATAACAGCATGAAATACATGTGGAACATTCATGTAGAAGTCACTCTCAGGTCACCATTAAAACAAAGACATCTTTCCTTCACAGTTGGTACATTTTAGGAGCGGGTTACTTGAGATCCACAGTATTTGTTTGCTTCCAGCGATTTACTTTTATTGTGTTAAGGACTAGGTAGGACTGTAAGGAGTCCTGCCTTTAAAAGAAGATGCTTTGGTACAGCAGGCATTGTACTAGTCAGGCTTCACATCTTCAACTATTTACACAAGATTAGGATTTATTCCTGATTCTTTTCTAACATGTAAAAGACAGGGGGGGGAACCTAGGAAAAAAGAAAGGGTCACTTGCCTAAAAAAAGGAAACCCTTTTCTTTCCAAGAGTGAGGAATGTTAATATCTCACCGAGGCTTAAGTTTTTACGGCTGTAACCTTGGCAACAGGCTCCTTTCAGCAAGTGAGCAGGCCTTACAAAACTCAGAGACCTGGCACAAACATTGCATTTTGTTCAGCAGAGTAATATTAAAGACGGTTTTCCACTTGTGCCAAACATAGAATTTGTTGTGCTGAAGCGATTTTTAATACCTAGTTTCTTCCCTGGGGAGTTATATCTTTCTTATTAATAATTTCAAAAATATGTGTATTTTCGTCGCTCCCCTCTAAAACATAGCTGGTATCTGGAAAACTTCAGAATCTAGAAATATTTTCCAACTCTCTCTCATATCAAATACTATGATTTTATTCAAAGTCGTTTATTTGAAAATGATACCTGAAATATTTCAGAAAGTTCATGGAGTGAGATAATTGTCAAGCAAAATAATTGTCATCTTGTAGTTGCTTTTCACTTTTTTCCTACATTTTTCCTTCCTTGTACTTCATTATTGTCTACTGAAGGTTGTTGAAATATTGGGGTGTGCTGTGAAATGAACTGAAATGCAAGAACAGCTGGTAAGTGCTGTAAAGTACAAATTGTATGAGAGCATTGATCTGTTTGATGTGGGGCAAATGTAAAACCCTGGGGTTTTTTACCTCTTGCTTTACCCCACAGCCCTGGGGTTTTGCTGCTTTGGCATGGCCAGCCCTGGGGCAGCTCCTGCCTTTGCCAGCTGCTTTTTCGTGCCAGTGGGAGGCAGACTGGGAGTGACTCTCTATGTGAGATTAGATATCCATACGTGTCTAAAAGGTAGTATGCAAGGAAACTGTTAGATAATCAGTGCAAGAAACCCATGACGAAGAGAAGTTAAGGTGAGGACTACAGTATGTAACACAGCTCTAAGAAGAGCTTTTATTAGTAGTATTGTGGGGGGAGCTGACATAAAGTTCCTTGGAGGAGGCAAGAAATGCAGGCAGAAGGCTTTTTCTGTGCTTGGACAACTCAGCAAAACAGTCAAGGAGCACGTGCATTGCAGCTAAGGGAACCTTTGAGCCCAGTTAGATTTGTTCCCTCAGCAAACTTAAACTTGTATCACATAAAAAGAGTAGGAAGTTGCAGAGGTCTGCCTTTTTTAAATGCAAAATCTGGAACTTGGGGCTAATAGTTAAAATTATTCTGCTCTGCTTCGTGGTGAAATTTTTTTGCTTTACATTTCCAGTTTTCCCATTAAAGAATAAAAAAATCCCATATTGTATTGTGTGTCTTTGGATCATTTGGTTTGCAAGTCAGGGCACTGTTTTGCTGGATTCCCTGACTTGGTTTTATAAATACTTCAAACCAAGCTTAAATGCTGCATATGTGACCAAGTGGAATTCCTACAGCGTTTTTCAGAATAATGCTGAATATAGTGTGGCCTTTTCTTATTGTGCTGCCCAGGAGAAAAATTCAGAGCTCAGAATGATCTTAGGCAGACCTTGTCTCCCTGCAGAAATTATCCCTGGTGAACACTCCCACCTTGCAGATGTATTTCATGTTATGGGATAAATAAGTCAGCTTTGTGCTCCTGGTATACATATAATTAATCCTGCCTTGGCTCCCCTCTGCACTACACCTGCCACTACTTACATGGCACATGAAGTTTTCATATTTGCAGACTTTCTATTTAACAGACCTTTCTTGGAGTCCTTTTGAGGGCCTGTGCCCCTGCCAGGAAGAACAGCAGTTTTTGGTCCTTTCTTTGCCTCTTTTATGATTTGTGGGTGTTTGTTATGACTTAAAAGGTGAATGTATCTACAGCATCTGCTCCCTGCAGGAGGTGGAAGTGGATGACCTTTAGAGGTCCCTTGCAACCCAAACCATTCTGGGATTCCACGATCTGAGCTTCTGGATTGAAACCTGAACAGCTGACTTTTCAAGATCTGGATTACACACTGTGTCTTTGTGGAGGGCCAGCAAAAGTATTCTAATTGTGCTTGGTGGGAGAATTCTGATAACCACCCAGAGAAGGTGACTGAAGGAGGCATCCTAGTTAAATATTTACCAATCGCCTGGTTTTAAATGTGGGAAAATTGCATGCTTTATGTGATACTGATTTTTATCTTTTCTTTCACCTGATCCTGACAGTAGTAAGATTTTCAAAAAATACAACGGTAAAAACTACCACGTAATTTTATCTTTGCTTTCTCAACAGTCGGATTTGCTAAAAACCAAGCAGTAATTCAGAGCTCAGGAACCTATCTCTGCTTTCTGGATTCAGTAAGTTCATGCATTTTGTCCGACTTGTTTTTTGTTTCAATGGAGTTGTTAATTGTTTGGTTTGCCTTAAAGACCAGCTGTTTAAAGGTGTTTGGGTGTTAAACATGCTGGTTACTATTTATGGCTCTAAAGTTGTCTCCCAACCTGTAGAAAGCCTCACACCATCCTTTGATTGTATCAGATTTCACGAGCTGTTGTGAGAGGGCTGGGCCAGGCAGGACTTTAGGTGTTTCATGCAAGACATGGTTAGGGGGTGGTGTATTTCTTC
This sequence comes from Sclerurus mexicanus, assembly GCA_013396755.1. NCBI lineage: Eukaryota > Metazoa > Chordata > Aves > Passeriformes > Furnariidae > Sclerurus > Sclerurus mexicanus. The sequence goes on along the minus strand of VWZF01006099.1, from coordinate 1,108,639 downwards.
TGACCCAAGGGAACAGTGCTGAAATATCTTGTCTTATCATTTGAGAAATTACATTTTGCAGGTGGCTTTCCTGGCCTTTAATCTTGTTTTTATTAAGTTATTACATTGCTCAGCAACACAATGTGCCTTGTAAAATGAGTTTATCTGAATTCATCCTCGTTTTACAGTTTGTTGGTTTGGAGGGTTGGTTTGTTTTACAGAGTGTATCTTATGATTTGCAAAGCCCAGGTATCCCAGGCTTGGACAGATCCCACATTGCATGCGCATTCCAGGCAGTCTGTAGGAGTTACATGTGTACTTCAGTTGACTGAAATTAATTGAGTCCACATGTAGATGAGTGAGAAATTAATTCACCATTGTCCCATGGAGCTTCATATTTCTGTCTATATAAGATATATAAAATAATTTACTGAGGCAAATTATAGGTTAGTTTTTCTTTTCAAACCAGACAGATCTGATTGTAAATCACTAGCAGTAAGCTAGAAAATTAAATTCTCTAGATGAAATTAATTCCTATTTTTATAGTGATATCTTCGGAATTCTCCATTCGTTATTTTCCATATGGTGTTTATCTTCATGCTGCCGTGTTGTCTGTATTTGCTGACTAACTATGCAGGAAAACAAAACATCAGGGAAACAAATTACAACTACTAGGGAATGTAACAGGTGATGATTTTGTATTCCTGCAATATTATCATTAGCACAAGTTTATATTTAGTATTATTAAGATCTGCTTGAAATGATTTGAGAATTTTATGAACTATCGGATGCTTGATTTTGATACAAAATAAATATTAAATGATTGGCGTTATCCAATGCATTTTCTACTGTCCCTCCCTGTGACCACCAGCTGAAAACAGATCAGGGGAAATCAAACCACTGTGCAAACTGCTACAAGTCTAAACACTGCTCAGTGTTCTGGCCGCGGTCGGTACCGGAGCGTTGTGTGCTGAATGCCGGAGCACAGCTGTTGCCAGCTGTTTCACAGCTCTGCCTCCACACCCCAGCTACCTTCCCCGCAGCCCCCGGCCGGCTCTCGAGGAAGGAATGGTGCTGTCAGCCCTTTGGAATGCGCTGCAGCGGTGCCGGGGCACCGACCTCCACAAGTGCAGCCGCAGCTCCGGGTCTGCTGGCCGTGGATGTGCGGACCGAAGGGGCTGGCAGAGGGTACTCTGTGCGCTTGGCAGGGAGCTGGAGAAACACCTCGTGGCTCCTCGAGCGCTCCTGGGTGTCCTCGGAGTGACACGAGCGTGGGAGCACATTTGGGAGCATCTTTGGAAGCGCTGGCTCCGGAGAGACTGCGTCTCTTGCCATTCCAGCTGCAGGCAAGCTGCTTGTGTTACGTCTCTCAACGCAGATTTGGGAGGACAACAAACTGGGAAGAAATGTGGAAAAAAAAGGTCGCAGAGCTCAGAACTGTCAGAATTTGATCAGGCTGTTCTAGTGTGAAGTGGCAGCTGTTTGGCTGACAGCTATTGTGCAGGGCTTTTTCCTGTGGTTGTTGTTACACATTTCACCTCTCAGCTACTGAGGCATTTTTTCCCCACTGGGAAAACAAGTCGAAAAACTGAAGAGATTTAACAAATTTTTCATATTTAACGTTTATACTATCAGCAAATGAGAGCGAATTATGCAAATATATTTCAGTGTTAGCTTTACTCTCCTTCAAATTGTCTGCAGTTATGACTTTATCTACAGTGTCAATTGTACTGTAGCCATAGTTTCTCAGTTCTCTGGGGTGGTGCCTTCTTTGTTAGAAGCATTTCCCCAGCTGAAGCACAGCAGAACTCTTACACTAAAAATCCTCTTTGCTGCTTTGAACTGCTGTTTTCCTTGACACTCACTTAAACATGCCTATACTTGTATAAAGCTCTATTCCTTGAAAAAGGAACCTGCTTTCCTTTCATCCTAATCATCTGTGTAGTTTCCAATTATTTTGGGTTTAATCAGTGTGTTGCTGGAGGTTGCTAAAGAAGAAATATAAAAATGTGTCCTTTTATGACCTGCAGTATTTCAGACCCAGTCATATTCACTCGAGTCCTTGACACGCTTGTTTTAAGCTTTTGAAAGGCTCTGTTGGCAACGTATCACTATTTCAGAGATTCTCACATTCTCAGATGTGACTAAACCATGTTGCCACTGAGCTGGAAATGCCACAGGGACACAGTTAAGTTTTATTCCCCAAAAGTGAGGGTGGGCTACTGGATTTGGCATTCCCATGTTTCCCTGGCAGCTGCTGACCTGGGCTGTTCTGTTTGTGAGATTGGCTTGTGTGGTTTAAGTTGGGAGTGGGAATTTTTAATTGCTGTGAAGTTGCATTTGTTCCTTGAGTTCAGGTTCAAACCCCCTTCATGAGAGGGTGTTGCTAAAGGTCTTGGAGAAGGGTGGTTGGACCTTCTCTAGATGTTTCAGGCCCTTCAGCCTCCAAGGCAGCACAGAGTTCTAAACAGAGCTGCTTGCTTTTGCTGCCTTTGGAAACATGGGTTTCTTGTTAGCTGCCATTATGTATGTATTACAGGCACTAATAAACTTTGAAAATGCCCATCCTTTCTTTCAAAGTAACACCTGTAGAGCTTAGGGAATGAAGCAGTGATCAGACTTCCTGCTTTCTGTTGTTGTTTAACATGCCGTTCCTTGAGAATGTCATCCTCTGATTTAAACCCTGCAATAAGCTGTTACTCCAACAGCAGGGAAGTGGATGGAGAGATGAACTCCATTCCCAGAAGCCCCTTCTGTCCAGAACACTTGTGCATGTTTCTGGACTAATGAGCCCCAGCATTTCAAACTGCAAGTGCTCAAAGGGTCATTGCTTTTATTGTCCTGTAAACACGTGAGTCTACTAAAAACTTGCTATGTGAAATGTTAATTTTGTGTTTCATAAGTGAAGAAGCAAACCTTCAGAATTTGGTTGCCATAACCTCTCTGTACATACACCTTCCTCTGTTCAGTAGGTGAAGTGGGTGCTTGGAGTTGACAGTGGGGCTTCTACTCTTCTCTCAGTGTAGTGGCCACCATGTGATTTCCCTGCTTCCCTTGGCTGCAAACATTCACATTTATTTTCAGTGGCCTAACTGAGAAAAATAGGCGATCTCCAGTAACCACAGGAAAGTGAGAGATGGAAAGGCATTGTCTGCATTTGTTGAACAAATGCACCAAGGTGGGAGCTGCTTCTACAGCAAAAATTTCCTGATGAACCAGTAGTGGTGCTGAATTAAAAGAGCCCATACAGATATTGTGAGGCTCACAAGAACACCTCTGTCATTTTCCATGTAGACCTGTTTGTTGCCATGCTCAAGGAAAGAAAGTGTTCAGTGCACTCAGCTTCTTAAACTTTGCAGTGTTTTTTCTTTGTTGTCCCCTTCTTTCTCCATTTCATCCAGGAGTAGAAACAGAAAAGTAGTATTTTTTCCTATGATCTTGCCAGTAGTGACATCATTAGTCCCAGGTGACCTGTGGGTGCCATTAGAGTGCCTGGTTCTGATGGCTTTGAGAGTGTGGGGCTGTTTGAAAAACCTGCCCTGGAGAATTGCCTGGGAGCAGGGGGTTTGCTTTGGTAGAGCTGTTGACAGGCCAAGTTTTGGAGGTCCCAGACCTTTCATTGCCCTGGTTCAAGGAGTTGAACCGAACAATAGCAAAGAAAGATTTTTCACTATAGTCTGAGCAGGTGCAGCATAAATGAATGACCATTTGATGGATTGAAAGACTGTGGAGATGCTCAGTGAGTGAAACATTCCTCCTGGTGTTGCTACTGGTTGTATTTTACATGTAATAACTGCAATAAAAAGAAGGTGCTGTTTTTGTGGGGATGGAGCGTATCAGCTCTCAATTTTCATTTTTTTGGGGGCAGCCAAATACAGAGGAAATTTGGACAAGCACATGATGCCGAGTCTGTAATGTGAGCCTTAGAAAGCACTTCAATACTGAGCTCCAATTCCTGTCTTATTTTCTGTGAACTTGTCCTTGGCTGCAAATAGTAGATGTGTGTTGTGCATTGAGTTGTATATTCTGTTTTGCTTTCTGAAGTGCAGAAAGCTCCACTGTTAAGGGAAAATCCCGAAGTTATCACTGTGGAGCTCAGTGTGGTGCACACAGCCTGGTTGAAAAGGCCACTGAGTGCTCGTCGTTTGAATTTATCCAAACTGATTTAATAAACTCATCCTGAAGCAACAACAGCTTTGAGTAGTATCCTTAAGCTCAGCCTGTTAATTTAGTTTTCCTTTTGTCCAACTAAACATATGAGAAAAGTGAAAATGAGGTCAGGGCTGGGATGTGCTGGGAATCACAGCCCCACTGCCCCAGGCTCCCCTGGGCTGCCCTGGAAGTCCCTGCTGCCTTCTCCTGGGACAGACTCCCTTCCATTGCCCATCTTTCAGCAATCGTTCTCCTGCTCAGAACAGGCACTGCAGAAGAAGAACAAAGTTCCCATGAATTCTGGGTTGTTTTCAGTGCCTGGAGTAGTTTCTAACTTGCTTTATTTCCTGCTGTGTACCTGTTGGTTTGGCTTTGTTTGCGTTGCATGTTTGTACAGATTTAGGTGACAGTAAACCCAGCTGTTACCTGAGACTTTTGTGAAACTTTCTGCTAAGTTTGGTGAGTGAGGTCACATGAAAGTGGATTTATTTACAGATTCTTTCATACTTAGCTATAGCATTGCAGGCATATGACTAGGGAAGGCATGCGTTCATCTAGCCTTTGGTTTAAACCTGTTATTTCCATTCTTTCAGCAGGGAAATTCTCTGTTCATCTTTTCTACTGTATATCTGCTAGGAGACAACCATTAGAGACATCCCTGGGAACAGAGAAAATTGAATTTCAGTGGAAACTTCTGTTAAACTGTTTTTAAAAATTGTATATTCAGTGTAACTCACTGCTGGCATTGTTATCTTCCCTACTCTCACCTAGGAGACAGAAACAAACTGAATATACTTCCCTTTTTTGGCTACATTCAAATAGGTCCTTTTTTTCTGTCTGACATGACACAAGTGAAAAATAATTTGGAAAGTGTTTGTCTCATTACTGAGGTTTTGGTCTCAGTTTTAAAACAAAACAAGGCAACCAAACTCTGACTGTAAAAACCAAAGTCTGGCAACACGTTTTCTGAATTCAATATTATAAATACAACAGCTTTGATAGAAAATTTGTGATTGCATAATGTACACCTGGATGCAATACTTTAACTTCTTAGTTGTCCACTACTGTAGTTGCTAAAATTCCATCAGCTCTTATGTGCAGTGCATGGTTGGGCCTCTCACTCCTATCAGGGGTTGAAAAACATTTTCAAATGCTTTTTTTGTGGTACGTTAGAATTTGATTTGGTTTTTAAACACTGGTCTCAAATATTACCTAAGACTATTTCACTATAAATGCAGCCTGGTTTCCACTTTGTGGTTACCTGCCCAGTCATCAGTAATAAAGAATGTGTTAAAGCTGGGGTTTGCAGGTACCTTTCTTTTAGAGCTGCCCAAGCTGAGTCCAAGAAGCTGAATGACTGATGTCTCTGTTTTGTCTGGGGAGTGATTTCTATTTTGTGCTCTATTATTTTAATTGGGATTAGGTCTTAAAACTGTTATATTCTTTTTTGCCCCTTTCTTTCTCCTTTCATGAGCTTGGCAGTATCACAGAACTATACAGCAGCGTGTGTGTAAAGCTGTATAATAAAATAAAATGAAAAAACAGACAAAATCATTCAAACCCATAAAGGTCATTCAGGATAAGGATGCATGGAGTCTGGCAGCAGTAGAGAACAAAGCTGGGTTGATCACAAGAGGCACTTTGAAGTGTTTGTGGTGCCAGTGCCCCCTCTTTAGCTGGAGTTTGCAGGACACTGATGCTCTCTGAGAGCCCCAGCCCCAGATCTGGAGATGTGTGTTTAGCCAAGAGCACCCCAAAGACACAGTATTTTGGTAGGGGAATGAGGCCATTCCTGTTGAATTCTCCTCTTCCAAAAACATGACACTGACCAGTGTGGTGAATAGGTTATTTTCGTTTGGTTTCAATACTTGCCACGCTGATTTAACCTTTCTAAATCAAGTCGATTAGTTTCCATCTTTGTGTATGAGTTCTGTTAAATTTCTCTCTGTTGTGCAGGATCATAAACAGTGGGATCTGTTAGCATAGGATCATGTGCTATGTCTTGTAAGAGGTAATAGGAACAGTGTTATAAGCATTGAAATTCCTTCCTTTTTGATAGATTTCTTTTTCACTCTCTCTTTTTTCGTATTTAACAAGAAGACATCTAAGAATCTTTAGTTACTTGTAAAGGAGTGAACAGGGCTCAGTTAAAATAGATCTATTGTTTATATGAAAACCAGGTTTTAATTTACAATAATCAGCTCTATATTTGGCATAAAGAAATAGGATTGTGGTTCTTCTTCTGGGAAATAGGGTAAAGGTTTTATTGGAACATTTCCTTGATAAATACAGGAATTCTGGTGCCTTATTGATAAAGTGGATTAGATGGTAAATAATAGCATTGTAGATTTAAAGGAAGTCATGTACAGAGGCTGGGAAATCAGAAGGGTTTTTCACTCTCTTGGCTTTCCAAATCAGTAACAGCTGTCATGCTTATTACTAAATATATCCTAAATGCAAAATACAGAAAAATGCTTTTGCCAGTGTATTCTTTCCATCCTTTATAAACTTGCACGTGATAAGGGTCTGTTTTATTATTCATTCATTTTATCTTTAACCTTGAATTGTATTAAACAGTTGGATCTACTTCTAAAACCTTTTTCATGGTGAGTTGTTTGGATAAAACTATAGTGGCACCTTTATAGCAAGGTCATTCAACTCTTCAAGCTGGAGATATTTAAGCACCAATATATTTTTTTGTTGCTGTTGATTTTGGAAAGTTTTAATGAGAAAGCTGTTGGAAATTCCATATTGGACTTTTTGGCTTCAGTAGGAATTTCCTTAAATGATTTCAGTGTGAGGAACTGTTAAAGGAGCTGCTGTAGAACAGGAATTCAGAGCTCCTCTGAATTGCGTTTGGCTGATAAGGTTATTTGAAAATATTCTGAGAAGAAATAGGCTGTGTTAGGTTTAACCAGCATCCAAGGAAGTCTGATCCTTTAAAAGGAACGAAATAGGGCACCGAAATGGAAAACAACAGAGTTAGAAACCTTAGAAGGCTAAATTTAGGGAAGAGAATTTGTGCTACAGTTTTTATAGACTGTAAAATCATGGTCTAGAAAGGATTTAATTTGGAACAGGAAATAATCTAATTTTGAAAGAAATCTCTCCTGGCTGTCCAGAGAAGGAATGCGAGGTTGCTAACTCCTCCCAAAGCAACCTGTCTTTTTGTGAGCAAGTAAAACAGATCTTTATGCTACAAGTGGAAGAGGTATTACCATGAAATCTCGATCTAGGTGGTGTGTTCTAAAGCCAGTGTCAGTGCTGATGCATTTGGTGAGCATGGGTACTTTCCTTTACTCCTTTTGGCCTAGAATGCTGTCATTTCACAAGTACTGCTTTCTGTGCTCCTGAAATAGGACTTTTCGCTATATCCAGACACCAAAGGCTTTTCATTATCGATGAAACAAGGCACAGCCTCCCCCCATTGCTGAGATCTTATTCCAGGTTAGTCCCTTGTCCTCACACTGCCAGTGCTGCCCTGGGAGCTGTGCCTGAGTTGGTGACTCTTTGGGACAGAAACGGGTGGCTGCTGTGGATGGGTGTTGATCCCAGTGCAGTTTGATCACTTCCAGCTTGAACAGCACTGAGTTTGATGCAGGAAAAGTGTGAGGACTCTTAATATCTGTTCCATTTGCATTTCTGACTGCGAGCCAGGAAAATGATGTTAATTTAGCAGCATATTCTACTGTGTGTCAGTCCTCTACTGGGACCCTTTTTATGTTCAGTAACAGTGTGCTATTTATTCCAGGATGATGTGATGATGCCACAGCGGGTTAGGCTGCAGCACCAAGTTGCCATTCAACACCCCAACAGTGTGAGTACTTTTTTCTTGTGTGTATTTGTGGGTTTCTCTTTTACAGAGTTCCGGATACATCTTTAAAAGGATATGAAAATTTCACAGTAGGCTGGTGGAGGCAAAGCAATAACTAGTGTATTCTTTTCCTTTATTTTTAATCCTTGCACTGAATAGGGGCTTTGATTGAACTTCTTTTCTTCCCTTTATTTTCTCTGTTCAGGAAACCAGATCTCATTATAACAGTGATAGTCTTCTGCAAATGATACAGGTTTGGGTAATGTGTGTAGTCTAAAGCAGAATGCCCTTTTATGTAGCCTAAGTCATGTGAAAAGCTGCAAAGGATTGGCTATACCTTGGTTTATCTGGTTTGGATATTTCAGAAACTGTAAATCATAAGGAATGTGTGGGTTGTTGTTACTGAAAAACTGGCCTGCAGTTCAGCTGATGTTTCTCCCTTGGCCTGCAAAAGGAAACATTAGAATGCCATTCTTTATTCCTGTGAAATAAACTCTTGGGAACATTCTGTAAGATAGTTGTTTTCTAGTCTATGTGACTTTGATTTGCAGTAACTTTTTTGTGATTAGGGTCCGTATTCTTTCGAGAGAGTTTGTGAATATGTTCTACTTACCTGAATATATATATAAAAATATTCTGTTATGACAATTCCTTTACTTATCCATGCTATTGACATAGATATTCCTTTAGAAACTTGAAAACTGGGTTTGTATTCCTATCAGCCACGCTCAGCAAAACCAGCCTTATTGTTTCCACATCCCTGACATTTGCTTTTCTGAGAGTTATTTCAACCTGCAAGAGGTTTCTGCAAAGGGAAGGTCAATTGACTTGATCTGTCAAGAAGGTATTTCCTGCAGGTCTCTGAACAAAACAGACACTTTTAGGATTATCACTGTCTGGGAATTAAACACCTTTTGAACTTTTCCTCCAAAACACTTGCTTCAAAGTGGAGTTGATTGCAGTCCTTTCAGCTGAGGAATGTCTGCCAAACAACCTGCTGGTGGTGGGATGGGAACCTGCTCATCACACCACCTGTAGTAGGGCTCTTCTGAAATCTGATCTTCCTTACAAGGTAATTTCTTAAATTATAGTTTTGGTGGTACCCGAGTAGCACTTAACCTCATTCACATTATGAACATAATAAAATGATAAATACAAAGTTGTTTTTGTTCTGATATCAATCAGTTAATGTAATTCTGGAGTCAAATGCCAAAAAACCGGAGAGGCAAGTTGATGCAGAAAGCTTTTTTTATGGAAATTAGTGTTAAGAGCTATCATATTTCCAGCTTATGTGGCTTCTAGAGCTGTATATGAAGACTTTTTTTAATTAGACTAAATTCAATTAAACAGTTTGTAGTCTATTTAGAAAACACTTCAGCTGGTTTGTTTATATTGTGTTATACTTTAGTTCCCGACAACATCCAGTACGAACTATTAAATGACAATCAAATGAGTAACAAAGAGGGCCTGAGTAACTGAAGGGTAGGTCTTCAAGATCTCTTCTAAGCAACACAAACCTGTTATTCCCATGTTTTAAACTCATCTAACCCCATCTCTGCCAGAGCCAGTACCTTTTCCATGGTACAGGTATAGAAAATGTTTGTAATGCCTCTGTGAGCTACAACCTTCTGGGTGGTTGTGTTTTACAGAACCCGAATTCAAAGGGCTGGAGGAGAAAGGGAAACATATCCTGCTCTTTCTGAGGAACAAATAGACCCGTTTGATCCAGAGCCTCTCTAAAGTTCTGACACAACCCTGAGAAAAGTTGACCTTCTGGTCACAAATCTACTGAGGTGGACAATGTCAGGGTGGACTGCTGTTCTTAAAAGAACGGTCTCTCTGCTGCCCTCAGAATAATGGTGCCATTCAGTTTTCTGGCCTTGGGAGATGGTTGGGCATGTTTGAGTGTTTTGTTCTGTGTTTGAAGTTGTGGCCAGAGCTTTGGTCAGTCTGATAAGGCAGAGTAGGTGGAGGAGCAAAAAAAAAAAGCAGAAGCTTGAGAAATGCCCATGAAGCTGTGAGCTTTTTTGGTTTGTTCCTGAAATTCTAATTTGCAGACTTGGACTTTCCACTGTTTTGCAACTTCTTCTGACCTGGATTTTTGACTTTATGTAGTCTCAACATATTTTCAGACATTTTATTCCTAATTCTGGCCCTGTGGATTGTTACTGGCAGTCAGATTTGAGCACTGGGCTCTAATATCAGGGGCTTCAGTCTGCTGTTGTTGCTACTATAGATATAGAGGGGAAAGTCTCCAACTTTGTCGACCAAATCTCCCAGATCCAAACTAATCCCTGAGGTTCTTCCTCTTCCCTGTTACTCTTAAGTGCAAGTTGCCTTCCCCTGACTTGAAGCCTGGCTACTAAACAGCAGAAGCAAAGATATCAGGTTCTTCTGAGATACTCCCCAACACGTTCTTCAAAGAAACGTGTGTCTCCATCCCTGAAAAAGCAAGAAACACCCAGGTTGAGGTACTGGAACATGACTGGGGGGACCCTGCAGCAGCCCCTGCCTTTGTGTCTCATTTCCTCTATCACAGATTACTTAATCAGGCTTTAAAGAACAAGTTGATTTCTATTCTCTTTAGCTGCTCTTATCTGCAGGACTTTAAAAAATTAATGTTGCAGGGTGGAACTGTTCTGTCCTTGGTAAGTTTGGAGTGGAGGACTTGGGATCTCAAGGGACAAATCACTAATACACTGTGCTTTTTATTAAAAGCAGCTCTGCAGGACTGCTGTCATCTTGTCATCTGGTGATTCTTTCACATCACCTCCAAGTCCTGTTTACAAGGGTTCTATAAATAGGCACTCTCAGAAGACACAAGTTTTTTAGACTTTGATATTTACACTACAACTTCCTCAATTCTGCTTAAGGAATATCTAGCTCAGTGTGAGTCCTTGCTTTTAGCAGCTGGAAAACTTAGGGACATCAGCCTGCCTATTGATAATATCTCCTTCTGGCCTTGATTGCCCAGTGCTCTTGTGCCTTTACTGCAGATGGCCCGTGCTGTAATTGGAAAAGGAGGGACTTTTTCACTAGAGAATGAACAACTGTTACTGAAATTCCTCACTCTAGTTTTTGGTTATCCCTACAAGCAGCATCTATCCCACTATCCAGGATAATGCAGGCAATGCTTATTTACCAGCCACAAATCATGCTTGCCTTGTTGGCAGCTGAGGAGTGGGAAGATCCAAGATCCTACTTCCCTCAATTCTGAAAAAATCAAGCCTTCATATCTTATTTTATGTATTTCTATGTTCTTCTGGAGGATGTCCAACTCTAAGAGCTCCCAAAGCTTTTTGTTTCAAGGAGAGAGGGGATTGTTAGGAGCACCTGCTCCCTGGTGGTTTGGTTGCTGGGTGCTTCCATCAGGCCCTGCTTTGGGCATGGCAAGGGAAGATCTCTGGGTGTGATCTGAGGACACTTTTGGAGAGTGTGAGGAACATTAAAGAGCTTCTCTGAGATCTCCTTCATCCCTGAGATCCATCAGTGCCCAGCCAGCTATCCCAAGCCACTGTACAGTAATGGAGGCTTTCAAGAGCAGTGCAGCACTTGGGATAGTCTTCCAAGTCTTTCCTCTTCCTAAGGACTCCAGATACTGGAGGAGGAAAAGAAGAAAAGGGCTCCAAAATGAGATGGATTTTTCACACTCAAAATCCACCGCCTTTCTCATCTGACTTGGAGCCATACAGAGTATTTGTGAACACCATCCTGTCTGCTGGGCATGGTGTAACTATATTCTTCCTCTCACCACTCCTTATTTGAGAAGATGTTCCCCCATGATATGACTCTGCACATGAACAGCACGTGACTTCGAGTTTTCATCTCCTTCTTTCTGCAGAATTGCTTATGAAATAGCTATGCCTTTCCTCGCTGTCTCCCACCTCAGTGAGGCAACAACAGCTGGAATCAGAATGTGAGCAATGGAAATAAAGAACATTATTTCCTTTTGTTTTCACTGCCTGAATAAGAGGTGAATCAGTCCCAGTGTCACAATGAGCACCTTTCTTTTTGTTGTGAAATTACAGCCTCTGTCTCAAACCTGTAGGATACCTACAGGTGAGAGAACACTGAATGTACCATTTGCATTTCTTCAATGAGAAATTCTCACTATTTTGCATCTCTAAGGCAGATTTCTGGCCTATTCTGTAGCTTGGATGTAGAGCCAGAGGTGCAGTGCCTAAGGCCATTTTTATCTCCTGCTTTATCTGCCTGTGTTAACCAAGTGCCTGAATTGTGCATATCTTTGATGGTTAATGTGGCTCTGAGAGGGCTGATTGGAGTGCACTCAGACAAGGCCTGGCTCTGGGGCTCCCAGGCCTGTTCTCCTGTTCTCCTGTCTCTGGGAGAGCTGGGAACAAATCCTGGGCACTTGGAGAGATGAGCTGCTCCTTTCTCTAAGGCACAGCTCCAGGCCAAAGGCACTGGCTGTGTCTCCCCCACCCCTACTGAACTTCATAAATTAAGTACATTCAGAAATTAAAGGTTTGTTATTTTTTTTTGTCTTTTGATCCGGATCACACTTTTTTTTATTTTGAACGTCATGATCTAATAAATGTTTTGTAGTGTCACTGGACCCTATGCTGTCCTGCTTGTCTGGACCTATCACACATTTCTGTGACATGTTAGAAAGTAGAAAGATTGTTTTTACCCCTCTCCCTGACTTGCTTTCCCTTGTTGCTTACTGAGCACTAGTTTGAATCATTTCACTGTTTTTGTGACTGAAGTGATCAAATCCAGTTCATTCTTGGTTATGTCAGTCTTTTTACCTTTAACTTTATGAATTTAGATCAATATCAATATCACATACCAGTGGAGTTTGGTCACTTCTGAAATACCTTACAGCCTTTTGCTTGCTGTATCTTCTTATTAGTCTGATGTTAAAGTAGGCCTGAAAACAACAGATTACCTTCCAGACTACATGCAGTGCTTCCTCTTAGGGACGTTCTCTTGGGAGTCAGAATAGTAATGAAGGACTCTGGTAATTCCATTGCACTTAGAAGGGATTTATCCTATCTAAGGAACAAGCTAGCCTCGTTCATATGGTTAGAGCTGGCAAAACTGGGGTAGTGCATGTCTCCTGCACTGATGTCCTGTTCTTAAAATAGTCTTTTGTTACACAGAACAATTAGAGTTAGAACTTCAATGATACCTTCAGTTTTTTTAAACTGGAACCCATGCATAGGAATGGCTGATTGGATGTTTTGCTGTTCTAGTGGAGGTTCAAACCTTCCATAAATTCTTTCAGAAGTGTCCTGAAGTCCAAATGTGTTCATGAACTATTCAGTGTATTTGGGTCGTGGTATGACATTGTGCAGGGGAAAAGATGTGCTGTCTTAGGGGGTGTCTGTGCACTTGGTCTGGGAGGGAGAAGGTGCAAACCTGTCTCCAGAGTGGCTTTGCCACCCCTCATCTGCTGTTACGAGGAAGTGGTGGACAACATTGTCCTGTAGCCTCTCTTCCTGAGGGGTTTCATTGCCTTTTCTCTCCTTAAATTACACAGTGTAAAAGCAGGGAAGTAGTGTCTTGTGTGTCATTTTGCTGTGTGAAAAGACAATAAGCATCTGTGAAGTTTTATTAAACTGTCATTAAACACCACCACATAATGTTGAATATTACCTCTCCGTCCTGCATTTCACTTCCATCCTTCCTGTGAGCAACAACTCAGTGGTGGTTGATCTTCTCTCCTTGTGTCTTAGCCTGAAATCCAGGTTTTACCGATCTCCCTTTGATTGTTTTGTCTTCCACTTGTGGCTTAGCAGATTTTATTTTGATAAATGCTTTTATTTTGGACATGAAGTTGATTAAAATCTTCATTGTGTAGGACTTAAATAACCTTTGTTTCCCCTTAGTTAACTTGCAGAGCTCTCCTGACTCCCTTACTCAGCAGGTTGGAGACAGATCAGCCTGTGTTGCTCAGGCACGTCCCAGCAAGCAGTGCCTCTAGAGTTTAGCTTTAATATAAGCATTAATTCATACAACAGCTATAAAAGAGAAATTAATTGAGTACTGTCATGTCTTGGGTGATGAATAAATCAAATGTGTTTGTACAACCCTGTTAGCAGGCATTTGCTCCACTAAACAGGCTGAGGAGATCGGAAGAGGCTCTGGTCCATCTTTGGTATAGACTGAAAGGGAAATGAGGTGAATAAATAACATTGTTGGTTGTCCAGCATCAGTTTAGTTTCGAGGTAGGAGAAAAAATGTGCAGAGGAATGTTTTCCTGAACTAGTCTGAACTATTCTGGTCAGCAGAACCTTTTATACTCAGTTCCCTTAGACTGCACACTGTAATCAAACTACCAAGCCTTTCACACTTTTCTCCAGCTTGTGGAAAATGTAACTCCAAATTAAGGCTATCCAGTATAGATCCTTATAAAAATATGTATAGGTATGACTTCAGCAAAGTGTCATTGGGTATTTAAAAAGATTATTTGTAATAGGTCACTGATTTTCTTTTGCTATGGAGGATAGAAAGCAGAGCAGGAGCTGTGTGAAGGTTTTGCTCTGAAGTGGTGACAGTGGAGTGTGTTTGTGAGGAAAAAATCGGATTCCTTTTCTGCACTGAAGAATATGAGAGTTCTTTCTTTGACAATGTGAGGGTATTGCTCTCATATTTTCATTAGCTGGGCCTTTCCCTGTCTATCACCCAGCTCTGCTGAAACTCGGCTGTGCCTTTGCTTTTTATTAGGCAGCTTCCTTAAAGATTCCTTTTCATTTGGTATTCCTGAAAAACCACAGTGCCTTTTCAAAGTCCCAGTGTCAGTCTAAGTCTGTTCTACATTTAGTCAAATATCCCAAATGGGAAACAGCCCAACTTACACCACTTTGTAATTGAATTTGTGCTTAATGTGGCCCCCACATGCCAACAACCCCATCAAATGGAGGCTGATATTCATGAATGTCTCATTGTAATGGATCCTTGCAGCATATTTAATTTTTTAAGCTATGTCTGAAGCATAAAAGGTTTGAAAAACACGATCCCCTTGTCCTTGTGTTCAGCTATTCTGCTGTGGTGATCACTATTCTAATCCAATCATAATTTGTAGAGCTACAGACAGCAGAAATTTGGTTTAAAGTAGAAATGGTGCAAACATTGCTTTTTTTGACTGTTCTAAGCCGTATGTGAGGGTTCCATGAACATCTTGGCAGCATCTGAAGAGTTTGATTAATTTGCATCGAATTCCATTTGCGTGCACACTCTTCTTAATGCAGAGATTGAGTCCTTGGATCTTGGTTATCCTGAAGTGGCAGCTTTTGAACGAGAGCTTCTGAGACTTGGTGCTTTTTCTTACCTAAGCTTTTATCAATAGATTTGCCTTACTCATTTACCTTCAAAAAGCACTTCTGAAACTCATTGAATTTGCTGTATTATCAACAGATTTACTGTAATATCTCTTCTTACTGAAAGTCCTTCCAACAATGTCACGTTCATGCTTGATGATTTCCCATCACCCTTTTAAATGTTCCTGTGTTGTGATGGGCTCATTCCCATTGCACCACCTTGACTTCTTCTTTTTCATATAAATTCACTAAAGAAAATTTAAGCTTCCTTGGCTTTTAATTGCCCTCTTTTTATGTGCTGAAAATAAACATGTAACATCCTTTTGTGCACTTTGGACTTGAACCAGTGTCAAGCAGAATGTTTAACAGGTGTTCTTACACAGGGAGTGCTCCAAGATAAGAACATCTGTGGAAATGGATATTCATGTGTCCTGAAGGATTCTCCTGGGAGTCAGCACTATCAACATATTTTATAATTTTGAAGACATGCTTTAAATACACCAGGGTGTGTTTTGTGTATGTACACCTAAGCAAATTACCTCGCAGGTGTCATGTTTGGAAGAACAGCTTCCTCCCTTGGAAGTGAAAGGGAGAGGAAGTACATTTTACTGCCTTCCTCCCCTGGTATATACTTTTGGAAAGATTTTAACCACATTACAATATTCCTTTAGGTTTTTTTTCTCCTTTTTGATTGCATTAAACGATGATCACAAAATCCTTCTTAAAGGAAATGACTGTGTGGAAATTGCTACAGCAAAAATAATAGAAGCAGGGTTTAGGGACAGCAGAGGTGACATCTGCCTTTCCTTTGCACATCAAGATGTAGTCATAATGAACTCAGGCTCTTCCCTCACATTCAGGATAACATAAATAACTCTTATTGGCTCTTTAATTTAGAATTTTTTTCCTCTATGGGCACTCATAAAGAGGCATATTGGGCAAAAAGGTGTCATGCCCTAGAGATAATCCTTCCTACGTTGCTTATTATTTGAATAGTCTTTCTTACAGAACATTATCCCGGATCAGATGTTATGATACTTCCAATTAAAGCTTCACTAAGTGGTTCATTACATTGTCTTCTAGGAGGTTTTCATCATTCTGTCATATTTCTAACATGAAACTCAACACTGCACATTCTTCCTCAGAGCACAGGAGAAAGTTTTGTACTTTATATAACCTTTGAAAGTTGCATTTATTCTGTACAGGAAAGCTGTGGAGTGTTTCATGCTGAAATGCATATTTTTCCAATGCATGTTTCAATATCAATATTGGTTGCTTAATTAAAAAAAGAAAAAATAAAATTAATTTCCTTAAAAAAAGACATATCATTTGAAGAACTCCCGTGTATGTTTGATCACCCAGTGCCTACTGCCTTTTAGAGAGTTTATGTTTTTGTCTTTGTTCATTTCCTCTTTTTTCTAAAACAAGGATGGAAAATATTGGGATGAAACCGGAGGCCAATTAGTTTTTCATCCTCATTTCCTCTCAGTGCAGCAGAAGAGCTCTGACCCATGGGCTGCCTCCAGAATAAGAAAGATTGTGGTAAAGGAAGTTGTAGTGATTAAAACCCCCCAAAATGCCACATCTGCAGAAAGTGTGTTGGTTTTAATTACTGTCAACTCATTGAAACTTTGTTTCCTCTCACCCCCTTCCTTTCCCATTTATATGTGCAAAGGAAGACGTAAAACCCTGCGATGATGAGAATAAGCAACATCTCTACCTGAATACTGCATTTAAAACCAAGCTGAGTCCACATTGCTCAGTTTGCAACATTAGATGTGGGACTGAAATACTTTTGTGCTTCAGAGGAACACTTTTTTAACTCAGAACTGTGACTGTGTGCTCAGCTGTGCCATGTAATATTATGAACCTGAAAGGGGGGTAATAAGGACTGTATAGATAATCTGTATAGATAATGTATACAGACTGTGTAGATAATCTTAATTCTTGGACTTGCCATGCTTGAATGTTTATTTTATGATCTTGCTGTGTTGCCACATGAGTGTACAGCAGTTTTCACTGTGGGGTCTCCCTCGTTTTGCTTCAGATTGTTGGTTGCCAAGTCCGAAGAGAGCCACTGGACTCTACTGAGCGATACACTCGCTGGATCAATAGCCTGACCCAAGAGCAGCTTCTGACACAGGTATTTTTGTTTCAGCTGGGCCTCATGTTGCAGCAGGAAACTAGAGCAGGATTTATTGAGATGGATTTTCTTCAGTCATTAGCAATACTTGATAACTTACCAAGGTTATCAGATTCTTGTATGTGTGTTTGATAAGGTTGTGGTGCATGTGATCATTGCGTAATGATGACTTCACACGGAGTGAGAATGAAGCTTTCACTTCAGTTCAGAGTGAGCCTTGCATGTCTCACTGCTGTCTGTGGCTAAAGACATCTGCTTTCGTGTCCTCATAGTCAGGGTTTCCTTTTTAAGAGGTGTCTTTAAATACAAAAGGAAAAAGTCTTTCACTAGAATGATTCCTCTCCCACCCGAGGTTCTGACCACTCCTGTGCCTGGTTAAGTTTTGGTCACGATCACGTTAAAGTAGCAGCTCTGCAGGCATGAAACATTGGGCTCATTACACGTGTTTGTGAGTGAGACATGTCTTGTGCAACTGAAGATGACAGTTTTGGCATGAGGAAAGGTTGTTTCATTAGGCAGGAGGCCAGTGCTGAACGAAGAGAGACTTTGGCATAAACAAGTTAAGCCGTGGAAGAAATCACTCCAGCTTGTGGAGGAATGTTGTATGGAATATTGTAAGAAAGCCAATGGATGGTTAGCAGAAAACATCCCAGCAGGCATTAAGATCCAAGGATTTGGGGTTGGGTTTTGGGATGCTATGGGAGGAAGACATTTGCTTTTGATTTCCCTGGATTTAAGTGGCTGAAAAGATTAACATACCCAGTTTGTTAGACTTCATTATAAACTGTCTTGTGTTCCCCATTACCAAACCCCAAGGACACACTCACAGGCTCTTCTGGGCATTGTAACACAAGAAGTAATCTACAGACCCTCTTTCAAAGTTTAAGCTGAACATTAAAAGTAATATCCTCATTTTGATGTTATTTAAGGGAGGATATGAAAAAAGAAAACTCACTTTAAGACAGGGATGTATTTGTTCTGAATGAGGAGATTTAATACAGTGTTTCTGACAGTAGGATGCAAATACAGTGACCTGGGAAGTCCCTTGCAATCTTATGTGCCTGCAGATACCTCTTAAAGCCTTAATCAATCCCTTGTTTTTACAGCTGATTTAGTTTCACACATCTTACAAAGAGGCTAGGAATTTTTGAAAATTGGGCTTGGAACTAGAAGGCTCCATAGCTTAGAACTGGTGCTGCTGTCCTGAGTTTATGAGCAAGCTGAGACTTAGAGAATCACACTGTTCAGGTGTCCCTAATTAACTTGGAATGTGTGACCTGGTCTCCACCAAACCAAATTGAGACTGGGTGTTCCTGAGGGCTCTGTGAATGTCTGAGGCTTGGGGGGCTTGTGCTGCACCAACTGCACCTTGTTAAGCACCCCAGGGTGCCCTTGGAGGGACATTTTGGGTGCCCAGTCACAGGATAGCCTTCAGCTGGGACACAGGGCTGGGCAGCCTGGCTCTTCCAGCCCTGGAGTCACAAGGACTGCTTGGTCTGCAGAGCATGGCAGCTTCTCCTGCCTTCGTGTCTGTTCTTCTGGTCAGAAATTCAGGTAGGATGATTACTTGGGGTTTTTTTTACTTAAAAAAGTGTGGGGCTGAGGAGGAATTGGGAGTAAAAGCCATCTGAGCTGTGCTCTAGTAATCAGGGTATGAATCACTTATGTGAGGTTAGGCCTGATTTGTCCCACTCCTCTACCCTGATACTCCATACATTTAATTTTGGGTGTGCTTTTTAAAGTCTCTTCAGTAAATAAACCCCAAGAAAACTCTAATGGTGGACTTGTGCTCATAGTAGAATCTCTGGGAGGAGCATCCTTCAGGGAATCAAGGAAAACTTGCTTTAATTTCCAACATGTAGTCTGCAGCAGTTTCCTGTAGTGAAAGAATGTTCAGCTTTTTTAGCTGTCTCTGTCCTCAGTGCTCAGATCTCTTTCCACCTAATTCTGTATCATGCATGTGCAGATTACTTGTGCTGTAAATTGGGAAAACAAGGGTCCAATGAAAAAAGGAAAAAGAACTAATTATTGATCAAACACCATCCTATGGGCCTGGGTTTCTCTGCTGGCCAGTTTGGAGGGTGGGTGGGAGCAGATGTTTTGGTCGGTGCCTCCACATCCTCCCTGCTGGCTCTGGGTTTGTATCCCTTGAGTCAGCACCGGAGCTCTGGATCAGATGTCCATCCCCTGTCCTCACGCTGAGAAGATCATTCAATACAAAATGCTGCCAGCATTTTAACTTCTCCTTTTCCCTTGGCTGTGGCCTCTTGATGCTTACTCATCCGTTAAATGTTTCTCTAAACAATTATTCTGTAACATTCCAAAGATACTTCATGGTATGCGTGAAATTTCAGGATATATACCCCAGAGAGCCTGGTGGCAGTGGGAGAGTACAAAGGGAGCATGGTAATGAAAAAACCCTACTTTTGAAAAGATTAATATTTGCTTTTTCAAGGTTCCCTTGTGTATAAGTGATAGGTGATTAAAGCAGGCTTTTATAGGTAGAGCGATATAAATCTAAAATGCATGTGTGTGGGTTCTGGTAGACTTGCTCTTTCTGGCCACGAGTGAAAAACCAAATAAAAATGGATAATCTGAACTTCAGTAAGTGCAGAGCACAGTGACAGGTACAGGAAGAAAATGAGTAAACAAATTAAGAGAACTGACTGTTTTGAGGTTGGAGTAAGTGGGGAAAAAATGTAGATTAAAACTAATCCAACAGGATATCCGAGTCTGGATTGTGCTTGTAAATGTGACTGAGGTTTGATCGTGCAACCCTTCTTGCATAGTGGAAATCTGACTGGGCTGTATGAGGAAAAAGGCCTGAATGGTTTTATTGTTGGATTAATTGCACAAACATTTATACAAGTAGTTTTTAAGGATTGTTGCAGATTGTAAGGGAAAGAGCTGAGTTCACATCCAAGTCTGTTAAATCGCTGCTTGAGCTTAGTTTAGTCTCCCAGCCTGTAGCACAATTCCATCTGCCCTGCCATTTTTTCCTCCCCAAAAACAAGAGACCTCTCTGCTTTTGTGTGGTTGCTCACTTAGAAAGCAGACAGCTTTCTGAGACAGAGTTCAGAGTGACACATGAGGAGACTCCTGCCAAAGGGAACGAGCCTGTGGAAGGTAAGACTGGACTGTCCTAATGCAGATAAATAACAGCCTGGAGAAACCCCAATGACTGGGAGTGTCTGTGTGACTGCCTGGTACCTGCTGGACTCTGCAGGTTATCCCAGAGCTCTTCCCGTTGGATACACCTGGAAGTTCTCTCAGGTGATTTGTAGTTCTTGAGATTAATCTCTCTGGATCACCTGACAGAAGAGCAATAATGAACATGTTACAGTTTCACAGCACCTTTCTGTGCTCCAGGCTGTTAAATTTCACTGATAGGTTGAAGCTGTGCTTCTCTGCTTACCAAGTGTTCTTATATTAGAGTTTAATTAATATTTGATAAAGGTTCTTGCCACAAACCAGCATTTACTACAGATGCTCAGTTTGGAATTAGATACAGCATTGTGGTTGTCAGAGCATTGGCTTGTTTTTTAAGGCAAGAAGGGCCTGACAGCACGGCTGGACCTTCTCCATAACTTCAGGGCATTGTCATCCTGTGTCTCAGTAGGCACCTTCTCAGTGCTCCAGAGCTGGGAGGAGTGGACTGCAGCAGGATGAATTTTCCAGGTGGGCCACAGACTGGGTATCTCTGGCATCTGTTTTGTCTACTTGCAGACCAGAAAAGCCACCTTTACTAGTGCTTGGGTTGGCTGCCCACGTGTCAGAACTGAAACAATCACTGAGGCAGCAATCAGAAAGTGCAATGCCTGTTGTCTGGTTACGTTAGTAAAGGCAAAAACCGGGCAGAGGGAAAGGCTTTCTTGTTTAAGAATGAATAAAACATGAAAAGGCTGATTGAAATCCCCTCCGCCCCCCCATCTTTGCCACTATTAATGGCTCACTTGTGTTTGTTGTCTTTCAATAAAAGGATACTCAGCACTTTCTTGGGATTTTTTTGGTCACCATTTCCTCTTCCTTCACCCATTTTATCTAAAACTGTGCCATTAATAGGAGGGCCTGGTGCTTTAATACTGAATGAAACAGCCAAAGTCACAAACTGGTTATTGCAGCAGATTTGAGTGGTTTGTATGGGATTGAGCGTATACCATATAAGAAAAAACCAAGTGGCTGCTTCCTTTTGTGGTTGATCTTTGTTCTCCTCTGGAGGAGAATGAACCAAAGTTTCACAGGCCTGACAGTGTTTATATTTACATGGGAAAACGCGTGTCAAAGGGGTTCATGGAGCTCGAGAAAGTTTAATGAGAAGTGGCTTACCCACATCTGTGAACTCACCGCTCAGTTAGAACTTCCTAGTGAGGCTTTATGGAAAGGCAGCTCAGGGTCACGTTTTTTGAACTCAGACACAGGTTTGCAGGAGTTCAGAAATGGATGCAGCTTGTGCTTTGTGTGTGTGCCCTTTTGCAGGAGTTTAAAGGTGTCCCACGGGGGAAGGAGTGCAGGATAACTGGGATTTTTCCTCTTCCTATTTTGTTTGATAATTTGCATGCTTAGACAAGGCTGGAATGTGGTTTATAATACATGGTCATGTTTAAATGGAGCAGAAATATTATAATATAAAAGCAACTTGGGACTACAATGAGGTTGGCTTTATTCCCAAAGGCTCTTGATGAATGCAGCCTTACAGCAGGGTGGATCCCTGTGTGGCAGAAAAGGCGGGATATGATTTTGATGGACGTGGAAATTAAACGGACACAAAAAGTTTATCTCTGATTTGAGCTACAGTTTGTTCCAGCCGATGATATTATCTTGTGTTTTAACTAATTAATCATACCAATTTGGAATGCACCGTTTAGAGCCTAAAAACTATTTTTCTTAAGGCATTTGATGTAGGAGACGGGCAGGTAATGCCAAGTGTAGAGGAGAACTGGCAAGGATTAAGTTTTCAGGAGCCATAATTTGCTTTCCAGGTTATTATTACCATTTATATCTCCTCAATACTTCTGAAAATTACCTGGAAAATAGGGGAAGATGTTTAAATAAAATCAGACTTAGTTGGTAATGTAGGGATGCACTTAGGGACGTGAATGGAACCAACTAACAACTTCCAGTTTCTGAGTGCTCCACTTACTCCTGTTTGATGTTCTGGGTTTATCCTGTTGATGTTCTGGCTCACAAATAAACAGCCCTTAAGTTTCACTTTGGGCTTTTATCTCATTGCCTTTTATAGTTTAAGGGAGTTATTCTAACAGAGGAGGGACAAACCCCAGTTTTTGTGTTAGAAGAAAGCCAGGTGAGATGTTGAAGGAGCCCTCCCTCTCTTCCCCCTTTCAAAAAAACAAGCCCACTCCAAATACGAGTTTCCAACTAATTCAGTGATGTTTATTTTTCATCCATATGTGAGAGCACAGAGCAGATCCACCCTTCACTTCCTGTCATTTGCTTTCTTTGAATTTGAAAATCAAAGTGCTGATGGCACAAAAAAAGGGAAATGTTTTTACTGTGGCTTCCAGTGTAATAAAAATTACTGATTTCAGACATATTTTATCTGTAAGGCAGCTCCCTATTATAGCCTGATATATAGGAAAAAGCATTTCTTTGTCTCTTGCAGCTGGGCACTGAACAGTTTTTCAGTGTTTTAAAAATGGTGTGGGAGCTGAGCATGAGTTCAGCACATTCTATTCCTTATTGGAAAATAACTTTTTTAGTGATAGAAGTCCTGGGCCAGATTTTCGGGAAAGCTCAGTAATTTCTGTGCTGATTTGGGTGGTGAGTGTGAGAGATCATATCCCACAACAGGCAGTGGGTCACAAGGCCAGTTTGATCTATCACAGTCAACATTTTGTTCAACATTTTTCATACTGACCTCACCCTGCCATGTTTGACATTTGTCTCTACAGTGGTTGTTGCTTTTCTGATTTTCTGACTACTTAAGGAAGTTGAGCTTTAAAATATTTACATCCGCCATATCCTCTGAGAAGTGTTAACAATATATGTTATACTGCGATGTTTGAAGGTTTTTTCCTTTCTGTGTTGTAAAAAAAAGCCAGATTGGTATGCAGTGCAAGAGCTTTTGGGGTATAAGGCTCCAGCTTTAATGAGTGCTGATTAGCTCAGCTGGTTAGAGCCCAGTGCTAATAATGTGGGTTTGATCCCTGTAGGGGCCATTCACTCACCAGTTGGACTCGGCCATCCTTGGGGGTCCCTTCCAACTGAGAATATTCTGGGATTCTGTCATTTGATTTTTATGGGGTGTTTTTTTTTTCTTAGCTGAGAGTGTGACAAACTGGGACATGGGATTTTCATTCTGTTTGTACAGCCTTGGCTGTGATCAGAAGTTCTTGAGCTGAAGTTGTGCAAAGAAAAGTATCCCGGCGAGCTTGTCAGAGCATTGACGTGGATCAGGTGTAGCTGTGAACGGTGTGGCCTTTTCCATAAAGAACAGGTATGTGTCTGCTCACTTGTGGCTGCTTCATGGTCTTAAGGGCGAGCAGCACATCTGGTTCCTCCAGAAGCAGAGGTTTTTGAGAACCAGGGCATCACACGTGAAGGAGGCCCAGGTGAGCTGGGGGATCCAACCCTTCCCAAAGGTCAAGGTGAGCCTGGCAGGACATGGGAGCCCAGGGAGGGAGGAAAGGCTCCTGCATCTGAGTCCTGGTGTCCCTGCTGGTCCTGTGCCACCTCCTGGGCTCAGCTGGTGTGTGTGCTGGACTGGCTTGAACCCTTTGCATCACTCTCAGGGGCGCAGGAAAAGGCAGCAGGGCAGGAATGTAAATCCAGCAATTCCATACCCTTCGTTTTCCAAAGAGAATTCCTTGATCCTGATGCTGCTGCTGGCAAGCAGAGTGGGAGGGCTCGTAGTTGCTGTGATTCCTTCAGAGCTGCCAGAACAGAAAAAGCAGATGTTACCACACTTTTTATTAGACAAATTAGCCACCATTCATTTGTGGTGCTGAATTTATTGGGGTAGATCTTAGTCACGCCTGTCAGCACAAAGGGTAGGTGTTCAGAAAGTTGGTGCAGTAAAAGAAATTATTATTTTCAGGTGTATAATTTCAGAGTGTGCCAAGAGGTCTCAATTTATTTTGGATGTTTCTTTGCATACCTGTGCTGTAATAATGTCAGAATGAAATAGTCATGAACGTATTAATCTCAGGGTTATGATTATTTTATAAAATCCTAGAGACAAATTAAGAGAAACTCTTGCTGTTTAATGAATGGTTCAAGTTTTACTTAAAAGAATAGTTTAATTTTTATAGCTTTGGAGGGTTTATTAAGTCACTAAAGACAAAGTAATGTGCTGTCTATAACGTAGCTTGTTAAGTGCTTTTTCTGGCTTTGTTGGGTTTTGGTGTTTGTTTTTGTTTTTACATCAGACTCCACATGTTAGAGAAATGCTCCTTCCACAGCCATGGAGCAAGTTTCTGCAGTAGATTTACTTGGTCTGCCTCGGGGTTGATTTTTGTCTCATCCAGTGTTTGTGTTCTCAGTTCTCCATCTCTCCTTCCCTGTCCTTTTTAAGCACCTTTGCAGCAAAGAATTGTGAATTCTTTAGAGCAAATTTTCATGCCCATGTTCTTTGTTAAAAGTGAGTAAAACAGGGCCCAGGTTTGTGAATAATATCACATAATAATTCCTCTGACTTTTTTATGCAACTTACTAGAAATTTATTTTGAACATGCATGCCAGACTTATTTCTCTGCAACCCATCTCTTTGACACTGTGCAGTTTAGGGGGACTTTGGGACTGTATGGCCAGGTCCTGTAGTTGTATATTTTCTTTCATGTGTCCTCAACCTTTCTGCTGTTTTCCACTGCAACTTTGGGAATTGGTTTTTATGGCTGTGACAACGCTCAGCAGCTTTCACTTTCTCACTTCATTCTGAGTTTCATCCCTTCCCCCATATAATTTTGTTTTCCCTGATGCTTCACAAGAGCCACAAGCTCACCACATCTCTCACTGCCCCTTCATTTTGCAAGGAGCAGATTGCTTGGTAGTTCTTAGGGAAGGAATTGCAATGTAGCCACCCAGGAGTGCAACAAGGAAGCAGATAAATAATCATCTCCAGGAGAAAACAATCCTGTGTCCATGAAATGCTCTATCATAGGGTCAAGTCCTCAGGGGAAGGAGGTAAACTGCTCACCAGGTTGGCAATCGCATTGAAACAGTTCTAATGTTTCTGAGAAAAACCAGAGTGTGCAAGTGCACAGCCCTGTGATAAGCAGTGCTCGTGTACTCTGACACCTTTCCCTTGGGGCGCTGCCGGGCCAGCAGGGCAGCACTGGAAATAGGTAAGCAATGGAACTGTCACAGCCTTTACAGCTGCGAAATTGCAGGAAAAGCTCAGCTTTAGCATCCTAGAAGCCAGAAAGAGATAAAGAAGTCATTGCAAAGGATCTGGGTATAGTGTGTGCTTCAGCAAGACACTAAAAGGACCATGTTTAGCTTTATGTTCTCCTTGTTCTTTTCCTGCTGTGCATTTCCTGAGTGTTTCAGCTAAAGGAGAGAGGATGTGGGGGTTTCTAGTTTTGTCCCATATGCAGCCAACAGTCAACCTGTGCTTTGTGCAGGAGTCAGTCCAGAAAGCCTTGTCACGTTGTTTTCCAGTCCTGGAGAACTCTGAGAATGGTACTGGCAAGGACTCACTCCCATTGTGATTTGTTCTTTAGTTATTTCTGTTGCCAGTCTTCCACTTCTGCTCAGGAAGAGCAGCATTGCTAATGAGGGCTGCGTGGTGATGCGTCTGTGTATCTGCCTTTTTTCCTTACTCCCCTTCCTTTTTAAGCAGGCTTGGTGCCAAGCTAAAGTTGTAGTAGGGCCATATCCCTGGAGTTTCATTCATGTCGTTCATATTGGCAGTCTGCTATTAGAAATAAATACATCTGCGATTGCAAAATGAAAATAAATTAGAAACTGGGACTTTCAAATGCTTGGCAAGTCTTAGAACCCTTGCTGGCTCGCTTGAAAGAGCAGGAGAGTTGAGTGTTGAAGTGACAGCGCTGCTAGGCTGTCCTCAGGTGGGTTTCTTCTTTCAAATGGAGCTCAGGTCATGCTGAATGTGGCTGTCAGTGCATCCTCACTTGGTCAGGGTAAGACGTTTGAGGTGAAGCTTGTTGTACTTGGCATGAGCCAAGCAGAGGGATCACGGCTGCCTCTCCTGGAGGAGTTGAGTCACACTGGCACCTTTAGTGATGAGCAGAGTGATGCACAATGGGAAGTGTGGTGTGAGATACATTCACCTGAAACACGCTCAGGAGTCATCAAAGGGAATGAGGAAGGAGAACTTTGCTCCTCTTGAGGCAAGAATTTTAACTGAGCATCAGCTCTTGTACTGTGGACAGTACACAAAAGGACAGAAAAATGAAACGGTGCTTATGCTGTGAAGAGAAATAAACAGCCTGTGTCCTGCGTGAGGATGGAAGAAAGCAAATTTTTAGTAAGAAATACTTAGTCCTGCACTCCTGGATGACCCCAGGGTGAAACAGGATGATGTGTTGCAGAAGTACTCTGCAATAGTTGTAAGCAGAGGTGGAAGGTATCTACAAAATCAGAACCTCTGGCAGTAAACTCATCGGGGCAGAAAATCAGCTACTACAGAGCCCACACCGTGGGCTGCTGCTCCATTTCCCTCAGTACCTGGAAACGGGGTGTTGCCTCAGCTGCCAACGTTTATTTGTCCACCTGACTTTAGGAAGTAATAGCCAGCACCATTAGCCTTTCCTGCCTTCCCTGAATTCCACCTTAGTGGCATCTTTCGGAAGAATGTAAATCTTAACCTATGGAGCAAAACAGGCTCCCTCTTAATGTCAGTGTCAGGTTTCTATCCAAGATGAAAAAAACAGAAACCAAACCAAACCCAACAACCTGTGGAGTGAGCAGGAGAGATTTTTGTGTGTGTGTCCTGAACTTATTCCTAGATGTGCAGAGCAGATGTTGACAATTAGAGGGGAACAGAGGCCGCTCTGTGGCCGGCAAGCTCCGCTCCACGTGGGCAGATGAAGGCTCAAGGCAGCGCGGTTTCCTGTCAGCCAGAGCAGCTTCTGGGGGCTGCAGGGACACAAAGTCACCTTTGTGTGGCCTCGGTTGTGTCTCCGGGCTGCACGGATTGCAGTGCTGGAAGGCTCAGGGTTGTGGGCTGAGATCTGTGCCTGTTGAGACAAAATTAGGGGTTAAGAAATTTTTATGGCTTTTGTGTTTCTTTGCGAGATGTTTGCCACCTCCTTTTAGAAAGTGCAGAACAGCTGACCCTTTCATTCACTCAGCAATTGCCACTGTGTCATTTCACCTTTGGATTTGTTTAGCTTGAGCCATATTTAAAGCACGGTCCCTCCCAAATGTTAATGTATTTTTATACAGGTATTTAAACGGTAGCAATTCCCTGCAAATTAAAAATGATGACCTGTTATCAAAGCAGTTTTCTTTACAATTCTCCTGGTTGCAGGTGACCTGGAGCATCTCCTCTGTTGGCAGCACTGCTTGGCATGCTCCTGTAAATGGGCATTTCCCAGTAGTTCAAAGAATTTGAACTGTGGCTCATTTGGTCTCAGACTGAATGGGGTTGTTGCAGTAATGACAGTGTTGATGCCATGGTCACTGAATTCCCATTTTCCTCTTTGCTGGGAGAGCTGTATAAATAATCATGTATTAGTGACGGAAAACTAATGACACTTTTGTCTGCAAAGAAATCATTTTGATCTTCAAGTTTAACAGGTATAGGCAGTGATGGAGGAAACATCCCCTGCCCTTTCAGAGGCCACGGGAAGAGGACAATGAACAGAACCAGCTTAGTGGAAGGAGAAGAAACTTAGCGGGCCTGGTTGCTGTTCAAGATTAGAAAGATGGTTTCTGGAATTGGAAACAGAAAAAAAATTCTGGTGTTCTGCCATATATTAAATTCACTCTTTCATGGTTTTCTAATCAAGCCATGGCCGTGGAATGTGAGCACGTTAACGTCAGGCCCCAGTGATTGGGTCTGTCATCCTGCTGCTCCGGACAATGGAGGATGCTATTGAACACAAATAGAGCATTGATAAAGTGACAAAAGCAAAGCGTAAAAATACTTCTTAAATGCCTGAAACAGTATCTGTAGTAAAGGCATGTTTTGTTATTGAGGAACAAGAAATTATTTTCTGTCTGACAGGACAGCACGCACTTCACAGGGAACGGGGGCCCTGGGACAAGGAGCTGCCGCGTCCTGGGGGAACTCGGCGCTTGGGCTTTCTTTTTCATTAAGTAGGTAATGTGAATAATTTTAGGCTAAAGAGGAAGGAAGAAATTACATGCCTCAGTAGCAAGCATGTGCTCTCTGATACTTTAGTTTCAAGTTCTGTATTAGGGAGAGGTGAAGTCCACAAAGTCCCTTTCTAGCAGGACACCAGGTGTGAGCAGTGAGATGGAGAACTGTTCAGGGAAAATTGCAACAGAGCTGCAGTCCTAATGGCAAAGTGCCACTGCTGGGGCAGGCCCTGGGCTCCTTTGTAAGGAATAATACATAAGCAGTGCTAATAGATAGAAATTTTTAGTGTGAAAGAGGCCAAACGCATCCTCTGTGTGGCTGGAAGGGCTGCAGAGCCCTGTGGGTGCAGCTGGGTCCTGTCCCAGAGCAGCACCAGCCAGGGGCTGACATTGTGAGCCCTCTGGAAAAGGGAAATCAGGGATTGGTACTGACAGTTACCTGGATAAATGTAGAGATATCTGTGCCAGACCACTTATTTAAAATATGTCAAGCCAAGGTATTTACCTGCAAATTAGTGAAAAGCTGTCCATTGTTTCATATTGATCATGGATCAATAGCCAAATATTTGCTGATCAAGTCGAAATCTTTCCAAAATTACAACTAGAATTACAAGCTAAGTAGTTGTTTTGCAGCCTGATGTTCCATCTCTGTGACCCTGGCACTTCTTGTAGCTGTATGTAGGACTTTTGACGAATAGCCTGAAGTGCAATCTTTTCTCAGTTCTGACCCCTTGCCAGAGAGCTCTATAAACACAAACAATAAATTTAACAAGGAAATAAACGTCTTTCTAAAAGCACAATGTACTTCTGCTACTGCTTCACCTATTCTGAAAGTTGTGTGACTTTCCATCTGGTATTTGTTATATTTGGTTAATTTTTCCCTGGTGACTTTGGTGATTGTAGAAGTGTTACCTGTCTCCACCAGCAGCAAACCAAAACTGTTTATTGGTAGTATTTTTTTGTATCTGTTTATACTGATAGGAAAAATAACAGGGTTTGGCTCTTATAACTTCTGTTAAACCTCTTTTTAAAACAAAAGGATGTTGCTTAGAGATTGTGTGTGTGATCACTCAACATCTGTATCCACAATTGTGTGAGCAACTGGCAAAGAGAAGCAGCTTATCCACCTTTTGGTAAAAACCAGAACTTGATCCAGGCACAGTTTCCACAACTGCCTTTTAAAATGTGGTTTTGTTGTGCTTATCTGAATGTGAGATACTTTACCCAAGGAATTCTGCCACTGCTCCTCCAATAATCTGTAATAACTATAATTGGAGAAAATCAGGATATGAACGAGCCTGTGCTCCTTTAGCAGTGTCATTTTATCCGAATCTTGAGTTTCAAGAGAGTTGTACAGACAAGTCTGAAAACACAACTGAAGAATATTTAGTCATTCTTTCAGCTTCCTGTAGCTCTGAAAGGCATGAGCTACTTCATTAATCTTAGTGCAGAGCTCTGGGGGAGGCAGGATGGGGGAACAATACTTGAAGAAATCCTTCCGCTCCTCCGAAGATGAGGATTTTGTGGGCTCAGCCACAAGCATGGATGGGCTGTGGAATTGTCTTCCATGCCCTGTTGAGGATTTCTACTGGTATTAAGTGGTGTTAAATATTTACTGCCATGAATATACAAACAAGGAGGGCTTATTTGTGTGCCCAGATACAACCTGTGTATGCAAATCTGGTGCCATTTATAGTGGGTTCACAGATCAACTGCTTTAAGGTCAGGGATCTTTTGGCCACAACTTTACATTTGTTGCTGTTCATTCATTTTAAAATATTGCATTTAGGAAAAGTGTGTGTCCTCGGTCGGGGGTCTGTTAAAGGGTTAGCACAGATTCATTTCCAGTGCACTCCTGGCAGATGTGTTTGTGTTAGTGTGGAAACTTGATGCTCTGATTAGAAGAAAAAATAGGTAAATGTCACTTTGATATCTTATGTTTGAATTTAACCCAGTAACTACTCCTTGTGCTTTGCTGTTATTCCTTCCTGCTTTAGCAGGTTTCAAGCCTCTGAGTTTGATCTTTTAAGTGCATATGTGTAGGTTTTTATGGAAATTTGTATGCTCAGATCTGCTGGAAAATAAGGGAGTGTGTGCCTGTGAAAGATGACAGTTTACCAAATGAGCCAACCAAACTGAGGTCTGGAAAAAGCAGGAATTTCCAAGCAGGCTAGAGGTTTATTGGCAAGGAAGAAAGCAAGCCAATTTGAGTACTTTGCACAGCTGTTCTCACAGAGCTATTTCATCCATGTGATTCTATAGAATAATGTGAGGCCAAAAGTAATACGTACTTTTTTTTTTTTTTTGCTTTGAATCAGTGGCAAACATAAAATTGGTTTCATATGGTCAAAAACCTCAGCATTTCAGAACTAAACAAGCAGAAGTTTGGCTCTTCTTGCATTTGTAAAATGCTGCAGCTCAGTAACAACTACATTTTCTGAATTATCCAGTAAACATGAGATTTTTCTGACCATAAGGCAGAAGAATTGACACTTTTTGGCGTTTCTAAGGGCAAGATTTTTTCTTTATTTGCTAACAGTGTACATAATAAAAATCTTGCTTGGAGTTGAAGGGTGATGCTTTTAGCTTCTTTCACAAATTAAACAGCTGTACTCAGTGGAAATGTCATTTCTTAGGGTGTGTGAGCAGATGCTGTGTTTCTGTTACTGTGCCTGTAGCTCTCTAGTTCCTGATTCCCTCCACCAGGAATGTGTAAGGAACCTTTAATAATGTGCAGGACCTCCAGCTCCAGCAACTGGGATGTGAGCCCTCCCAGCCCTGTGCTGGGGGATATCTAATGACTGAGAGAACACATTCCCTAGGTAGAAGTGTAGCCAAACAGCTGGGAATCATCTGGATCCTGTTAGGGAAGAAATGGGACCCTTTTAGCCCGGACTGAAGGGCGAGTTTGTTTGTTTGTTTGTTTGCCTTAGCACAAAGCTGGCTGGTTTAACCCTTTCTCCCCTCTGCTAATTGTAGTTCTTCATCTACTTACCCTCGCATTAGCAGAGAGTCCTCCCGGCTGCCGTGGCTCTCAGATAATATCTCATTAGAAGTCAGTAAAAACAGAGTGTCAATGTAAAAGTCAGATCCTGTTTTGTCCCTGTTAATGTCACTTGACATGGAGTGCCCGTAAGTAGCTGACCTTCACACCCAGCAACACCAACAGCCCCAGTAAAGCTGGGCCTGCCTGCCCGGTGCCACCGGGCTTTGGGGCTCTGGCAGCCGGGGACATCCTGCTGTTCTTCACTCCCACCGTTTTCTGGTCCTGCTGCTGCCTCTGGAACATTCCCAGGCCATTTGGTCCGCGGTTTTTCCTCCTTTGGCAAATGATTTCTTTACATCCCCTTGGGTTCATCCCCTTCAGTGCCTCGGCCACCCTCCCTGCTGGAATTCTCTGCTCCATCAATAAAGGCAGATTTTGGAGTACAGTTAGGCAACAAAATGTCTTTGATTGTTTTCAATCAGAAATGAATAGTTTCCAACCCAAGTGCTTCCACCTTTCTCACCAAGCGTGAATGGCTTTCCCTCTCTCACCCTGACAGCTTTTTGTGCCATTTCAAGGTCCAGCAATCTTTTTTGGTGAGCCCAGCATGCTGGTTTTGAGCTGCAAGGCACAAGGGCTGTGCACAGACACACAGAGCATTCCTGGATCCTCGCTGGGAGCCCTTGGAGCATATCCTGGGTAATAGAACCGTGTGCTCTGTCCGTGGAGAGGCCAGGAATGGGATAAGAAATGCCATGCATGTGGGGTGGCTTGGGCTTTTTTGCCAGAGAATCCATAGAAAGGAAAGGCTTGGGAAGCCTGGTGAGGACTGCAGTTTTGGGAAGCTTAGTGAAGACTGTAGTTTTGAAAGTTTCTTGAGAGATACAGGAGGAAAGAAACAAAAGAAAGGTGACTGTCATGCCACAGAAGGGCAAATTAACAACAGTGGTTTGTCTGCCCTGGGAATGGAAATTGCCAAATCTTTTCCAGTCTCTTGGGAGTTTGCTTTTCATGGCTTGGTCACAACTGTGGTGAACCATCCAAAGAGCAATGTTAGCACTCAGAAATTGGCTGTAATGGCAAAACACCACTGATCAAAACACTTCAAGTTATTAATGTATTGGCACTGAGCAAAGGCTGGTTTTAGTGTATTTTAACCTGAACTGAAGCTCTGAGAGTTTCGATGGTATTTTTTATGAATGTAAACATTCCATTCATGCTTTGCCTGCTTTTTAGGCTTCTTTTCCTTTAAGTTCCAAATTAATATTGGCTCTGTCATCAGTCTCTGACTAATACCATGAAGAACTGGGGGTTTTTGTGTTTTAAAGCATGCATTTTAATATTTAATATATTTACAGAGGCCACATATTATTATGCCCTGTAGAAGCCAGTTTATTTGATGTTTTCTTTGCTGACAAGGCAGTTGTAGCCATATTAACACATATTTTTGTACGTTAGGCATTTTAGGAAGTGCTGTCTTATTGGATGCTGATTTAGTCGTAATTTAAGCAGACTGTAGCAACTTTTGGACTTGATGATCCTTGTGTGACTCAGGATATTCTATGAGTCTTTTATAGAGAGAGGTACTTGCTTTGTTTGCATCTTCTAGACCCACTACAGGATTGGGCCTAAAGCACTTCCTTTTGTACATCACAATCAAAGCAAATGCATAATGCTGCACAGATGCAACAACTGTAAACAGTTGCTTGAGAGAATTTTCCTGAAGACATGCTACAATTTAAGGTGCTCATCATATGACAGCAGCTGGAAGGGCTTATTTCCGAAGTATCACTTTTTGGTTTATTTAATGAGATTAAGTCTTCAAAACCTACCCAAAATTGGGTCTTGTCAAAGTAGATGGAGAAGAACAAAGAGCCCTTGAGGTTGTGCTGCAAAGAAGCACGTGTTTTGTAAGTAGGAGTCCAGAAAATTCAACATGTAACAGAGAATGCTAAAAAATCCCACTGTTTTTGCTAGAAAAGCCAAATAGTCCCATCCGCTCCTGCTGTGGCAGAATTCCACCGTGCTGTTCCCTTCCACCTGCTGTGCCAACGCACCATGCTGAGTTTTGGAAAAGAAGTCAGTGTGATGTGACAGAGGTTTTAGAAGGTTTTTCCTCAGGAAGCCAATTGCAGGTTAGAGTTCTGGTTTCATTTAAGGCAGCATTTCCACAGGCTCTGGGCACTCTGATCTTGCCTCCAGCCTTCTTACCACAGATAGCATCACGTGCCACGATAGGTTACCATTGCATTTGTCTAAGGAAATAAAAAAATGTATAAATCTGAGTTGTACAGAGCCAAGATACATTCTGTTGATTGCTCGTGGTGTTTAGAGAACCCTCCACAGCTGAGGGTATTTGTGGCTCAGGGATTTTTCTGTTTTGAGGTGGAAAGCGTATAGACAGGTGCTCCAGTGCTTTTAGGTTGGCCTGCCTTCTCTTTCCTTCTGGACCTTTGAGAATGAAGCTGAGGGGTGTTTGGTTAGAAGGCTGGAGCCTTTCTGGAGAGGTGACATAGTCAGGCGCAATCCTAAGGACTGCTGGTGGACAACTCCCTGCAAAGGAAGTGAAAATGGTGTTCCCAAGCCCCACAAGTTGTATTTCCAGGAGAGTGAAGTGGCCGGCAGTGTGCGAGAAGCAGAGGTAACCACAGGCAGATGTGCTTCTCCTCTTGTCCCCGGGCTTTGCTCTCCTCTCTGGGGTCTTTAAGCAGCAATGGCAGAATGAGATGATGTTTATATTTTTGTCCATCTTCCCGGTGGGAATTCTGGGTGGATTCCAGCTTGGGCTGTGCATGCTGGGTCTGCTCTTTGAAGTTTGGGTTAAAGTGCACCGTTTCCAGGCTTTTCATTGAAGCAGATTTTTGGGGAGAGCAGTTGTCACAGCATCCCGAGAAGCCTGTAGTGTTCTCACTCTGTTCTTTCCCCCATGATACTCTGCAAATTCTTTCTTCTGTTTTTGGCTTTTGGTTTTATTTCTATTTTATTTTTGCATAGAAGACATGAAGAGGGGGCAGTAATGTGATCCAACACGTTTGTTTCTTTCCAGGTGTGTAATGTTTGTAAGCATCGAAATTCTGATTTATATAAACATTACGAGACTTAAAAATGAGGGAAAATACAACTGGAATCCTCAACTTGAATAAATAAAAAGCCCATCAAACTTTTCAGACGTGAATCAGGTTGCAGGACAAGTTGAGAGAATATCCACTGTGAACTGAGGCTCTCAGGGCTGGGAGAGGTTTCGGTGTCAAAGAACAACCTCCAAAGCTATAAAGGAAAAGCAGAGCTAAAAGTACAGATATAGCGAAAGTAAAACTGAATTTCCAGCGAGTTGCTAGTCCCAATTGACATGAAAACTGTAGTAAAAGCCTTTTTTACCAAGAGGAAGTTCTACCTCATTGCAAAAACATAAAAAAAGGTGCCTGAAGGAAAGCTGCCTGTGTGCCAGGAAAGGTGGCAGAGGGAGTGGGAATTCCTCCCAAATGAAAAGCGATAAATGGACTCTGTCATTTTCATCTAGAAAAGCAGAAGCATTGCAAAAGGCATAGAATCTTATGTGTAAAAATTTCACTTTTATGGTTTCAAGCTTCTAAAAAGGAATTTTGTTGGGTTGTTAGGAGTTGAAATGTTGCCTGGTACTGAAGATGATCTGTCCTGTGATAGTCTGGTGAGCTGTGATACGAGAAAAGGCTAAAACCCACCTCCTCTCAGACCTCTACCAGCTATTACTGAGTTACAGCAGGCTGGAAACATTACAGAGGACTGGAAACCGAGACTGTTACTATCACAAGAGCTGTTTGATTTGAAAAAACCCCAAACAGCCCCCAAAAAAGCCTGGACCACCTGTCACTGAGTGATGTCACAATGTGCAGGAGTTTGTTAAATCAGTGTACCTGTAAGTAATTGATTCAGTTGTTGGTCGCCTAGAGCTACATTCTTTAATGCAAATCGCAATTTAAAATAAAACCTAAATGGAGGATTTGTTAAAATACATCATTTTCTTTTTTCCCCTTCAGGCTCTTCCATCCTTTCCTTCAGTTAGGAGGGGATGATGCTCTCAGGAGCTGGTATCATACCCTTTAGCAGCTAAAGAGAATAGTGCCTGTCCTTTAGTAGTTATATAAATATTCACCCTGTGTCTTTATGTTCTTGTTCCCTGGCTTTCTCATGCAGGTCCCTGCATGGCAGTGGCACAGAAGTCTTAGCAAAGCTTAGCTACATTCCTTTGGGGGCTTGATTTATATTTCACATCAGGGCCAAAGTAAAGAATGAACTGAACCCAGAGTCCAGTGCCATCTAGACTTTGGATATGGTTCTTGGATTGGAGACCTGTGTTGCCAAAAAGAAAAAAAAAGAAATCTTGCCATAAATTAAACCCCACACTCCTAATTCACTAGCTATTGTGTGATCTTACAGGAGCTGGCTGGACACTTATGGTGCAAAAAGCCAACAAGAGCTTTTCCTTGTGAGATCTTTCCAAATGCTTCCTTCAGCTGCTGCTGCAACAATAAATAAACACAGGAAAATGAAAAACAAGGATAAAATGACTGAGCCTGAATCCCTTCATTACAAGGTTTATATAGCTAGGTAAGACTATTCAGAAGGATCATGAAAAAAAAATGGTGGTTTTTTTTAGTAAAAGTGCTGCATAATATGTGTAATAGATTCAGTTTTGGAAATAGTAAGAGATTACATTTCACTGAGAAATGTATGTGATAAATCTCGAGTCGCTGTACATAGGAAGAGTACAGTCTGTGCTTCCAGGGCATTTCCCAAGATAAATTCACCTCGTGAATGAGGCCCTTAGCTGTAAACTGTTGAAAGGAATCTAAAAGAGGAGAGGCGTCGGGGTTTCCAGGCTGAGAGCTCGGCCGGGGAGTTCATTCCTGCGCGCTCCCCTTGGATCAGCCGCCCTGCGGCTCAGCCCGCGTGCGTGTCAGCGCTTTTGGGGCAGCCGGGGTTGTTCGGGACCCCGCCAGCTGCACGAACGTCAAACTAATCAAAGATGCGCTGCATCTGAGCACCAGGAGGAAGTGGTTCTGTTTTAGGGTTTCTGTCTTTGGTAAAGCGAGGGGTTAGCCTTATTCCTCGGGGTAAGAAAGGGGAATAAAACCCCGCGTGTGAAGGTGGCTGTCAGTGCTGAGCGTTGGCCACCTTTGGGCCACTGGGCTCGTAAGGAAACAGGTTAAGGATTTGTTTCTGCTCTTGACGTCAAACCAGCTCCTGCGCAGAGAATTGTGAAGGGTGTGCAAGGGTTCTCTTTGAAGTTCATCTATTCTTTACTGCCCAGCAGTCAAAAAATGGTAAAGTGACTCATTTGGAGGGAAAAGAGCTGACAACTGCACGGCTTCACTGCACAGCAGTGACTGAATTGAACTGCTTTTACTACTCCCATTATAAAGTAGCTGTTAATTCACTCCCTTAAGCTCTCAGAAAACAAGAACAATGCATGTGGTCTTTGAGCAAAGTGCTTGTTTGTGGAATTTGGGGAAGAAAAAACCAGAGATTGTTTTCAGCTTATTGTCAAAGCCCCTATGTCTGGCATAAACTTTTTGAAAAATGCGTTATTTTCATTTAAAACCCTCGTTAATCTCATCTCACAGCCTTGGATTGTTGATTTTTATCCTCCTCCTATTCAGTTGCCCCTTTTTCAAGTACATTTCCCTAATAATTAGCTGAGTTACAGCCAAGCCATAGATATTTGGACTGTTCAAAGCTACAAGGCAGAGGAGTCCTGTCTCCTCGTTTTCAGGAGAAATGAAGACTATGATGAGATCTACAGGCAGAGGAAAATTTGGGTTAGGATGAAGACCTCCACTTGACTCACTTGGTTGCTTTTATATGTGGGGTTAAAGCAAAACATGATCAGTGTGATGATGTGTGTTATCAGATTAGCCCAGCTCCTCACTGAGAGCACCTGACCCACCTTCCCTTGGAAACCTGCTGGAACAAACGCGATCCCTGAGGCCTTTGCTGGTCACAGCTGAACCAAGCGCAGTGTTTGGCCACGGTAGTGGGTAGGACTGTGTTTGCAGGGAGCTCCTGAGCCCTGGCCTTGCTGTGGAAGGATGTCTCAGGAGTCCTGGCTCACACGCAGCCCGCGATGCCCAGGGTGAGCACAGAGGGTATCAGAGAAAATGGCACGTGGTGGCTGCAGGATGTTTTTCGTTACATCTCTGAAGGTTGTTCTGTAGCTGCTGACGCACCACCTACAAAAAGGGTGAAAATAAGAAAGGCGAATGTGTGGGAGGTTTCTGGTTACTAGTGTTACTGGAAGGAATGAATTAC
Organism: Sclerurus mexicanus; assembly: GCA_013396755.1. NCBI lineage: Eukaryota > Metazoa > Chordata > Aves > Passeriformes > Furnariidae > Sclerurus > Sclerurus mexicanus. Next base: position 1,070,750 of record VWZF01006099.1, on the reverse strand, counting down.
AAACTATTTTTGGGTTCTACACAGTTGTAAAGCAAAGGTGTGTGCTCATTTCTCCCCTTTGCTGGTCTAAACAAAGCAGCAGTGATAGTTTTATTTTTTAATGAAACATCATGAAGCATGAAGTTTGTATAAGAGTAAATACATATTTCAGCTTGAATTCCATAAGGTGTTTGCGTCTGTATTTAAATGCACTCCTCTGTGTTTTTAAGCTGTGGTTCTTTGGTATTTTACTTGACACAGGTCCTACCCTCTCTCTCTCCTTCCTCTCTTCACCATCCCACCCATTTCCTTGCTGGTACAAGGGTTTAACCAGCTTCTTAATGAGCCAGTTGAGCTCTTCCCAAAGAAAGAAAAAAGAGTTTCCTGTTTGTTTAATGTACTCCATGGAGGCGTGGAGGAGCACCTGTGCTGCTCAGAGGAGGCACAAGGAGGCAGGTGTTAATGAGATCAGGGTGGTGTGGCAGCCAAAAGTTCCCTAGGAGCTGCTGGGCTGGTCTAAGAACTCTCTGTTGCCCAAAAAACCCGACTGCCAGCAGAGCAGCCTCCCTTGAGTTGTTTCTGGTGCTCGTCTCCTGCTGAAGGAGCCAATTCAGCTTGCTGGGCTGGTAGGAAATAAAGAGAGAAAACCAAATATTTTCTTCTTGGCTGGAAAGCTGAACTGAGCTGCTGAGGGTTCAAAGAGGGGGGCAAGGGAAGTTGTGGGGAACGTGTGGCCAGGAGGGGAAAGGCAGCAAATCCTCCTCAGAACCGCAGGTGCAGCTCTAGAAGCTCGAGCAGCCTTGCAGAGCTCCAGGGCCACGAGCAGAGCTCATCTCAGGACTGATGCCACCAAAGAACTCTGCCGAGCTCCTCCCTGCCCCTTCCTCTCACGCCCTTTTCTTCTTAGTTGGTGCTACTCTTTTCTGCCAGCTTAGCAAGTGGAGTCAGTCCATCCCAGAGCTGCAAGAGGGCCAAAAGCAGTGCCAGGGAGGGCATGAGAAGGGGTGGTGGGCATGGAGAGCCTCTTCTCCTTCTGTCCTTGGACAGGTGCAGTTGGACTCGTGGTGCAGCACTTTGCATCATATCAGTCTGAAAGAAGTTATTTATTTACCCAAATTTCACTCCCCTGTGTCTAGAGGAATAATCAAACTGTCTCAGGACCTCCTCTGTGCCTCAGTGCTTTGTGTCCCTTTCTGATGTCACCAGTCCTGTGGCTCTCACCCTCTAACAGGAGATGGTTTGATGGTTTTCAGATCTTACACTCGCCCCAGGGGTACATCAAGAAATAGAGTAGAGTCAGTTTGTGCTTAAAATGACACTTGATCATTGCAGGTCATGTGGAGTATTGTCTATGCATATTATTTTGAAGCAAAAATGAAGACAATTAAATCTTGATTCACAGGCTTACAAATATGAGTTATGGAAAGCTCTGTTTTAGCACTGTATTACTGACGGGGGAGCAGGTGGGTAAAGGGTTATCTGGATGTTTGAAGTATTTTCAGATGAAGACTTTAAAGTCATATTTATATATTAAAAAATAAGTTTAAACCAAGACAACATCCTTATTTAAAAAGAAAGAAAGATAACCTACGTCTTTCAGCTTCCTGTTTAGAAAGACAGTGTGGCAAAGCCAAAGGAGGGGTTTAGCTGGGGCAGCATTGCTGGTGATGGTGACTGTTCTAACAGGCTGTTTATAGAGCAGAGCACCAGACAAAAACTGGCTGGCAATTGTGTATATGTTTCAGAAGAACACAGGGGAATAACTCTTGGATAGACAGGAACTGATAATGGGTTTTCATGTCTTTTCTAAATACAGATATTTTGTAGGTGAACAGAGCGTGTTATGTTACAGAATTCTTAGCTGGGCCCCTGCTTGGATGAGAGCTTTCTGTGCAGTGCCAGCTGTTTGTGTCTGCCTTCACTTTCATAATCCCAGCTCCAGAAGGGCTTCCAGCAGGAAGCATCTCTTTCAGCCAGCCAGAGAAGCAGCACAGGGATGCAGGGATCAGGGCGAATTCTACCTGTGTTCTTAGTGAGAGGACAGCGGGAGGTGTTTCACACCTGAGCCCTTGCAGCAGGCAGGCAGTGATTTTACAGAGCATTTCCCACTGCTGGGTGTTGTCAGCAGCCCTTTGCTGTCCTCTCTGGGATGCGTTCTGAGTTTACAGTGTCCTTGTCAATGAAACCCACGGGACTTTGGTCTGTTGAGAAACTCCAAGTGTTTTTCCTTTCCCTCTGTCAGTCTGAGCTGATCCGAGCTTGATGGTAGCTGTAGTGCAGAAATATCTCCCTGGGGTTTGTTTCAGCTTCTGTTCTTTAACAAGCAAATGTGAAGAAAATGCCTCTAAAACCAGCAGACATCCTTATTAGTTGCTAGCAAAGAGGAAGAAAATGCTATCAGTTTATGTGGCAGATAAATTGATCTCCTTTTTACCGAAATACCTCTAGGGATTTCACTGCTTTATTCACAGGTCATCCAAATGCATTCTCTTAACATTAGTTTTAATCTGTATTTCCTCCCAGTTCCTAATTCCTGCTTCTTTGCCATGGTAGAATTGAACTGCTCCTAGTTAGGGAATCAGCTGGATATTCAAGCAATGTCTGTGCTTTCCCCCTTGAGAAAATAAATTGCAAGTCAGCTTCAATTTTATAGAGGTTGCAGAACGTGTGTTCGCTCAGTGTGCTCTCCACGAGATCAGTACCCCTGGATTAACCCAAAGTACAAGCTTTTGGGGAACTTGTAGAGCTAATTCGAGGTAAGTATTTCAAGCAATATAAATTTAGTCTTACCTAGCAAATGGATTTTCAGAAAGTGGAAGCTGAGGATCAGACTGGAATGAAACAATCCCTGCCTTCCTGATCCATGGAATGTTAATGTGCTTGTTTAGAAAGCACAACGGTGGGTATAGGAACATCCATTTAAAAGCACTTTGCAATCACCAGGGCATCTAAGGAATTTGAAACACCTGTAGGCCTTGAATAATACTAATTGATATCTGTGAGGACTGTATGAAATCCACACAAAAGATAGAATTTTGAGTGGCTTAAACCTTTCTTTACCACTGAATACTGCCAAGAAGCTGCTGGAGCCTCTCCCCTCCCTCCAGTCTCACCCCTTTAACCTCTGGATTACTGAACTGGATGGAAATGTATCACTCAATGAAATGTTGCTCTGAGCCTCAAAGGCTCTAACAAAAGTTAGAGGTGCACAGCTAAATTATTTCTTAGAGGTTTTTTGACTCTGCCAGAGCTCTTCAAAAATCAAAAGCAAATCAAATTTCTACTTGTATCCAGGATAATACCGAGCCTGGTGTCAAGATGAAATATCCAACCAACTGGCTGCAGCAGATGCAATTCTGCACCTGCAAGCACTGGGTGTCTTTCAGATGTTTGTGTGTGCATTTATAGATGCATTTAAACAGCATTATATATACATTTTGTGTATATGGCCATATATAGATTATATGCAGTTAGACAAAAAAGATTTAGAATACCAGTGCGTTTACCAGTAGGACAGGGAAAATAAGTATTTAGTGTTCTCCTTTGGATAGAATGGGATGAAAGGTCGGAAAAAATGGCAGGAAGTTCTGCTGTATAGGTGATGACACGAGGGTATTAAAGTCCTGACAGGAGAGAAGAGTTTCCATTAGCAACTTCTCTTCCAGGAGCTTTAGACATTGACACTGTGTATAATCTCAAACACTGGTTATTGGTAAATAGCTCTTGTCGTGGTTTTGGCAAAATCCTCTGTTTTCCTCTTGTGTAAGTGCTGTGTGTTTAGAGCAGAATTAAAAAGATAAAAGTGCATATGTGGTTTGTGTTTACTGTCTTTGCGACTCCTCTCTACTGAAATTCTTCCGATTACGTTGTGCAGGCAGCAGAACATCAGGATTACTGGATGTGTCTATCCTGCTACAGAAACTTTGTGTCGTTCCAGGAAATTTTATTTTCTCCTCCATTTTTACATATTCCAACTGTCATTGGTGAGATTGTGGCTGTGCAGGATCCAAAGCCAGGCCCTGAGGATGATTCGGATGTCCTTGTGTGCCATTCCCCCAGGAAGGAGGAGACCCCCTCGCTGTCAAGCGTTGCAGTTGTCGGTGTGACGTGGCCTGACTGGGCTGTTAACATGAGTGATAGAACAAATGGCCATATTGGCTTTCACTGGGCAGCACAGCAAAGGTCTGTGTGGATTTTAAAATAGTAATTCATCTTATAAATACCCTTAGAAGCCTTGCTTGACAGCTCATTATTTAAATCCTTTAATCTAGGGAATTTTTCCTTACGTAAGATTTCCAGCAAAGCTCTTCTCCTGCTGGAGTCATGTGGTTGTTCTAACATCATCACAGCTTGCAGTGCCTCATTCCATAATTCGGTATAAAAAGCACTAATAGCTTCTTGAAAATGCATTTCTCTGCATGACATTTGTAATTGGAGCTGACTTCTTCAGCTTTGTGTTGGGGAAGATGATGGGGCCAAATCTGATTTCCATCAGTAAACTGTGGCAGAGAGATAGAAGAACACAGCTCCGCATTTCCCTCTTTTGGGAATGACAGTGGAAATTAAGGGTGGATGAAGGCAGGACCCACAGCCCCAAGTGAGGAACTGGAGGATTCACTGGATGTGAACTCCAGGTCAAAGGACTTACCCTGTGAGAAACATGGTGAACTGCCATAGGTGGTCAGGGGAAGAGAATGACTTTCATAGGATCTGAGACGGTTTGGGTTGGAAGGACCTCAAAGATCATCTCATTCCAACCCTTGCCATGAGCAGGGACACCTTCCACTAGCCCAGGTTGCTCGGAACTCCATCCAGCCTGTCCTTGGACACCTCCAGGGATGGGGCAGCCACAGCTTCTCCTCCTTGGACGTGTTGGTGCTGGGAGATTTCGGGTGTCTCTGAGATTGATACGGGCTCGTGACAGGGGTCACTTTATCCCGCTGATGAAGTGGATGGAAGAGTGCTGACACCTTCAGCAAGTTTCAGAGGGTGTCAGGTGAGAATGGCTCCTGTTTTCAGCTGGTAGTGGTTTGTGTGGCTGCTCAGATGAACCCGGAATGTCTGTGTCTGAGATAACGTGGGTGCTCTGTTCAGTCTCACCGAGTCCACTCAGGGTTTTCCACATACTGGAACATGCTTTGAGTGAAGACAAAGAGTGGGCTTATGCAGGGTCCCCGTTATTAGTTCTAATAATTTATCCAAATTTTCAGGTGGCTGAAGCTGATTATTTGTTGTTGACAGAAGGATTGCACAGGGAACTTGTCCTAACAAGCAGTAATTGTGTGATTAGGAGAGTTTAATAAAGAAAAGGAATTCTAATTCATTCATACTTCTCACTTTGTTGACAGTTAATGTCATTTTCATTGAATGAAATCTATCAGTGGTGCTTATATTTTCAAGATATTTGCAAGTGCAGGTATTCTGAAGCTCTATTGTTTGCATCTAAAACCTAAGTGAAAACCTGTAGAAATCAGGAAATATTCCTAAGAAAACTAGTTATATTTATGCTTGTTCCAGCAGTTCCTCAAGGTCTGGTTTTTATGACGTACTCTGTATTAAACAGGTCTGTTAATTCCAAGTGCATTGGTCTGGATTAGTTTGAGTTTGAAAGTGATGCTTACGTGTTATTTTTTGTTAGGAGTGATGTTAAGAGCAAATGCTGATTTTTCTGCCCTAATATTGTGTTTGTGTTCACTGTGGATTTGCACCCAAAGCAGTTGCCTTACAAAAATAACTTCTGATCCAGATAATCAAATTATGAAACTGTAATTGTCCTCTCTGCCTCCATAGGGGTATGCATTAGAGAAAATTAATTTAATTACAGTTTTTTACTGGGGTCTGTTTTTTGGTGGGGCTCATAAATTAACTGTCCAAACAGGGCATTTTCATTTTGACAGGCAATAGTTCTTTGATAGTGAAAGACAATTTATGATATAAATACTGGCTGAATCGGGCATTGTAATGCAGATGACCCAGTGCCCTGGATGCTTTCTGAAGTCGGGAGCTCAAAACTGCTTCATACGAGTTCTTACTTAAAAAAGGGAGGGAAGGAGGGCAAACTGGGGAGAAATTCCCACAGCTCAAAATATTTCTAAAGCTGCCTAACAAAGCAGCTTTAACTTCTGTATAAAGCTTTCTCTAAGCAACTTGGTGGGTCTGGCATAAGTATCAACTTTGAACAAGATTTTCATTTCTAATCTCTTTTCCTGTCTCAATACTGAATTATGTTCCGAGTTTCCAGCCCCTGCTTGTCCCAGTGTGACACGGGGAAGCTGCCAAAGCCCACAGCCCACAGTGGGATCTCTGTACTGACTCCTGACACTCCTGACCTGCTGCAACTGCACTGCAACCATTCGTGGCAGGGGTTCCAAAGAGAAGGGAGACGTTCCCCTCGTTTCTTGGAGCGATACCCCATTAAAGTATCCTAACTCTGTTTGGGTCCAATTCTCGTATCACAGACTTCTGTGATAGGATGGGAAATACATGGAGGTGAAAGCAAATACTGCAAGCAAAAAATAGGGGTTTGGAGCATGATATGCACTTTTATTGCTGCATTTTCTGTCATCAGTGTATTCTGGCAGCATTTATTACAATAAAAAAACAAGCATTTGCCTGAGAGGCAGCAGTGCTGCTTGGAAGTGAAAATATTTACTCATGGGCACTGGATCTTTAGACTTCCAATTTCTGCAGTGTCTGCTTGGGACAGAATTTCACCACATTGTTTCTGCAAGGTGCATTCTCACCCAGAATCAGGGATGTCTGGAGGGTCAGACTGAGGTTTCTGAAATGCGGCTGCTTTGCTGTGCGTGTCTGTGATGTACCATAAGGTCATATATGCACGAGATGATGACTTTGTGTGTCTTTGTTCCAGTCAATCAGGTGAGCCGAAGGACAGAAGTGAATTCCCCACTGCAGGAGACTCTTCTTGTGCAGTTTTTAAAGAGATTGAAGGAAGGTTGAGGGAACTGTGCTCTGCTCCTGTGGCATTGTCACACGAGGCAGCTTTTACAGGGAAGCTCTTAGAGCATGAAAGTGACTGTGCATTCAAAACTGGGCTTTTGGTCATGTAAAGGACACAGTTTTAGTAGCTTTGTGAGTCATGTTTTCTGTAAGACTGCTGGGACTGTCTCAGTTAGCCAGTGGTTATTCCCTCCCTTCTGATTCCTAGCTGAGACCTGCATTGGCTTCTTTCTGTAATTCATTTAATAAATTTGCCTTCTAAAGGAAAGAGTTTCCCTTGTAAACAAGATTGTGGCTCTTAATCCAGCTGTTATTGCCTGGAAACTTTTCACAAAACACGCATGATAAAACATGACTAAGATAAGTCATTAACTCGTAACATGAGCATTTACTTTCTTAGAAGTGCAAGACAAGAAGCAATGGGGGCCTTTTTCCCCACCAGGATTTACTATCCATCTTTTCTGTATACCTCTGAAGTCATGTGCAAGTATCAGCTCTTGAAAAGAGTTGAAAAAAGGCACAAGTATTGGAAATGAATTATAAAAACTGTCAGCTTTTCCGTGTGTCTTTTTTCAAAGTATTAGGTACTGGTCACTGGGAAAGCCTGGTTAATCTGCTGAGGGAGATCAAAAGGAAAAACAAGCTTCAGTTCAATTTAGTGTTGCCTGGGATTTATGGATGCTGTGCTGCTCATTTGGCTCGTGTCTGGTTCTGAACCTGTAATCCTAGACTTTGGCAGGCTGTTTTCTCCATACAGGTCTGCCTGCTGCCCGGTGAAACAGCATTTGGGCAGCAGTAGAGTCCATGGAGGAAGTACAAGTGCAATTCCCCTAAAGAAAACGCTAAAGAGGACGTGCCCAGTAAATAAAGCATTAGACAAAAGAAGAGAGGTTGTGGGGTGTCCTTGCAGTGCTCATGTGTGTGGGGTTCCCTGCGGTGTGTTGTGCGTGTCGGGCTCATTCAGAAGATGCTGCTCCAGTGGTGGGACGGGCTGTGGAGCCCAGCTTGGGGCACAGCTGGTCTCTATGGACTGACTGAGAGCCCGGTTGTCACACTGCTCTTTGCTGGAAGAGCCAGACTGGCTTCCCCAGCTTAATCCCCAAACATGTGGTCCATATTCAAATGCGAAATGAGGCGGAACTGTGAACAAGCTTTGGGTTTGGTTGGATTTATTTTGGTGTATGCCAAATGTATGTACTGTGCAAGTGCATCCCCTGGGACCTCTCCCTGAGCTGCCACTGCCCCCTTGTATCAGTGCCCTGTCTCAGTTCCCCAGCCAGGGGGGTGTGGGATTCCTGGATATTCCCTAACCTTGGAGCACCTTGCATTGAAAGGCAGTGTCTGTGCAAAGACAAACAGAAACTGCCTGAATCTTGTCCTTACTCATCTGCAGTTTCTGCTTTCTGTGACACACAAACGAGCAGAGAAAGAGGTAAATGTTAATGGCGAGAAGTAGTTTTTGATTAATGATTGAAATTATTCTCTCTGTTCCGTGTGTTGTATGAAATCTGTAACAGAGATTTGTATTATATATTCTAATAGCCTTTATAGCTCAGCAAAGAGTGAGAAAATATATTAAAATTAATATACAGATATCTATTTGATTTAGGATGGATGTAGAAATCTCATCAATAAAACAGCATAGAGTAAATTAAAACAAATCCGCATGTCTTGGTCTGTAAGTGCAGAGGTTTATAAAAGGAATTGGTAGATCCTGTTTCTTTTAGTTTTAAGATGACTTCATGTGAATTAGAGTCAAGTGTGGACTTGCAAGATGTGTTGGAACATGTTGAAGGGTATCAGCCATATACACAACTTCAGCTCCTGGAGTTGAGTCAGTGGGCAAATCTGGGGGCTTCTGAGTTGTTGCTGTGATGGGATGAGCTGATGAAAGCAGCAGATAGTTCTTGTCACAGTCTAGTTCCTTTATCCATGCCAAATCCAATTTTTTTCCCTGCATAAAGCATAGAGGAAGCAAAGCTAAGCAATTGCTTTGCTCTCTGTTCCCAGCCTTGTGACCTCCAGGGAGAGTTCTTGCAGGTGATTCTTGCAGCCTCACCTGCAGCTTTTGGGTCCTGCCCAAGGGCCTTTCACAGGATGCTTTACTTTCCATCACCTTCCCCCGGCTCCATTTCCCTCCTCCTCTCTCCTCATTTTGCCTCAGTTCCCTAATCCAGAGTGGAACTTCGGGTTGGTTTTGGTGCTGAAAGGTCAGAGCCTACAGTTGTCACCTTGAGAGAGATTTCATCCACCTGCACCTGAGCAGTGTCTGGCAGAGCTGAATTTTAATCTTCTTAATCTTTGAATCTTTCTTCTACTTGTGATTCTTTTTCTTTTTTTTTTCCCCCAGAGGACATTGATGTTTTACCTTTCCAAACACAAAAAGAAAAATTTATGTTGTGTTACGTTCTGTTACCCAGTGATGCTCTTTGATCAGGAGGTTGTGTTAACAGTTTCTCTTAATTTTGAGACCAAGAGAGAAGTGCCCAAGGGTGACATAAATCATCCCAGAGTTCCAACAGCCTTTCTTTTAAGCAAAGAATTTTCTCCTTACAGGATTGCAACTTGTGATCTGTCATCAGAACAGTGAGTTACTTAGTTGGGATTTTAACACCATGTTATGTCTTTTGCTGAATTTAGGGCAAGTTATTTACAGCTTTTAACTGAGCGCTGAATATGTAGCCGGTGGTTTTCTTCACTGCTAATAAAATAGCTTCAAATCCTCAGTATGTGCAAATACTCAGAACCAGAGTGGCCTGAGGCATTGCCCCTTGGTTAAAAACCTTTTAGCCAAAGTGTAAATCAGGTGTACTGGGTCTGGCTGGGCTGGTACTGGGGACACACCAGTGGTCTGAGCAGGGATCCCACATCCCAGAGGGCTGGGAGTGGGCAGGAGGTTGGGAGGGGACAGGACAGCTGACCCCAACTATCCCAAGGGATATTCCTCCTGCATGAGGAATGGTCAGCAATAAAAGCTCAGTGAGAGGGAAGGAGAGACATTTATCAAGGCATTTGTCTTCCAAGGCAGCCACTCGTGTAGTGAGGCTTCACTTTCCAGAAACCAAGGGGAAATAGGAATAAATCATGTTTTTTTCCTTTTTTTTAAAACTTGCTTCCATATTTAGCCTTGGATTTTTTTTTCATTAAACTGCCTTTATCTGGACCCAGGAGCTCTTAATCTTGTTTTCTCCCCTGTTCTGCTGACTGGGTGTCTGGTGGGTACCTGGCCCACGAGGGCTGGGCATCCTTGGAGCTGTGGGACACAGGACAGTGTCTTGCAGGGCAATTTCTCTTGTTTAAGGAAAGCAGCAACAATGGGAATATGCTGCAAAGAGCTCATGCCTTGCTCCAGCTGTTGAAAATGAATTCCAGCACAGGCTCAGAGAGGAGCAAGTAATTTCTGTGCTTCCACAATTATTTGCAGCCCAAAAGCTCACCCAGGGCAGCACTGAATGGATCGGCTGAGCCTGGGTTTGAAAGTGCACACTCAGGAAGAGTTTCAAAGGTAAAGCATAAAGGTTCTTCCTTTTCTCTTGCATGAGCAAGCCTTGCTTTCCTGGTTTCGTCCAGGGAATGGCTTATTTCTCCTAAATGGAAATATTTAGAACATGGACATTCCTGATGAGGTTATGGTTTTTTAATATGAAGTGCATTTTGGATTTTTAAATTCTGTTGCTGTTTTAAATACTGATGTTTGAAATGGTGGTTGGATTTGGGAAGCAGCTGCAGTGCTGAGGGTGTCTTGTGTTTGCAGCTGGCTAACGAGGAATGATGTTAATTGGACAATACCAATTACCTTATTATTCTTATTAAGAGTAAGTCGGTCTTAGGAAGAAAAGAAATTATGTCTGGAACAATATAGAATGACAAGGCTGTTGTGACAACAGGTGATAAAGACTGAAGAATTGAGTGAAACACGAAGATGTTGTTAAAACTCTGCACAGTTCAATTCAAACAAAAAGAACCCTCACCCAGACCCTTTTTTCTTAAAGGAAAGGAATGAAATACATTAAATATGCTTGAAAAGCAAACCTTTGTATCAGTTTTCATCACTGAAAAGTTGCCTTTGAGATTTTAAAAGTTGCCACCCTCTGAAAAGAACATCTGTTAAAACACTGCAGGCCGAGAGGAGCTTCTCCCTGTGTGCCCATTCTGCTTTCATAGCACTTCTGACTTCTAATATTTAGTTTTATACAGTAAACACTGAGATTCACTTTTTATAAACTACTACTGAAGCCGGAATAATTTGCAATTTCTATAAAGTGTCATCATTAGGGACTGCATGGCGTTTGGGAAGAAAGCCTGGTGGTTTTTAACTTGAACAAGCTGGTTTGAATCACTGATAGCTCTCCTGGTAGTATTTTGTGTAGCTCAAGGGATAAACTAACACCTTAAGGTACCTATCTTTTCATTTGAACTAAACATTTGTTAACTCATTCCATAGCATTATAGCTTGTGTTGGTGTGCTTCAGCCAAAAAAGCAGCTGGGTCATGGCACTGATCTTCAGTGTCCTTTTATGTGTTTGTTTCAGCTCATGTGAAGAGGGGATAGGTCTCGTGTGCAGCAGAAATGAGATAGTGCAGGGCTGGTGGTTGTTGCAGAGCACACACAGGATGTTCTTCTGAACTGTTTGGCTGTTAGACTGAGAAATACTTAAACATTGCAGGGCCCACAACAGCTGTGACAGCAGAGGAAGTTTCACATTTTCTCCTTTTTCTCTTAGTCTTTTTTGGTTTCTTAGAGATCTGGTTATATTCCTGTCCTTCTCCTTCAAAGGACAGCTGGTTTATTTTGTGTTCCCTAAAGTCAAGGTTTCAGGCATTCTTCTGGGAGTGAAATGAGAGGCAAAGTGCTGTGCAGTGCCCTCCCATCCATAATCCCTTCCAGCAGGGAAGATGATGGGCTGGGATGGGCCCAGTGGAATTAGCAGGGCAATCCTAAGGGAAGGGATCTGCAGAAATGTCTTATAGCTTGAAGTTGGGAAGTTTACAACTTGGAAACTGAGAATAAGCCCAGCCTGTCACAGAAATATCCAAAGTAATATGATGAGGCTGAGTAAAACTTATCCAATCATCTTCTGATGGTGATAAGATACAAGTGTCTCTTATTTTGTGGCCAGGCTCCCCAGAGGGGCGGTCGATGCCCTGAGACTGTCTGTGTTGAAGAGACATTTGGATGATGCCACTCAGAACGTGCCTTAACTTGGGCAGCCCTGAAGTGCTCAGGCAGTGGGACTGTTGTGGGTCCCTTCCGGCTGAAATTGTCTGTTTATCCTATTTCTCTGTGGGAATAAAAATGGGATGTTTTTTAAATTTATACTTAAAAACTTCCAGGTACGGTCTCGGTGTCCAAATGCCACGGGGTTTGGACAGGCCATTGCAGCAGAAACCTCTCTGTTCTGGGCATGGTGGTGCAGTCAGTGATGATGATGATGAATTCATGTCACTGACTGTGAGGGGACTGTGCCCAGCCTTGGCACGGCACGGCAGCCGAGCTGAGGAACCTCCTGCCTGCCCGCAGAGCATCCTGCGGGTACCGCAGAGGTGTGCGCTGGACCAGAAGGTGCAAGCGTCACATCCAGCTCTGCCCTGGCTGCAGCAATCCCACTGAAGTCACCGAAGGTAGTCTGGATTTTCACCGATAAAAGTGGAAACAGGAACATCTCCTGTTCAACCTAAAACACTGAACAGCCACTCCGTGTGATTTTTTAACTTTACATCTTGCAGATCCTGTGTATAAACCTGCTTTATGTCTTGGCTAAGTGGCAGTTGGGATAAACACGGTATCATGGTATAGTATGAAACATGTGAGAAGTTCCCCTTGGAAATGAAGGGAAGAGGTTCTACAAACAGCCTAATTCAAATTAAAGTGCCTGAAGTGTCACACTTGGTGCAGTGCTAAGAACTTGGCACACCTGGTGCAGGGAAGCAGCTCAAGTGTGTGTATGGGCTGCACTAAGTGTTCTTCCCTCCTTGCCTCTGCTGTCACAGGGAGGGTTTGCCCAGCCTGAGGGTGTTTTCTTTCCTCATCCTCCATGGAAGGTGTACAGTACAAAGAGCAGCAATAACATGCAGCATCACACTCTCTACTTCTTCCTAGAAAAGTTTCAGTGAAGTTGAAAAATAAACTGAAATTTGAACTGAACAGGACAGCTTTTCGTGTTCCGTGAGCTTTAAGGAGAGGGTGTCTCCTCTACTTTTTCATTAGCAAGCTGGAAGCCTTGCCAGTCACCCTTTTGCTGGTGAGTTTGAAGGCTGGGGCCTGGAGAAGTGCTGTGGAATTCCTTCTCTCTGTGGCTGGCACCTCTGTGACCATCCCTGCCCTGGCACTGCCACTGTCCACGGGGTTAAGTGAACAGGGTCCAAGTGTGGCAGAATAACAAGTCCTGAAGGTATTGCACCTCTTGGCTTTATGGTCTTTTGGCAGTGTTGGGAGGTTTGGGGTTTTTTTGAAGGGGAAGGGCAAGTTTGTTGTCCTAAAATTGGGTGTGTGTCTAAACAGCTGGTCTTGGAACATCACAACTTGTGGTTCTCTCGCTGACTTCACATCAGGAAAGACAACTTGTTGTTAGAGGAGAAGGTGTGAGTAACCCTCCTAACATAAATGTAGCTTTTACAGATGAACTGGCCTTTTTCAAGATCCATTTTCTCTTTAAAAAGCTGCCTTTTTTTTTTTTTCCTCCTTCCAGTCTCCAAAGAATGTTGCTGGGGCAGAATAACACATGTGCATGTGTGAAAAATTGCTGTTCAGAAGTGTCTCAGCCCAGCTAAATATTTAAACATCTGCAGCTTGCCTTACATATATGCTACTGAAGGAATGGTTTCCTGAACCAGGATTTAAAAGATTATTTCTGAGGTTATGCTGATTTTGGAACTCAGTTGCTCTGTTCCTGCAATATGTGGATCCTCCTGGTTCTGTAATTTATTTTTATGTAGGATTTCCCTGGGAAGTGGTGCAGTTTTGAAAAGGGCAGAGATCCCCACTTCCAAAAAGAGGTCACAGTGCTTCTGTTGGATGGAATTAACCCAAACCCAGGGGGCTAATTCCCAGAGGGTTCAATTTGCTGAGTTTCTGGTGCAAGGCAGGGCAGGATGTTGAGCTCTTTGCCACCCTAAATGATCCTGGGAAGGGGTTCAGAACAGCCAGACTCGCCTGGGTTGGCCGGGAGGAGCTGCCTGACAGTTCAGGGATGCTGCAGGGCAGAGGTGCCTGAATTCCACAAGTGGGTTGTTTTCTCCTTCCTGCACGGGGATCCAGCCTTAGAAATCATGTGTATTGTTAACTAAAAGCTTGATTTCTCATAGATTTCACTGGGTGTCGAGTCAAAATAGGAGAAGTTGTAATGTTTCAGTGCAACAAATACGCAGAAGAGTAAATATTTTATACCAAATAGAAGTATCATTAATGTAGTGATTGTGCTTAATAGAGAGCTGAGTAAAGCCTTGTGGGGCAGTCTGATTCAAGCTCTTGCTCTCTCTAATCCTTTGTTGTGCTGGCACTGCCCTTGAGAGTTGGAACTGGGGTTGGTGCCTGGTTTGGTGCAGGGAAGCTCCTCGCTTGCTCGGCTGGTCCCACTGAACACTCCCCCAGGCTGCTCCCAAAGGGGTGTCCAAAGTGGTGTCTTCCCTTGCTTAGGGGAAAGGTTGGATCAGCCTTCATCCTCGGGGATTATCAGGGAAAAGTACAGAGACAGCTTGGTCAAAGTGCCCTTGCGTTGCCGTGTTCTATCTTATTTTTATACAAGTGGTTCTTGTTACCAATTTCCTGGAGTTTGGGGAAAATTAGCAAAGCTTTTGCTGAAATTTTGTGAAGCAATGACGGGGAAATTATGATTATTAAATATTTTTAGTCACAGTATTTCTGAGACAGGTTGTTACTGTGCTCTTGTGTGTTACATTACCTTTTTCAGAATTGGTAGTTCAGAGACTTGAAGCCTCATTTCAGTCTTAATCATTTTTAGCAGGATGTGGGAGACAAACAGGGGTGTTTATGTTGAGTGACCCATGAAGCTCTCGCAGATATAAATCACAGGAGCTGCTTTGTAGATCCTCCCCAGCTGCTGCTACAGCCATGGTTGGGTTTCAGTATAGCCAAAACTCATACTTTATTTTCGAATTTTAAATTACATTAAGTACAATTTTAGCATTTTCTTCCTCCGCTGACTCTTCAGTTTTTTGGTAGCTGAAAAATCAAGTTTTTCTTTTCTGATTCAGTTGGGTTCCATTAGATGCTTATGAATAGTTTTTCTCTGAAATTATAGCAAGACTCTTGTTTCTACTCTGCCATGACTATTTCCTGGTGTTTGATGTGAGGGCCACATAATACATTGACTGTCCTTTCAGGTGTAAATGTTTCTGCAGGACAGGATAAGAACAAAGGTATTAAAAAAGAAGGTAAATGTTTTTTCCTGTGTAGCAGAATTGGCTTCCTCTTAATTCCTTGAACCTTTTAGCTGCTTTTTGCTTATTATCACATCCCCATACTGAAGCAGCTTTTTAGGGATGATTTCTTGTTACAGAAATGAATTTAATGTTATTACAGAAATTAGTGTCATCATTTGGAGGATAATTGTAATAGTCTGGCTGTGGCAATGTATGGCACCGTGAGATTGAGGCATTTTCACCCATTTAAAGGGGTTCACCTGGACTAGTGAATTTGGAAGCCTCATCCTCTGGAGCTCCACTGGATTCACTAGGGATGGTGACAGATCTTGGGTGGGTTGAGTTGTCCCATGGCAGAAATGGGTTTATCCACCCCTGACCTGGGGTGAACCTGGGCCCCCCTACTTATTTATTACCTTCTTTCTTATCACTGAACTCTTGGGACTCCCAAAATGTTGGATGCACGGTGACCAGTTCAAAGCAGGCACAGACACAACTTGCCATAGGACCAAATGCCAGGGGAGGTGCACAAAGAGGGCTTCAGAGATAGGATGTGACCTTCAAACTGCCCATGCTGGGAGAGTTTTGGGTTCAGAGCAGCCAAAATTAAAGGAAATGTTCATCTCATTGCTGGCTGGGAGGCAGGGAAGGAGCCTCCAGATCCCAATCCCACGTATAAACCCATCAACAAGTTCTTAGGGAGGCTGAAAGAGGAGAATGCAGATGGGAGGGGGAAGCTTTGTAGTGCTCTCAGCCCTGGTTTTTCTCAGACTTCTACAAATTGATGGGCACTTAAATTTTATCTCTGTGTATTCTCAGGGTTGGTTGAGGTCCTTCCAGCTTTGTCTTCTGCACTGTTGGAAAACAAACTCTTGTAACAGATCACTGGGTTCTTGACGTGCAGTGGGTCCCTCTCCTTATCAGAAATGTGTGTGTGGAAAAAGTGCTGCCGAGGGACCGTTTGCTTTTTTTGCCCCTCTGTATTTATATATTTCATCCGGAGAAAGTGGTTGTGGGGTAAAAGATTAGAGACAGAAGGCTGATGTTAGCCCCTTGATGTAAAACAAAACTCTGAGATCCCAAAGTTGCCCCCTGTAAATCCCGCTCTGTTCCTCTTCCTGGCAGTGACGATTCTTTCTCCTGAAACACGTTTTTATTTTCTGCCTTTCCTTTGTTCTCCCAGTTGCAGTTCTGAAGTGTTACAGAACACAAATCAAACCCTCTTGGGGCACTGGAATGCATTTGGTGCTTTGATACCCCCCAAAGACTTGTGATATGATGGAAGACACGAGGGAGAGATTTAGAGTAAAGTTTGCTTTGATTTCCTAAAGAAAACATTCTCCTGTTGGAGCCGATAATCAGATAATCAGGAGCTGTAGTTTAAGAACTAAGTTTTCCCTTTTTACCTTCTCTAAATGTTAAAAGTCCACAGGGAGAAAAAACCCACAAAAGAACTATAATTTGTATTTAAATAAATACGAGTGCATGGATATTATGGATATAGCGAGTTTGCATGGATATTTACTGTTTGTCCTGTGGATTCTTTGCCTGTACGTCAGCACAAGCTGAACTTCTCAAATTCAGAAGTCATCTCCTTGCCTTGCTTGGTCAGAAGGTGCTTGTATTAGTCACATTTCAACTGAGCATTAATTTTAGGGGGTGATGTGGGGAAAAGCTTCATGCGTTGCTTTTTGTGTGAATTTGTTTTCCTCTTTACTGGCAGGTTTTAGGAAAGCAAACAACTGGTTACTTTATGAATTGTGGACATAGCGTGGTGCACTTTAAAAGCAAGACATTTCATTTTTTTAGCTGCACAGCATGGAGGGAGATGCTTCTGCTGTCTCGGTTGCCATCTGTTAAATCCTATCTGATAAGTCACAAACATAGCTGATGTTTTTATAGACAGAAAAGAAATAGTTGTTTTAAATTCATCTTCTGAACGCTGCAGATTTTGTAACTGTACGAGTAGAATTGTCCCGTCATTGCAAAAGGGACATTGATGTTATCTTTTGGTTTTCATAGGTCTTTGAGATGAGAATAGCTGTAAAAATATCTATTTTCTTGTAACAACAGAATACTTCAGTTATGTTACCTTCATTTGGGGTTTGATCTTCGTTTGGGTATTGTCTCAAAATACGGAAGACCAATTCATTCTTCATCTTGTGACAATCCCAAATGACATGTCCACGAGTCGAATGGAAAGGTCATTTTTTAAGACTCATTTTAAATGAACATTGGTCGGTGTTGTTTCTTAGCACATTTCTTGTTTGTTCTAGTCACAATTTAGGACCTGCCAATATGACTTTAAGGAGATTGTTTTCTTTCTTTTGTGGGGAAAGCAGAGCACAAACAGCAAGCCAAGTAGACAAACTCTTGGTGCAGAATGCTTCATTTGACTGGATGGAGTAATTCTTCCATTGTAAATACTTGACTCTTTAAATACTGGAAACTCTCCAAGAGTTGGAGAGACTTGTTAAGGCATGGATGTTACAAAGACCACTTTTAACCGCTTACAGAGGGGAAAAAAAGATGTAAGACATGCTAAAATCATACCGGCTATTCCCTTTGCATGCAGCTATTGTTTTGGCTTCAGCAGCGGGTTAATTCGTGGTCATTAGCAGCTAAAAGCCTGGAAGAATGGTGCTTGCCATTGGGCGTTCAGCTGAGCAGCAGAGATGGAGCAGAATGGTGGCTCTCAATTAGTGCACACAATGACCTGCCAGCCGTGGCTCCCGGAAAGCACACACGGATTGGGCTGGAAACCCCAAGGTAGTGCGGTTACTTCTAGAAAGTTCGGGAACAGGTTTTCTTTTTCAGCAGCAAGTTAAGGGAACCCCACAATGCAAAGCACAGGTGAGGTGGAGGCTGCCCTACGCAGTCCTGGGGCTGCATTGCATCCCTGGGGGCTCTGCTGTGGCAGAGCTAACACACCCTCGTTGCACACGCTGGTTCCACTGCACAGATTTGGTGTGAAATTTCTGCTTAACACAAGGAACGGTGTTTGCAAAAGAGGATTGTCATGATTTTCCTAAAGGGCTGGTGTAGAGCACCGAGAATGCAATGAGCTGTGAGGGACCAGGGAGTCTGTAAGCGCAGTCCTTCCACTTTCCACTGTGCTGAAAGGGGAACTATCCGTGTAACCTGTAGTTTTTAGAGGAAATAAACAATAAGGGTCCCTTCAAACAGCAGGAGGAAACACTAGACAGAAAAACAGGTACAGGAAGCAAGAAAGCATCACCTGCCAGCTCCCCTCCCCGCTCCGGTTCTTGCAGAGCCTGTTTGCTGCAAGCTCAGGAGCATTTCAGCTCCTGGGAGATCAGCCATGGGGAGCTGTAGGGCACGGACCTTGCAGCAGCAGGACTGGCACACCCTCTCAGAGGGGCTGGGTGCCCTCTGCTCTTGCTGGCATTAGCACCTCTCAGCACTCTCGTGCTTTTTCATTAGTGTTGTTGCAAAGTAGGGTTTGGGCTTGCGAGGCTTCAGCAATGCTGATTTCCAGGCAGGCCTGCCCGGAGTTGCTGGGGATGTGTCAGCTCTTCACTCCACACGGGCATGGCATGGTTTCTTCCTATAATCTGCTTTTTGCTGGGCCAGATCCCCACTCTTTAGAGAGGGGTTTTCAGCTACTGCCGGAGCTGGCCGTGATGAGGTGACACAGCCTGGGGAAGGGAACAGCAGCGCAGGGCAGTGTAAACTCCCTGGATGGAATCCATACCGTGTTGGGAGGTCAGGTTCCTTGAAGCTTAACAAAAGCTTGAATAAAGTTTGCTGTTATTGTTTCCTTTTGGAAAATCTTATTTGCCCAATACTTATTTGAAGTAGGAGGAGGTGTTTTCTTCTCTTATCTACCTCCTGTGCCTCTTCTCTCACACTAATACATGCACCTGATTCTGGAGGTGAGCCTGGTACCCTTTATTAATGAGGTCCTGGTACATTCCCTGCCGAATTAACACACAGGGATCTTTAAACATCATTTCTTCAAAGTCAGGAGTGATGTTCTTTAGCCACGGTCTGCCTCCAGCTCACAGAATCATTGCAGTCCTCAAACATGGGGTTTGCTTTCTTTTCTTGTCACCTTCTAACATGTAAATGTATGACCCTGGGTATTGAAAAGCTTTATTTATCTCAGCAGAGGAGTTTGTTTCTAATCTTTGATTTGTGTGGATATAACTTGGGAAAATGGTTAGCATAAGCAGAGTTAAGGGTGTGTGGGGTGCTGGGGAATTAGCTTATTGCATTGGAAAACGCTCTGGGCCGTGCTCGAATCGGTTTGTGAGCTGTTTGGTTTCCTCCCTGTGTTCTGCAGGACGGGATGGTCTCTGATGGGATGAGGTTGTCTCACCATCTGCGTGTTCGCTTCTGCCACACTGCTGTTAGATTCAATGTGCTGCTTCAGGAAAGAGACCTTTCCTTGAGAAGTTTCTGTAAACACACAAATGCTTTTCCCTGTATTGGAACGGAGGTTCTGCATTGATTGCTGCCCTGAGCATCAGTGGGGCCCAGAGTTCCATGTGCTGCTGACAGCTGGGGAACACAGCAGCGCAAGTCACTTTATCAAACCTTTGTATCCTTTAGATTTATTTTCAGAGATCTGTGCAATAGCTGGATGCAATTCGATAGCCAAACATTTAACAAGAACAAACCAGTTCCAATTACTTGCTACTTGATCCTGGGAATAAACCCAGATGACAATAAAGTTCTAAATAATTTAACAAAAGCGATGCTGAAATAGCAGCCTGTCTCCATCACCTGGAAACTGATGGAGATGGGTTCCAACTTGGTTATGACAACACTGTTCTCCAGGCATTCTAAATCTGAACAGATTTATACCTTCCATGAGCTCTGTAGTGGGTTTTTAGTCAGTTGGTTTCATTGAACAAGACACTACTTAGATAATATTTACAGCATACAGTGTATTGCAGTTAATAACTACTATTATTAAGCATTAATCTCCCACACCAGCTCTGTGTGAAAGGTGCACAGGTCCAAGCTGCTTTCCAAAATCCTGAATTAACTGCTCAGGGTGGACTGAAAACCCACTGGTGTTCCAAGGTGACACAGGACATGAGTTAAGCAAAGTTGGAGAACATTTCCAAGGAAACTAAACCCAGCAGTTCGTGGCACCATCATTCAAATTCTGCTTTTGATGGATTTTCAAATTAAGAGTAGACCATCTTTTTTGTTTCTCTTGTTCCTGTCCATGCAATCTTAAAGATTTATGGATAAAATCTGGAGTGTCAGTCTCACAGAGTAGGAAGTTGCAGTTTTTATCACAGAATAAGGCAATTTGGCCAGTTTTTAACACCTTGGCAAGAGTTTATGACAAGAGTAGACAACAAAGAAATACAGAGGAGACTTTCCCAGCTGACTAAACCAAGGTGAAATATAGAATTTCCAAAGTGCAGAAGGTTGAGGTTAGGTTTTTTTTTCCTTTCTCTCTCTCAGATAAAATTTCCAAAGCTCTCTGAGGTGGCTCTCAGAAGTTTGGCAGATGCTGCAGGGTTTCAGCACAGTTGTTAGGGGTTAGTGTGTTCCCCTCCCGTCAGTGTGAGCAGTTTTGTGTTACAGCTGGACTCATTCACCGTGGGCAGGGACCAAAACCTGACGGGTTGTTTCCCTCTCCAAAGCTTGTTCCTTCCCCCTCCAGTATGTCAGTGGTATTGCTGGGCTGACCCCACAGTGAACTGAGTCAGGCTATAGAAAACTAACCCTGGAAAACAACAAAAAGAAAGGAAAATAATGGCTTTTTAGCTGATGTAGTGCTCTGATCTCTCCCGGTGTCGGGTGAGTGCTGGAGCTGGGATGAGGGAGAGCTCTTAAATTAATGTAGCTGTGAATCTACACTTTGAGCATGCAGGTTTATCAGGTTTAAGATTATTTATGGATTGTCTTGACTGCTGCTGGAAAAAAAATGGCCTTGCTGTTCTCTCTGTGTCTGGTGCCCTGTTTTCCTGCATCGTCCTCTGTGGCAGCGCTGCTGGTTTTGGGTTAGTTGGAGCAGGAGATCCAGCTGAAGACTCAGCTAGGGACAACAACAAAAGAATTTCAGCCTCTCAAGTGTCGTTGTTCCATAGCAAGGCCCAAAGCAGCATGAATTTGTCCTTTGTGGCAGCAGCCACAAATTTAAATTTCCTCAAGTTAGTTTCGATGGTGCATTATAAATATCAGATAGAAAAAGCTTATTTGCCACTTAGCTGTGTGCTGGGCCAAAGGCTTCTTGAAGGAGAAGGCCCTGAAATGACGTGTGGCATCATCAGTCACAATTTGGTCTGGGTGATTGGCCTGTGGTATCTTCTCTGAGAGGGACAGCGAGCCAGAGCACTGCTGGCGTTAGGAAAGGCATTGGGTGTGCAGTGTGTGACACTGCGCTGTAAAATCACCCTCCTACCACCATCTCTGCTAACAAGTGGCATTTCGCTGGTTTTTCTGTGTTTCAATTTGTGCTTGGTTTCACTAAAATATGTATGTGCATGGAGCAGGTAATCCAAGATATTTGGGATGGGTGCCCTCTGCCCGTGACCGTGGCTAATGACCCTGAGCTCCCTCTCCAGGGTGACGTGGGGTTGTGTCCTCTCGTGGACCTGGCTGCTCTGAGGAAATGGCATTCTGGCCTCTCCAAACACACTTCACGTGCACTCACAGGCTTGGGACTTCCTTTTGAAGTCCTGGGTTCATTCAGAAGGGAGTCAATGCAGTGCACTCTGGCCTGGCTTTTCTCCCCTCTGCTGTTTTCTTTTGGGATTACTCTTGGGTCATTGTTTGGCCCAGGCCATACTCAATTGTCCTTGTAATTAATGTGGAGCCAATGACCATGTACTGGGTACTCGTGTCTGCTCTGGTTTTCCGGGATTGGTTTGACTCTTTCAGCTCCCACTGACGTTTGGGGGGAGTTTTGGACATTTAGCCCCTCTGAGGCTCAAGAATTTGTTATGGACAAGCTGCTGCTGTGTGAAGCCACAGCCACCAAGTGATGGGATTGTTCAGACCAAATCTGACTGCCTACAAGTGAAGTGTCTGTGCAGATGATCTGGAGTGGGGACTGTGAAGGTCTGTCAGTGTGTCCCTGGAGTCACCGTGTGTGCTTCACCCTGCAGGGGATATCACAGGAAAAGTGGGAACTGGCCACCTGTAGAATTTTGATTAGATTTCTAACCTAATTAATTTGGAGAAATTGATCCTAAGTGGCTGTATCGGGTTTTCAATCTGTGTTTATCTGTGGAAATGGAAGCGGCCAAACATAAGAAGAGTTTAAGGAGCTCCATCCCAGGTTGAAATCAAGACCACCTTTAAAATGCAGACACTCAGGTGCCCGTGACACAACGTGCTCTGAGGTTCGAGAAGTTGAACAGCACAGGAATATTGCTGTTACCACTGAGGCAGGCTGTGAAACCAGCAGCTCAAGGCTCAGCACTGTCACTAGTGTTTGACTGCCAGGAATTGTGAAGCTGGTTCCTGGTGCCCCCCTAAAGCAGGCTGTGCCGTCGCTCTTCCCTTCAGTGACCTTCTGTTGTAGGTGCCACTGGACAGCAAATCCGTAGTGCTCGGGTCCTCTTTAAAACAAACTGCCTTTTACTTGTCCAGGCTTGATTGGGATTTAAGTGCCTTTGGCAGAAATAAAAGATCAGTGAAAGTTCCTACCTTAAATCTAGAAATGGAAAAATCAGTGCAAAACAATTGTAGGGTTCAGTTGAAGAACTTTAAATTTTCATGATCCTTTTCAATTCGTTCACTTAAGTATCAGCATTGCCATTAGTGATGTAAGTGCCATTTCCAGTATAAAATGCTAAATTTGAAATCAAGTTATAAGTACTCTGGATGTGTTGCAGCTTGTGATAGAAGAGGAGGTCATGGACGTGCTGCTCCATGCTGTACTTTCAACACTAAGCTCTGAATTTTAAGCACTTGCATTTCTCAGTCCTGGTATCTGCCAGATTTAGGTCTGCTTTGTTCCCCAACAGATACTTCATTAATTAACCGGTGATTTCCCCCTCTTTCTCAGGTGTTTACCTCCCATGGACCCACTGTGATCATGCCAACCTGGTTCTGTTCTCGGGAATGGTTTTTCCACGTGGGAAGATTTGACGAGGGGGGAAAGGTGAGTGATACGGATGATATCGAGGAACCATCCCTTTGTTTAAGAGCCTCTGGAAGCCTTAAACCTGTTATTAAGGAACACTAGAAGATGAAAACTGAGGTCTGAAAGAACCTGGGTCATTCCATACGCTTGTTTTTTTAAAAAACCAGTCATTAACCAACTAAAGTTGTTTGGGGCTAACTCTGGTGATCGAAGGACCTGCCTGAGGTGGATTTTGCAGTCAAATGTAACACATCTGATCGATGTGTCAGTGTACCTGGAAAAATGAAAGGATTCAGACATAAAAGCTCCCCAGGGGTTTCCATTGGCAATATCTCTCTTGGGGTAGTACCAGGAATAGGTTGGCAAATAGATCTAATTCAGATTTACTTGGATCCCTTCTGTGTGGTTTGGACCTGAGAGGGTTTGCTTCCCGTGGTTTTGGTGAGATCTTAGGGCTAGAATGGGTGGTTCTGAATTTTTTTTTTCAGTGGGGAAGCCTTCGTTTATTAGTACTCTTAAAAAAACCCTGCCAAGGCTATTTCCTATTTTATTATTTAAACTGCAACATATTATGATGATTATTATTTT
This sequence comes from Sclerurus mexicanus, assembly GCA_013396755.1. Taxonomy (NCBI): domain Eukaryota; kingdom Metazoa; phylum Chordata; class Aves; order Passeriformes; family Furnariidae; genus Sclerurus; species Sclerurus mexicanus. The sequence continues at coordinate 1,046,764 of VWZF01006099.1, read as the reverse complement.
TAAAGCCTCTAAATGAAGGCCTTCAGTGCCATATAGTGTGTATATATACACACAGACATACACACATGTATGTATGAGGATATACAAATATTATTCTTTGGGCTGCCAAACAAATTATAATTTAAGGAGACAGCAGACAGAGAACAGATTTGTTTAGAGCAGTGAAAAGATTCGCCCTTAATTACGTGGTGGGTGAGTGGAAGAGCTGGGAATGGTGCCTGGCTCCCCATACAATCTACATTCACTGACCCATGCTCTTTATTTCTATTTTATTATTATTTCTTATCATTGTATTTGCACTCTGAAGAATGTTTGACTTCTTGAGCATTGTTAGTAAGCTCAGAAAAGAAAGCAAGCAGGTTTAAGCAGTAGCAACAATAGAACAGCAAGCCTAATGATGAAGTTCAAGAGGTTAAGTTAAACTATTGTTCTGTGTTTTTTGCTTTTAGTTTTGGGGTTTTTTCCCTTTGTTTTGGGGTTTTTTTTTGAGCTGGGTTTTTTGTCTTTGGCTCTCCCTGAGTAATTGTGCAGGAACTGTGCAGTGGTTATTCAGCCATAATACACTGACAGCCTTAATCCTGATGATTTTGCAGCCACAATGCATGAGATGTCCTTCTAGTTTTAAAAATTACCAGTGCTAAGTTAAACATAGTGTTTGTCCCTGTTGTGAAGTGTCCAACACATCCATGGCTGATACAGGGGACCTTCAGAAAACACCCTCCCAACAAGGATCTGCACAAAGCAACCAACACGAGCAAAGGCAAACCTTTGTGCTCTGTGGGTTTAGAGGACACCAAATCAAGTCGCAAATCTTTCAGTTTTTAGCGTTGCAGAGTATTTAGCATTGCTCCAACTGGTTCATTTTCATTTGAAAAGGAACCCTTTGAGGCAAAGGAAGATTTTCTGTGTGTCAGTCGAGCTGGATAAAGCACGACTGAGCCCTCTTCAGAGTCATCCCTGTGTCTGGTGTGACCTGACCTGTGTTCACCTCCGTTTGGAGTTGGTATTTAACAGTGAGACCTGTCACGGTGCTCCAAGTAAACACAGGCACAGGCCAGCAAACCTCCATTTTCTCCAGTGTCTGTGCCAAAAAGCTGCATTTCTCACTTGAAATGAAATCCAAGCACCTGTTCTTCATATTTCAGGGCTTAGAACAAATGCAGGGTAATCCTTCCATGGGAGAAATTGTGACTTGGTGTTTATGGTAACAGTGTGGGTGGACTGATGACATAGAAACAGATAAGCTACGGGGCAATCCTTTCTCATTGCAGGTAGATATGTGCTTATCTCTCCAGCCATCCACGCTTTAAGTCAAACAGGCATTTAAAAATATTCACTTCTTTTTTTAGAAATAAAGTGTTTTCTGGTCAGGATCTGCAGTTTTTGGAAATGTAGTCCTTTTAGGTAAGCACTGTGACAGTGTCCAAGCAAAAATCTAAATCAGATCTTCAGGAATGGTCTCTGAGAAGCTGACAGGTCTGTTTTATGCACTAATTAACTAAAATGGTAGAGGTGTTATTTATGCAACCTCTGATAAATGACAATGGAAGCAGGAGGATGAGAAGCAGTGGATTTGAACCAGCTCTGATGGTGTGCTGAGACTGAGATAATACAATGGGACTGGCCGCAAGCCTTTAAAGTCATATTTTAAATAGTGGCCCCTGTCAGGAGGAGAGTGATGTGACCCACGTTTCTGACTTTTCTTTGGAAACTAAAAGGAAATAATCTGTCCAGCAAGTTTGGATAAAGAGTGCAGTGCTTATTGAAAGAAGCAGCAGGAACTTGAGTAAACCCTTCAGAACCCCCACTCGACATTCAGTGGGACATCACCCACGTGCCTGGCTTTGCCCCTCTAGGTCTTGGTGTCTGTGTAGCTGATGTGTGACAGGGCACTTCAGTCAGAAATCCTGGGAACAGTCAGAAATCCTGGGAACAACGAGGGCTGCATCAGTGGGCACTGCAAACCTGTGGGCTCCACGCCATGCCAATGGGCAGAGCTGCGCAGTCTCGCCTCTCTCCGGGCACTTGCTCTGGACATCGCAACCCTTAAACGCCAAACTTGTGTTTTTCTCCAGAGTTTTACCACAATTTGGTCCCAAATCTCCTCTCACCTCTGTAGTTAACCGTCCTTTTTTGAAATGTATGAGAACTAAAAATGGAGTGACAGCCTGGAAGTTCGGAACTAATCTCGGGGTGTAAACAGGGAGAAATTATTCTTAACGAGCCCCAGATGGAAGAGTGGATTATAAACCACTGGCCTTTCCCATTACAAACTGTGGCTCCCAACAGAGTGTCTGGAGCTCAGTTTTGATCCAGTTTTGTGATTAAAGGTCACAAAAAACACGACTCGAGGAGGTGTCAGAGTTGTCCCCTGGTGCCCAGGAGGCTGTAGCTGTGCTCTAAAGCTCTGAGGTGACTCAGGAGCCTCTCAGGCACCAACTAACTAATGCCATTTTCCATCTTTCTCTGCCAGAGCACACAAATGCCATTCCCTCCAGAAAGGCAAGTGGCTACAATAATGCCTGAGAGGTAAAAGGCTAAGTAGGAACTTGGGCTCTTTGGAACATGAATTAAAATATTGTCAGTCTGTCAAGTAACCAATCGAGGTGCTCTGGGGGAAAATCTGGATAAAACACAGGCACTACTGGGTTTTGGCCTGATGTAGTTAAGGCTGAAGAGAGATGGATATTTGATCCAAAAAGGAAAGAAAATTGGTGGAGCCAATGATTAATTACACTTTATAAGCTATTTGAAAATTCACCCCATACTCCATGTCTAATTCCATTTTCTGCTGGTCTGTTATTAAATATCATTTAGAATTTACCAGCTCCCTTCCATTTGCCTTCCCCATCATCTTTGTTTAACTGGATTTCTCTGTGCCAAGACATTTGGATGAAAGCAGCCTTTTGGAGTTTCCTCTAACCTGTTATTTCCAAGCAATGAAGTAAATGTTACAGGCTTTGAAGCCTATAATCAAGGCAAAATGATGTAAAGGCATGAGCTGGATGGGAGCCAAAAGACTGAAGTGACAGATCTGCAGAAAAAGAGACTTAAGAATATATTGGATAATCCTGTAGAGAAGCTATTAATAGCTGTTTAATTCTTTCCATTCACCACTTTTAATCTCCTTTGAGGAATTCAAGCAATTTGGTATATTCTGTCCCACAGTTACCCTGATGTTGCTGGCTGGTTTCCAAAAGCAGTACCAAGTTATAGCCCAGTTTTCTTCAATGCCCCTGAGCAAGAGGAAGGACTGAGGTTTTCCAAACGTGGAAGTTTTTTTCTCTGTGGACGGATCTCCTCGTGCCTTGTTTGTCATCACAGTTTGTTACCAATGCCTCTTGCAATAGTGTTAGATTTCCCACTTCCACCAGCCAGACCACTCTGCATGGGTCAGTCTCCACTGGTTGGGCTCCCAAGGTTCTGCCTCCTGTACTGAAGTGTCTGCCAGCTGGGAGAGGGGACATGTCACAGGGGACTGAGAGAAGGCTGGCTAGGGGGAAAAGGGAAGGATGAGGAAGCTGGGACAGACGGTTCTGGGGCAGAATGACTCCCCTGTTCTGGGTTTAGCAGTAAAAGGCAGCTCTTGCCTGGTGTTTGTGCCTGTCCAGCCCAGTGGTGGGTTCTGTCCCAGACACCAAAAATAAGGATTCCTGTCAGTGTAAAATGCTGCAGAAGGTAGTGCTGGTCATCCCAGGGCTCAGACATGATCTCACCAGTGTTACAGCATTGCACAGAGGGGTCACTCTTGCATTGCAGGTCCTCCAAAAATTGCTGGTGAGTATCTTCCTCCCCACTGATGCTCCTCACCGTCACTGATGGTGGAACTGCAAGACTTGTTGCCAGAATTGCTTGTTGTAGTGATAAGAGGCTTGAACCTCCTTGAAAATGCATATGTTGAGGTAGCTGCAGTTGGAGCACTGTTTGGTGGCAGGAGAGACAACAATGAGGGATGAGAAGATGACAAGAGAAGGATTGCAGATAATTTAGTTTGATCCCTGAATGAGGAGTTACTTTAACCCATTAAGTTCTGCTTGACATCCCATGGTGAGTAAAAAATCAGTCCCCTCATCCATACAGCCACCCATCAGCAGAGAAGAGCTGCCTGCCCCAAATCCTGGGTGAACACAAGCCCTTCACCTGTTCAGTGGGAACATGACAAAGCAGACACTGATCTGCATGGGGCACACTGTGCTTTTCCCTGGCAGCTGTAATCAGTTTATCCCTCGGTGCAGCAGAGCACAGGGAGTTGGGTTGGGCCTGTGATGTGGAACGTTCTGTATGCAGTCCATAACGTGTAAACTGTGCGATGTAATTGCAGTTCTGGATGCTGAAAGCTCTTGATGTGGTAGCCTATTGCTGAAATGCTGGGTTGGTAATTGATACTTTTAGCTATGGATATTAATTTTCAAACAATACATTAAAATATCCCTTTTAGTGGTTAAACGGCTCTTTCTTTGAAAGTTGTGGCGTTTGACAAAGATTCCTGGTGTTTAAAACACCATCTGGATGCAATAATAGAACTCGACTGGGAAGAAACTCTGGTGCTGCAGCAAAACTTAGAGGCTCAAGAGCCTTAGGAAGTCCCATCCCTGCAGGATCCATAACCCAGCCAACATCTCCCCTGCCCTGAAAATCAGGCTGTGCTGCTGCTTTGTGATGGGAGAGGCACCGCTGAGCACTGCAAGGCACCTGCTCCTTCCTGGGGCCCAGTGCCCTTCATTCCACAGCGCTTCTGCCAGGGAGAGGGAAGCAAAGGAACACTTGGAACCAAAGAGGATCCTTTTCCTTTTGCAGTAACTCTGCATAAATATTCGTAGGAATGGTTGTCTTGAGTAATGTAAGTGCTGCTCCAAAAGGAAAGGAATTGCTGAGCTGTGTGTGACGGAATCGTGGATCTGACTCCAGATGTGACTCCTGCAGCAAACTGGTGCGTGCTGCAGAATTTGTGCCCTGATGACACGGTCTAGTGTGTGACTGGAAAAGAAAAAAAGGTTTAAACTTTGCTGCTGGCTCAGTATGTCCACTGAAATCCGGAATAAGAAAAATATGGAAAGGGCTCCAAGATAAAGAAATTAACGTCGTGTTCTTCTTGTATTCTTGGTGGCTGTGCTTGCTGTGAGCCACTCCAGCCCTCCCCAGCTTTCATTGGTGGCTTTCAGAGCAGGTCCCCGGGAAGCATAAATGGTATGGAGTTCTCTAAAAGTTTTCTTGTGCATCTCAGCTCTTAAACCAGAGCTCAGACAAATGTGCAAAGCCAAACAGCAGCTGGAGCTGAGCTGCCCTGGGCCAGCAGAGCAGCACCCCCTTCACTGCCATCAGCCACAGAGCCAGGGCTGGAGCTGCAAAGGCCAGAGCTTGGGGTGATTCTGATTTTTCTGGAGATCCACATGTTCAGCTCAGTGGTTTGGAGTTGTTTTCCAGGGTTCAAAGCTTGTTTTGTCTCATTTCTCTTCCCCTCTCACACCCCCTCGACTGCTCAGCCTGGTGGGGCTGAGAGACACTCAGGAACTGTGTTGCTCTCGTAGCTGGAGGGCCAGAGGAAACCACAGAGGGATTTTGTGTCCAGCACTGTAATTAGAGAATCTCATTTTCTTAATTATGGAAGAAACTCAGAAGCTGTGGTAATGGGGAAAAAATTCAGTGTTTTTTTCTTTTTTTTCAAACTTGTGCTCTGCTTATTTTTCTGTGTTGAAATAGGATGTCTAAAGTTGAAGTTTTTGCCCCAGTTATTCATGTATGTGATATTTTGTACAGAAAGAAATGTACCTCAATCTCATTCCCTTCCTTTCCTTCTCAACTTTTTCGTGTTATATCTCTGCTTTTTATTGTTTCTACACTGAAATATTTTATTTGACTGGGTGGTTCTGAATTATCACAGGGTTTTATATATCACAGCTTTTTAGCCTGATAAAACCATGTGACCTCTTAAACACTGGGTTGGAGGAAAAGAAATTTAAACATGAAAAAGTGACATGTTCTAGTCATATTTCAAGAAGCTGCTGCATTGAAAAATATAAATAGATGCTACTTTTTTGCCTTCTAGATAGGACTTGAAATGTGCTTCATATTTCCATATGCCACAAAAGGTAACTGAATACCACAAGCCCTGTGGTTGCCCTTCTGGCATGAAGGTTTTCTGATTTTTAGGTGGGAAATGTTGTAAATGGTTGAGAAATCTCTAATATTTCCTGGAGCCCGTGAGATCCACAGTTGTGGGAGCTTTCTCCTTGCAGTGTTGCATCTGGGTTGTGTGCAATCCCCTCAGCAAGAATGTGCCATGGGAAGAAGGTTCAAAAGCCAAGTGGTTTTGTCTTCAGGTGTTGCCTCGGTCTGAGGCTGCTTTTATTAAGGTTTTCACTGAGGTCTCTTGTTGTGGGGCCTGAGTCACCTTTGCTAGGGAGAGACCAGTGTTCATGTGACAACCAAAGGAAGGAGGAGGATTCCACTACAACAGAACTCACTCTTCTGAAGCCACCGATCCCTTGAGTAGGAACTGTTTGGTGATGTGGCACTTCAGGCTGCACCAGCTGTTCAGTGCTGGGTTCCTTCCTTTGGGACCAGCCTGTGCCAGGCTTGATATCCCTGCCGGAGTGGCAGGGTGTGGGTCTTCCACCTCTGTCCTTGCAGTGAGCTGCACTGCTTGATTTTTTTCTTGGCTTTAGCTACATTTATGCTGTGACCTGTTAGATAAGTTCATTGAGATGTGCACACTATCATAGAATTCTGGAATGGTTTGGGTTGGAAGGGACCTTAAAGATCACCTGGTCCCACTAGCCCAGGTTACTCCAAGCCCCATCCAAGCTGGCCTTGGACACTTCCAGAGAAGTTGTATCTGTGACTAAAAATGATTTTTAAACCATATTCATTTGGCAGAAGAACTGTGTTGGGGTGTGACCGAGTGCTGGGCGGTGACTGGTGTGCCATAACTGCTTCTGTTCCAGGGTGTCCCAGAAGACCTGCTCTTCTTCTACGAGCACCTCCAGAAGGGTGGGGGAGTGCTGAGGGTGAACCACTGCCTGCTGCTCTACCGCTACCACCCCCAGGCTGCCACCCACTCGGTGCTGGAGTAAGTTGGGGGGGTTGTAGAAGTGAACAACTCACGTTGCACAGCCAAACAAAGACCCGGTTGTGTTTAACTGTTTGTTTTAAGAAGCTGAAAAGCAAGTGTTGTGTGATATGGTGCTGGTTTGGAGGGTGGGAGGTGAGTTTTCTGCCTGCTGAACCCCTGTGCACCAAGCGGGGGGGAAGCAAAAACTTCTTCAATACTTTGAATGTGATGGACAGAATGTGTTTAAAAGAGTGGTGCAATTTCATTAGGGTTTTTAATTAGGATTTTTAATATGGTAGGGTTTCCTTCTCATATTTTTTGCCATGTGAAACATAATATAAAAATGTAAACATATATATAGATATGATATAAATGCTTTTTAAATGTTAAAGCTTAATTTCAAAATCAACTGTCTCAATTTTTAAAAAGTAAACAGAAACTTGTAATACCAAGAAAAACCTTCTTTTGAAAAAACCCCTACAAATCCAACCCTTTAATCTGATAATGTGCTGCCTTTCCATGTATTATCTTCCTATTTGGAAGGGTCTAAAGCATCTGAATGAGATGCTGAGGTTTGACAGCCCCTGGGGATGTTTAGGGTAACTGTCTCAGGTCTTCCTTGTTCCCTGCCCTTCCCAGGGCTGCTCAGCCCTAAAGGAGGAGCTCCGTTCCCATTGCTGGTTCCTCCAGTGCTGCAAACGGGGCCAAAGCTGGTCCTTTCTCTTGTGCTTGACAGTAATAAGAAATTACATGGCTTTTACTGTCCTTTAGGAGTCCCAGGATCACTGGGGGAATTAGGTAAACTGTTTTCTTACCGATTAACCATATAAATACACTTTTGAGTCCTATTTCTGTGGCTTCGTAGAGCTGAGTAGTCAAACTAAACATTCCTGTGTGCATTTTAGCTATTGCTATATTATTGTATTGCTGTAAGTACTGTAACATGCCAAGCATAAATAGCACACTCATGAATGATGTCACTGTAGATCTTTATAATACTTATATATATATATATGTGCATTTAAAATCATTTAACTGGACCCAGTCATTCCAAGCAAAATTATTTGAATTTTGCAAACGAGCACGAGGTAAGTTATTTTCTTTTTTATTGGTGTTCTTTTAGCGTGTGATGATTTGGCACTTCTTGGCCAACTTCTCAGCCCCGTATCGTGGGATGCCGGAACTTTGGAAGCCTTTTGCCTGTATCTGTGGGAAAACATCCTTTCCTTGGGAATGAATTTGTTTGGAATTTACTGCAAGCTGTTGCTGATTGAGCTCTGTGAGGTTGTGTGGCTCGAGCCCCCTGAATGACAGCACGCTGGGGAATGTGGGAATGCTGGGGGTGTTCCAAGTGTCCCGTTCTAAGGAGTCAGGGCAGGTTGGTCTTCCCCTTGGCTTTCTGCTCGTGGGGACACTTGGGGTGAACTTCCAACCTTGAGGTTGTGCAGCAGCTCTTCGTCCTGGCTCGTTTGTTGCCCGAGCTGGGAAGGGTTGGCCACTCTTTGTGGGTGAAGAGCGAGGTGCGTGTGGAGCAAAAAGAGATTGATGGGCTCATCAGGAAGCTTGAAGTTTAAATTGGGTCATGCCTAATTCGCCTTTTGGTCAACCCACCTTATTTCATGTGTGTTCTGGCTGGTCTGAAAGCCTTTTTTCCCCTTTTTTATGGTGTGTTTTGTTGAGCAGTTTTCTCTAGTGTTTTGTTTTTTCCCATTGGCCTGTGTCATCTTCAGATTTTGGCTTGGCCTAGACCTGGGTTTGGAAGCAGTAACTCACCAGCCAGATTAATGTCTTGTCTGAGATCAAAATGGTGCTTCTGAGGAAGTTGAATTTATTTTTTTTAGCACTTTATGCCTAGATTCAGCCTTAAAAACCAGAGGTGGTTACCAGGACTTGTTCATACCAAGGTGCACAATTCCACCTCTCCAGCGAAGGCAACGTTCACTCGTAGCCTGTGATGGGCTGATCTCAGTTTTTGTGGCAGTTTTCCAGGATTGTTCAGGGGGGAAAAAAGCCTGACTTTGCTTTGTCAGACTTCCTAAAATACATGTAAAACCACTTGGCAAGTGACATTTGGTTCTTTTTTTATTTATTTAGTATGTCTAATTGTAAACACTCACGTTTCTTAGGTCATTTGCAATGATTAGTATCCTTCTGGAAGGAATATCTAGAGCTGAGAATATCTGTGGGGCAGGAAACACCATCCTGTTTGCATTCTGCCTCACCCTGGGGCCATCAGGCCGTGTTGTGAAATGTTCTGGGTGCAGGAGGGTCGGGGCTCTGTTGAGATTTCAGGAGGTGCATGCAGAAATACAGACCTTCTCCTTGCCGTGGCAGCTCAGCTCTGGCACGGAGACCTGCTAGATGGGAACGAGCAAGACACGTCTGGAGAAACTTCAGCCAGGAATTTACAATCCCAAATCCCATGTCTTGTGTCTCTTGGATGTGAATGAGTTTCTCTCACGCTGCAGTTCCTATCCCAGGGCTGTGTGCGCTGGGTCTGCACAGCCACATTACTCTGCTCTGATTTCAGAGCTGGCTTTAGGGCAGAAGTGCTGGAGGAAGAGTTGGATGGGTAACAAAAACATTGTAAAATTCAGAGATTTTTATCTCGCTCGAGTGGAGAGAAAGGAGCTGTATCTACAACAGTGCACCTCAGTGTGAGATCAAAGGCAGCCTGGAGCAGGGTGAGCAGTAAAACTGTGCACTTGTCTTTGGGTGGTGTTGCTCCCAGACAGGTGGTTGGGGCACCTGTGGCTAATCCTCGGAGCAGTCTACAAGTTTTTAGTCAAGAAAAATTGAATGTGTACAGCAAATAAGTTTTGTCCCTCCTGTCTGAGGTTCAGGTGGTTCTGTTGCAGGCACCCACAAGGCTTCAGTACTTTCATATCCCCTGTACTCAGAAGGAGTATAATGTCAGTCTGCAGAAATAACCAAAATTACATAATCTATTGAAACCATCTGCTTTCAAGCACTGGAAGCTTCCAGTCTCATCTGAGCAAAGAACAGACCCTTAGTGTGAAGCATTTGGCATTTCAGAGGTGCTCTGAGCTGGGTCTGTCACTGATGAGCACAGGAATGCCTCCCTCATTTCCTGCAAAAACACACACAGCCCAAAACAGGCAGGAGGGAGGAATAGTGTAACATAGTCCTGGACAGCTGAAATAAAGATGAGGTCAACTGCATTTTTATCTTCTCTGCTTGCATTTGGCACTTCAATTAAACATGGAAACTAATGACCTCATTAGATTCTTGAAAAGTAAATGCCATTAACATTGATAGTCTCTGTCTTTCTTAATAAGCCTTTCATGAAAAATAGGCCACAACGCAAACCATGCCTCAGCTAATGACCCGTGGCCTGAGGATGAACTCAGACATTAATAGAACCTATTAACAGTGTAAATGTAATAACTCAGTGGGACCGTATAGTTCAGCAATTAATAAGTTCACGTGAAGTTCAACAGAACAACCACAAGAAAAAAAATCAGTTTATTCACCAGTATGGCCAAGGTTCAAAGGGGATTTTTCTCTGAGTTTCCTGTGGATTGGAAGGACCTTGGATTCTGCATGCAAAAGTAGCTGTAAGGAATCTCTTCTTCAGCTCTCACTGTGATTAGGAACTCTTCTGGTTTATGGATCAGGTGAGGGTCACCTTCAACCCAGAGCTCTCTTACCCTGCCAGCAATAAAGCCCCTGGCAGAGGCTGCTCACTTGGGCAGCTCCTCTTCCTGCCTGGAGTCATCTGAGCACTGAGGGGGCCAGCATGGAGAGGATTTATGGATCTAGAGTGTTACTGGGGATGGCCAGCAATGCCTCAAATTCCAGGACTGCCTGGGACACTGGGCTTGTGTTTCTGCATTTCTCAAGTACTTGTACATCTGTCTTTGCTCTGTTGATTCACTTATGGAGCCTCACTGGGGGAAGGAGGGGAAAGGCACTCCAGCAATATGGTGAGGTTTGACTGAGCTCAGACATTAAATCATATTGCTTTTATTGTCACATTATCTCTCATGTCAGAATAGGAGGAGAGCAGATGTTTCTTGACTCCTGTATTCAGTCAGGGGGTCACCACACATTTTAACAGAGCTCCATTGTTGCTTTACTTGGGTGGATGGTCTGGTAGGAACTATTTGGGGCCGAGGAACACGCGGCATAGTCATTCTCACCCACGGCATGAATACCCTCATTGCACTCCTGCAGAACTTTGGCTCCTCTTCCTCCTTCCAGACCACATAACTGATGAGTGTTGAGGGGCCACGGCGAGTGAGGGCTTAGGAAAATTATGGAAGCCTCGAGAATGACTTTCCAAGTGGAGAAATGCATTTCTTTTGTAAAGATGTAACAACAAAACGAAAGCAACGGGGAAGGCAATGTCTTTGAAGAGGCAGGGGTGTAGGGTGTTAGGGCATGGGAATAAACTTGTCCAGGGGGAAGAATTTCATCCCACCTCCTAGCTGAGGAGAATCTTGTGAACTGAATCCAGGCTTGGAAATGCTACTGCAAATTGCTTTGGGAGCTGGGTAGGAAAAGCAGGGGTGATGTGGAGCTGTGATAGTGCTGGGTGGTGCTGGTGGCCATGAATATGGAACAGTGCAGGCTCTGAAGGGAGCTGGGAGGATCTTTGTGCGGCTCCTGCTCTCTTTAATCAGCCCCTGCACGTTGCTACAGCTCCTGCTGCTGCACCTGCACTGGCTCGTGGAGGGTGAGAAAATGGCATTCCCTTATCCCTCCAGGCTGGAATCCCAGTTCTCTCTCCTGGAAACATCACAAAACGGGGCAGATGAGGTGAACTGGAAACCCGAGGGGGGCAACCGAAACTCTGACACCCCCTGGGCTCCTTCTGCTCCCGCACACGTGGGCCTCTGCAAACTTGCTCTGCACAAGGACAAGCCTGTGAGTGTCACTCCAAAGCGTGGTCACAAACTCTCCCCTCAGCCCTGTGTTTATCTCTGGTTAAAAATATTCCAGGGTTAACTCAAGACTGCAAAGAGTTCCAATATAACTTGGTTTTTTTAATTGGAAAAGAGCGCACACAACACGGGTGAGTTGTGAGCTCTTTCCTCTGAGCTTTGTCATCAGAATACCTTGTAGTGATGCAAGCAAAAAATCAAAGCTGCTGGGGCTGTGGGTTTCATTCTCACAACCCAAAGCAGGTTTATTGGTGCTTAAATGAAGCTGTCTGACAATACTCTGGTGTCTGAACAGCGATCTAATGAGTTTGGAGTTTGGTAACGTTTCTGCTCGGTGATGTCTGAGTGCCTGCCTTCCCCGAGGCAATATTAACAGGTAAGATGGGGTCAGATCTGCTTCAGTCTGAAATCTTCTATCAGTGAGATTGGGTCTGCTTGAGTTTTACCTCTGCAGGGGCTTCTGTGGCAGAGGCACCACCTGGGCAGCAAAAGCTGTCTGGGGGAGCCAGCACTGCTGTGCAGGGACGTCGGTCCCCAGGACAATCAGAAACCTTGTGTGTGCCTTTTGTGCTTGCACTGCAACTAGAAATGAGCTGATGGTTCTTTTCAAGCCTTGCAAGGTTGTCTGGTTTTTTAATTTTGCTTTCTTAACGTTGCAAGCTCAAGTGGAAAAGAATCTTGTCGGTGTCGCTCAAGCCAACACCAGATTCTGAAGTACCTGTGGAATGTAACAGGGTGTTATCTTTCTGAAGTCACATTTCAAAGGAAAATCACTTTTAAAACTTTTCCATTTGCGTGCAAAGCAATAATCTTCCTTGTCAGAAGCTCTAAAATCTCTAGTAAAGCGATCCTGGAAAAATACTTGACCTTCCTATTTTATTCCTTTAACTTTCCTTCTGGGAATGTATTATGCTCTAATGAACATGGAAAAAGGCAAGTGTCCCAGGATGCCAGCAGCAGATACAGCTTTGCAGCAGGAATGCAGCTTGGGGTGGCATTAGAAGAGATTGGTCATCAAACCCAAGACTTTTTTTCTCTCCATTAGTTGAAATGCTGGTGCACAATCGTCATCCTCCATATGGGGGAGGGTGGTTTTATATGGAGCAGCTGATGTGTTTGGGTGCATTTATTTGTGCATGAAGCCCTTCCCAAATTATCCCAGCAGGATCAGGGATGAAGTGCAAGGCAGGACTTGGCTGTGCCAAAGTGCTGGATCTGAGGAGCAATCCCAGCAAGAGTCCACATGCCTGAGTGATCTGAAGGTCCTGTGGTTTCCAAACCAGAGCTCGGGGCTCTGAGGGGGTGATGCAAATAAGCAAATGGAAAAACCCACTGGAAGAAAGGCCTTTGGAAAGGAGACACAGTTAGGTGTTCATCAGAATTTCCTCTGAAAGAAAGGTGCAACTCAAGGCGCCTCGTTCAGGAGGTGTGGATTGGGAAGAGTCATTTGTCAAGCCAGAAATCGAGGAAATCAAGGTATTCCATCAACAGAACTGTTTGCTAAGTCTGAGATGGGTTCCTAGTTAATGAGTCTTAAATGAATCCTGGACAGAAAGCAGATGTTTTTAAGAGCGGGCAGCTTTCTTTAATCCCTTGTAAATGAGGTAGTCTTACATATTGCTCTGGAGGCTGGAGCACACACACACCCACAAGAAATGCTGTAGTGGTCAGAGGGAATTTGCCAGCTGGGAGGAAATCAAAGTGCTCTCCTTGACGTTGCCTTCTCGCCCTGAGAACCTGCCCTGTGCCTCTTGGGGCTCTCAGTGGATCCCCCGTGTCTGAAGCTGCTGGCTGTCCCAGGGCCGTGTGGGTCATCGTTTGGTGTTAGTGCCCCACTTGTGACTTGGCTTAAACTCTGCTCTGGGACTTAGCCCAGGGATGCAGACAGGAAGGTGTCATTGGACACAAACATCTGCCAGCTTGCTTTTTTCCCCCCCTAAAGTGTGTTTTATGAGGCATACCACTTCTTCCAAAAAAATAGAAATTTAAAAAAAAATTAAAAATTCCTACTGCTCTTTGTTCCTTGCAATGCAGTTTCTTGTGAAGGTTGTCTTCAGATAAAGGCACAGTCACATTTGTGTCACTGCAGAATAACACTTTGGAGCTTCTACAATTAAATCCCAAATGTTTTGGGGTGACTTTTTTGCATTGTGTGAATCACTTTGGTCAGGTTTGCACGTAGGTGAGTGTATGCCTATGAATATAGAGTAATAATGTATAATATATGAATTTGATGTTTTATAATAGCTATTATAATATATAATTCAAAATCCACTCTTTTTCCACCTCTCAGGGGAACCATCTGGAATCACCGGGTGCGGTTTCTGGAGGACAGGGTGCTGAGCTCCTGGACATCCTTCACCATTTGGAATGCTGGCAAGCAAGGCAAGAGGCTCTACAGGAGCCTGGCACCAGCTCATCGCAGAAAGGTCAGCTGCCTACGGGTCCCGTCTCTGTAAAGCTCTTCTCTCCCTCCCAGCCATCCTGGCACAGCAGGGCCAAATTCTTCCCACGTGTTTTGTCCACCAAGTTGATGATGAATATCAGTCGGGGCCGTACTCAGTATTCCACACGAGGTATTCCTTCTGTTCTAGTGCATGTTCCTTTATTCGGAGCTGGGGAGGGGGCTGAGCGTGGCTGTGCTCAGGGGCAGGAGAGCAGCCCCGCCTTGGATGGGATAACCCTGGATTGAATTTTCCAGGGTCAGTCACGCACAGTTTCCACCTCCAACGTGGGTGCTGGACGGGGATGGTGGTGGGTCTGGCTGGCCCTGTGAGCTCGTGCTCCCTCTGGACAGCTCGGCTGCCAAAGCAGGGGTGAGGAGTGGGGTGAGCAGCAAGGAGGGCTGTTGTGCACGACTGTCCAATTCACAGGCAGCTGAAAATGGGGAGGTTGCTGGGATTTGGCAGTGGCAGACGTTTCTCAGGACAGATTTGTCTGAGAGTCTAAATACCTTATTTTTATAGCATTTTCTGGTGTGCAATAACTTTTTGTTAGATAAAGGCTGCAGGGCTGAAGTCAAATGGCTGTTTCTTATAAAGAGCCACAGAACATTCATTTTATGGCTGGATATGTTTTTCTTTTCTTAAGAATATGGATGGGAAGACAAAATGACAAATATATATATATAAACCTGATTAATGTTGTGGCCCTCAGACCACACACATCTGAAAAAAATAGAAGACTTTTGTATACATCTAGTTAAAATTACTGAATAGGCACAGGAGACACTCAGACAGTCAGTGTGCAAAGCAAAACTTGAACTGAATTTGCTGCCTGATATTCCAATGCCATTCCAAAGCCATCCCTCAGTCACTGCCATCCCGTGGCACTGGATGGACTCTGTGAGAAAGGAGATGAAATGTTGTGTGTCCACCTGGCCACTGGATGTGGTACCTTGGTCAGGCAGTGCAGAGTGCCCAGGATTTTGGGGGGTTATGAAAATATTCTCTTTTATTAGTATTTTGCTGAGCACTTTGAACTCCACTGACTGAGCAGCAGCAATTGCCAGGAGAATTAGCAGATAAGTTCCTAGGGAAGGGATGGCAGAGTTTGCAGATGTTACAACAAAAGCAGACCACATTGGTTCTGTAGCAGTGTCTCACCATCCGAGCTGTTGGGTTTTTGTTGGGTTTTGTTTCCCAGCTTGTTTTTTGCTCCAAGCCCAACTGGAGATTGGTGGTAGAGCACCTCTCCAGCTTGGGGTCACATCTCTAGGTGACCCAGCCAGCACCGCACATCCTGCTCAGCAAACACAAACCTGGAGGTGTCACAGCAGAGCTGATGAAAAGGGCACAGAAGACACAGTATTGTTGGGGTTTTGGCCCTTTCCTGCCAGAGGAGCCGAGCTGAGCTGTGCTCCAGGAGGGCAGAGCCTCCATCCCCACGCCCCAGCAGTGTGGTTCCAATTAGCTGCATCCCCACGTCCCTCCAGCTGACCTTCCCCTGACGTTTGCTTTGGCAGAGCTCGGCGCCCCGGTGCTGTTTTGCTTCTGTCAAGGTTACAAGTGCACTGATTCCAGCATGGCTTGGGCTCCTATGGAAATACTGCACCGAGCGTTAACCCCTGAATTGCTGGATGCCCCCCTGACACAGTTGCTTGTGCCAAATATGACTCATTTTGTGCTAAAATGCAGGCCCAGTGACCCTTGATACCTTGCACAGAGCAGTCAAACCTCACCCCCGAGTCTGGCTTGTCTGAAGGATTAAGAGGGTTTCTCACCAACCAGCAGAGATAAATAACTTCAGAAAGGGGCTTGGTCATCCCATGTGAGAGCAGATTTCCGAGTCAATTATTGCTCTCTGTAGTGATCAAAGCAGTGGTTTTATGTATCTGTTCAGGCCACTGGAACTTTGTAGCTTTTCCAAACTGAGCTCCAAGTCTAACCAGCTCGGTCAGAGCTGACACTGAAGTGATATCCTCATGTACTGGCTGGAAGTAGTGAAAATATCTCACTTCTCCAAGAGCTAATTGAAAGGGTTTGCTGCTGGAGGGTCAGGAAATGAATTCAGATAATTTGCAGTTGGTAATCGGTGGCAGTTTTAATTTTATTCCAAATTAATAACAGTGAAAGGATGGCAGAGAAACTCCATGCTATGCTTTTACTCAAAAATCCTTCAGGTATTTTGTGACTAATCTGCAACTGCTGCCAAAGACTCTAAAATCCCATATGAACAAAGGTTGTAAATAGTTGTTACTTCATCCTTTCCAGCCCTAAAACCAATAAAATGCTTTTCCTGCCTCACCCTTTAAAGACCACCTTAGGAAGATTTCAGCTTCCCTCTGTTCTGTTCCTTATGGGAACGCTGGAGGTGCAGCATCACTTTGAATCCACAGGCAGAAGCTGGTGTTGGAAATGGAGGCCCTGGGCTATGAATTCATCAATTATGTAAAATAGACACCTTTAAAACAACACAATTGCAAAGCCCCTTAGGGCTAAATCTGATTTATTACATCCCTACAATTACCATTGTCTCCTCTTGTCGTCGTGTAAAACAGTGTAAGCTTAAGAGGTCCAATGCCCTTTGAAATGGAGGTAAAATTGCCAAAATTAGCTGTAACGTTTAACTGAATTTATTTAATTTACCTGTCTAAACTTAGTTTTAGTTGGGTTTATAACTTGAGTCAGTTTAGGCTCTTGAAAATGTCCCCTGTGCTCTGTTTGCTGCTGCTGCATCTTTGTACCGAGATGCAGAATTTCATCAGGTGTCCTGAGACTGACTTTGCTTGGCCTGTGGAGTCCCAGCAAGGTGTTTCCAACTGGAACTGTGTGCCTGTGGAAAATTTGGGACACATCCTCCCAGGATAAATAATAACCTCCCCAAAAGCCATTCCAGAGGGCTTGGGCTATTCTGTAATTCTGAAAAAACCCCTAAACTCCACTAAAGGATTAATTAGTTTGAACTGTCAAGCTCAGGGTGTGTAAAACCCCATCTTTTTTGCTTTAAAAAAGAACGTTTCCAGTATTTGCAGCAGCTGATAAACAAAGCCCTTGCATTAGTTGTGCTGAGGAGGTCTGTGCGGGGTGTTTGGAAAGCACAGCTCTGCCTCGTGCCAACATTGTTTCTTAGAAAACAAAATCTGGGCAGTTCCAGGAAGCAGCGGGCTGTGTGTGCTCCTGCTCCCTGACAGGTCATTGCTTCAGTCTGTTTGCAAAAGTGCGAGTTTGAACGATGGGGGAGTGGAAAGACCAAAGGACACCTCAGCAATTGCCCCTCTCCCTTCAGCCCTCTGGGTGGGGAATACGAAAACGCTGCTGTGTCTCCAAAGCACTCAGGCAAAAACCCGAGGCTCAGGATCTCTGCTGAACAGCAGCACACGAGAAAGATTGCTGCTCTAGTAGGTTTTTATGCATTAATTACCACGATCTCAGTATTCTTAGGGAGGTTCTGCTTCCCTGGCTGTTCCCTCCCTGATTCACACCACCAGCAGTGGTCCAGGCTGAGCATTTCTGCAAGAATGAAGTCAAACAGACCTTTTCTTGTTCCAAACACATCCGTCGTGTCTGTAATTTGCAGCTGAAGATGGAAACCAAATGTTTTCTGGGATGCTGCGTGTGCCTGGAGGCTTTCTGAGCTGTCTTGTCTGCTCTTTTATTCCCCACCAGCCTTCAGCTGAAAGGAGAGCTTCAGCATGAGCATTTGTGTCATTTCCGAGCGCTGAAAATAGGGCTCCGCAGGCTCCCAAAAAAGCAGGGAAGGGATGAAATAAGCACCAGCTAATTAGTGGCCTGGAAACAAGTGCTTTACACAGCCAGGCCCTGCAGTCTGACAATGCTGTCTGCTGGGGGCAGGCTCAAAAGCTTCACAAAGGGCTTCTGAAGGCCCTTTTTCCTGGCTCAGGGACCACTTAAATCCATCCCTTGGTTTCTCCTCACCTTTTTCCAAGAGCAACATCCCCAAACCAAGTGGTTCAGCTCCGATCCCTCCCACTGCCAAGGGATGGGGAAGATCTGTAGCATTTTAACCACTCTCGAAGTGTATAAATGGCAGCAGGAGAGTGGAGTGGGGACATGTGAAAGCAAAGAAACCATGGGAAGAATATTAGACCCACCCATGGAGTGAGAAGTGGGATGGAAACAAGAAAATGAGCTAAAAGCCTCCAGAACAAGGAGAGAAAGGGATGGAATTTGAAAGTTTCAGTACAATCCAGGTATAAATGCTCCGAAAATGATGTGAGGTAAAATGGAGGCTTCGTTTTGGGCTGCAGTAAATAGTTCGTGGTGAGACGTGGCCAGGGAAAAGTCCCTGCTCCTTCCTCTTGGGAGGGTGGGCTTTTTGCAGCCTCTGCTTTGCCAGCACGGGGGCTGCACACCTGGAGTGTTCCTGGCACAGCTCAGGTGGGTTCCTGCTCCAGAGGGATGAGACACTGGCAGGGAGATCCCCCACGCCCCAGGCAAGGCTATGTTGTGTGTAATAAGGGAAATTCTGCTTGTCCAGTGTTCAGCTGCTTATTTTGCATGTTGGGTTCTGGTATTACAATTCTCCTTTGCCGTGGGTGATGTGCCAAGGGAGAAGCTGCTGCTCTCCCCTAGTGGAAGGAATAATGCCCAAATGGAGCCATGGAATGCAGGCTTGGGATTCAAAGACACCCCCCCCCCAGGTTGTGGCCTGGCTGCAGAGCTGAAGAGGTGAAATAAAAGCAGCTCCCGATGCAGGAAATCACTGAGCTTGAGACAGAGGTTGTTTGCTGCTGTTTGTGGCACACCAGGAGGTGTTTCTGCCCCTGCCCATCTCCTGGATCCATTTCAACTTGCACTGGAATGCTTTGTTGCCTTGTTTGACACGAATGGCCAAAATTGATTTCCCTTCTGCAGAGGTGGGTGTTAACATGCTTGCCAGGCTTTCTGCAAGCTGGGATGGAAGACTTAAAACCAGAATTAAGAGGGTCACTAGAAGTTTCAGAGGGAGCTGGGGAGAATGGAGTAGGGAAGATGTGCCCCTGTGGGATTTGTGGAGTTGGCAGGTTGTGTCTTTGCAGGGCGACTTTTGTGAGAGCAGCCAGTGACAGGTGGCCGTTTGCTGAAAGGTTTCCCAGTTTGCCATGGTGTTGTGCTCAGTTATCCACTCTCCCATGGCAAAGTTGCCTCTGGGATCCTCGGCTCGAGCACACCTGGAGAAGCTGCAGCAATTCTGTCTTGCTGCTTCCTGTAAATGGTCACTACAGACCCAACACAACCCAGAGGTGAGAATAAGGGGAGGGACTAAAACCCTGTGGAGATCACTCACCATTAAAGGACATCACTGGGCTGCTGAAATCTCTCGGTTTTCCCACTAGGAAATCTGAGTGGAATGGGAAGGGTGAGGAAATGTTCCCCGCAGTCAAACAGGTCACATGGAGAACAGTTAATTGTTGTGTCGTGGCAGCAGAGCTCAAAGAGGCAGGTAGGCACAGCCCAGGGTGACTCTTCTGCCATTCCCAGCGACATTCCTGGTCCTCGTGTGCCTTCTTCCCAGCTTCTACATTTGGAGGAGGATCCACCTCCTTTTCCCCAGGGAGGTCTGATGGGCCCAGCCTGGGTGTCCCCTGAGCTTAGGAGGCAGATCCAGCCAGAGAAGGGCTTTTATCTTCCTCAGACGTGTCTTCCCTGAGCAGAGATTGGTTTTGAGTAAATATCTTATCTTTTGAGCTGTGTAAACTTTCTCTGTGGGGGAGAAAACCCTTTCTCCTTGTTCCCTTACACCAGTGTTCGTGGATGTTTCAATCCATACTCCTAAAACTTGCAGTAATTCCATAACTTGGCCCTGACAGATACCCAGCTGTGTCCTCCAGTTCTGAGCTGAGGGAATAGCAGTCTTCTCCCTTTGTTTTGGAATTCTGCAGACTTGCATGCAAGTGATGTTCAAAACAAAAATATGTAATGATTTATGTATTTTCCTAAAAGTCTGAGGACTCAATGGTGTCCGAGATGCTGCCAAAGAGTCATTTTGCTAAAAAGAGGGCAGAAAAAAAGCCAGCTGAGACTGTTTTATGGCTTTATAATTCGTAAGTTCCTCCCAGGGAGACAGGAGTTCATGGATGGATAGATGGTCTTTACAAAAGCTACAAGAAAGAAGCCCATTAATGCAGGAAAATAAATAGGTAACTCTGGGTTTATCCTGATAAAGTAACTAACTCACATAAGCCTGATGCCCTGAGTTCTCCTTGTAGGATAAACAACTGTGCCTAAGTCCTGTATTTAGACTCCAGACATGGCTCTGCTTTAATTGGAAAATAAACAGTGTGTGTCAGAAAAACAGTTGACTTAGAATTTGGCCACCCACGTGGTGAAGAGCCTGGCAGCAAAATTGCCATTCAAGTCTGACCTGTTTTATGCTACTGTAAATATCAGATTTAACTGGCTGAGTCCATTGAGAATTACAGAGGGAGATGCCTCAGTGGCAGCTCAGAAAAGGCTCGGAGTTGTTTCCGTCTTCCAGGGGAAATTTATTTCCACCTTCCAGTTTCGAGGGGAATTTGTCCCAGGCTCACCTGTGTTGTTCCTTTCACGGAGCTGCTGTTGCCATTCCATGCGTGGGATGTCCTGGGAGCTGGGGAGTCGGGATGGAAAAGGCACCTGGCAGAGAGTTGTGGCCCAGGGTGAGAGGAGGGATTCTGGTCACTGGCAATTTAGTGATACGAGAACTATCTTTGGAGAGAGATGATTTACCAGGGCATGTAGTGAGAGGACAGGGGGGAATTGTTTTAAACTGACAGAGAGGATTTAGACTGGATATGGGGAAGAAACTAATTAATATTGAGAAGTCCAAGCACCAGCCAGGGGTTTTATTAACCTTTGTAACATGCTAGATTTTGTTTATTATGATCACAGCTTCCAGGACAGGAAAACATTGGTGGTGAACCTGAGCTTTGCAGGACACTGGGGAATTGTAAAGGTGGGGAAGAGCCCCAAACCAACCCCTGGTGCCCAGTGACTTCCTGGGGCTGCCCTGAGCTCCCTCCCAGTGCCCGAGCCAGGGCCGTGCCCACCCCCAGTGCAGCCCTCGCAGCAGCAGGGTCACCCCGAGCACCAGTCTGGCTCTGCTGGGATTGCTTTGGTCCCAAAGTCCTGCTGGGAAAATGGAACATTTCCTCTGGGTTCTCTCCTTCCTTTCCCGTGGTGCCTGTTTGCCAGGGCTCGGTGTCTCCCTCTCGGGGCTTCAGGGACTGTCCAGCCCCTTTCCAGCCCCCTTTGGAATCCCTCGAGACTTTTGTTTGCATTCTCTCCCGCTGCTGTTTAATGAAGGAAGTGTTATTATGGTATCAAAAAACGCCAGTGTTTCCCTCTGCGCAAACAGAATGAGGTCACTTTAGGTAAAAGAAAACCATCCTAATCACAGGAAGAAAATGTGTGAGAGAGATGTTAGACACGGAAAACGAGCCAGGCTTTTGCACCCTTCTCTGACTTAATAAATTAATAAACAGCTGTTTGGCTTTTCACATTTTCTCAGCAGTAAGTGTTGTTAATCAATTTTTAATGGAGCAATTAAAAAGCTATGAAAGCTGCTCTCCAGCTCTCTCAGGATAATTGATTTCTCTAGGACCTCAGCTCTCTCTGCTGTTCTGCTTCAGCGTAAGAGCTCCGTGGGGATGGTCTGGACGGACCCAAGAGCAGGCAGAGGAAAACACGGCTGTGTTTATTTTAAAGAGTCTTCCAAAATGTCCCTGGCAACCTAATGGCTCCAAAATAAGGCCGCTGTGTATTTTGGATGGCAGGCATTTATTCTGCCTGCATATCTATGAGGAATGCAAATAAAACACCATCTGAAATATTTGGCACCTCGGGCTGCAAATAATGCTTCCTAACTCAGGAAGGATAACCCAAGCGAAGCAGCAATTATATGTGTTGAAACACCAAATTTGCTGAATTTTTCAGTTGCAAAACACAAGTCCATGACCACAGGAATTCCCAGACTTGGCGTGTTGTGCCCTCGAATTGGGGCTGGTGTGGCCAAAGCAGTGGTGCAGCTCTGCTGTCCCCAGGTGTCTGGTGGCACATTTTCTTGTATTATGTTGTATAAAAGAAGGGTTTATTATCTTGGGTGTCCAGTGGGAGAGCCAAAAGGAGGAGGCTGCTCTCTGGTTTACTCATAGATCACTGAGGGTGAGGGTTGGGGATCTCACAGATTGCTTTGATCACCTGCTCTCGTGTTCCTGGACACAGAATGTGCTCAAGAGTTTGCCCATCTCCTGAGACACACCCAGAGAGGATTGAATCCCTTTCCCAGTGTCCATGCCATGCCTGCAGCATTCCTCACATGGTCACTCCACAGGGGAGATCCTGCTATGGAAATGCTCTGCTTCTGTTTTCCAGGTAACTGCGTTTTGTGACGTCGATGAAAAGAAAATATCAAAAGGGTTCTACACTTATGAGGAGTCTGAGGTGAGTTATAACCACTCTTTGTGTTCTTCACTGTGATCTGGAGTGTCCTGGGAAATGAGATGAAGGAATGTATCACTGCCAGTGTCAGCACAAGGGATACAGATCCCGGGCATTCATCTTCCTGGGACACATCCATCCCCGCGTGTCAGTCGGAGAGAAGGCTGTACCACAACCTGTTGGGAATCCTTAGGAGATTCTGCCCGTGGATCCCTGGGGAGTCCCAGCTGGGACAAAGCCAGGGAACAGCTTCCATGGGAGGGAAACATCCTCTGTCTGTGCTCCTGTGCCTGCTCTGTGCTCCTCTCGTGGCACAGGAGCTGATGCAGCTCATAAAGTGGCAAAATTAGCCCACCAAAAAATGATCTGTTTCCTGGGGTGGATTATTGGAGCTGCATCCCGTGCAGTGGGATCAAAGGGGATTGCCAGGGGAGGGCTAGGAGCTTGGAGGAGGCAGTGGAGGAGTGGGAGCTACTCCTTGGAGCAGGACAAAGCTCCAGAGTCAGGCTGGTGTGAGGTGTGACTCCCTGAAACACAACTGCACTGAACTCAGGGGCACTGGGTCTGCAGAGCAGTCAGGGTGGCACCAGCTGCCCTGCTCACACCAGGGCTCGAGAACCTTCTCCCCTCCTGGAGTTCAGCAGCTCCCAGAGCCCAGCAAGTCACTGTGTGCATCTCTGCTGCTCTTCCCTGCAGGAGAGGCCAAAGCCAAAGGTCCCCGTGTGCCACTTCAGGGATGCAGCCCCTCCGTTCATCATCTGCGTGAAGCTGGTGAGTGTCCCCAGGGCCTGGCCTTGGGTTTGCTGCACGGAGCTCTGCCCAGAAGCTTCTGCAACTGCTGGGCCTTCTTTATCAAACTGATTGTGAGGGGTCTGTCCGGGGGCTAAAGCAGCAGTACTGGGTACAATGAGGAGCAGGGGAAGGTACAGGTTGTGTAAAGGAGCTGGATCTGTTGACCTTCCTTGCCCAACACCATCCTAACCACCAGTGAACAAGTGCACTGGGCCCCAGCCTCCTTTAGTCCTCATATTTTGCAGCCCCAGGTATGGCAAAAGCTTTGCTTTTTAAATGAGACCTTAAAAACCTTTTTGTTTGGCGCTGCCAGTTCTGGAGCACCTTTGTGCCCGACTGTGGTGACTTGTTTCCAATGGTTTCATGGACCTGAGAACGTAACTAGCAGGTGGTTTGTAACACAGTGTATGGGGTAACACAGAAGCTTTACAGCAAAATAGCAAATACACCCCAGCTGCAAACACGAGCTAAAAACAGTAACTGAAAGACACAAACACTGACACCAACAGTGTCCTGGGTCTGGGCAGAGATGGATTAGCTCAGTCTCATCTCCTCTGGTCCAGCCTGCTTTTATCTTGGCACTGCCACCCTCACCACCAGCTCTGAGATCACAAGGATGGGTTGTAAAGCCAGACTGAAAGTGCCTCGGGGCGTTATCATGTGCTGTGGTTGATCAGCTCTTGGATCAGCAAGTAATATCGCAACTAATTTAATTTTTCATACTGTGTGTGATGGTGGGTGGAAGTCCCCAGACAAAACATCTGTGCAACCTGTTCTAAAGCACATTTA
This sequence comes from Sclerurus mexicanus, assembly GCA_013396755.1. Classification (NCBI taxonomy): domain Eukaryota; kingdom Metazoa; phylum Chordata; class Aves; order Passeriformes; family Furnariidae; genus Sclerurus; species Sclerurus mexicanus. The sequence goes on along the minus strand of VWZF01006099.1, from coordinate 1,022,366 downwards.
ATCTGTGAAGCCCTTACAATGAGACTATTATACGACTTCTTGTCTGAAAACTCTGCTCCATGACTTCAGCTGGGGTTTCAGTCGATTTCTGCACTCGTGGCCACTGAGCACTTTCTGCTCGCTTATTCTTTGCCAACCCAGGTTTATCACCAGTCTTCTGAAGTGTCCTTTAAGGGGCTTTAGTGGCTTTATTTTGCTGTTCATTTTAATACAGCCAAAACCTGCATGTTTCTGTGCAGCTCCAAGAGGGTGATTCTGGAGATGAGATGTGTTTATTAAGTGGGAACATCCTTGGAGAGGCATTGACTTACTTATTTCTTCAGGCTTTGGTAGCAGAGCAGATCGTTCTGCAGGAAGCAGGACTCCTCTGCTGTTTGTCAGCTGGCATTTGCTAAGGGCTTCACAAGGGTTGGAGCTGGCATGCTGCTGTGTGTGTGCAGGGTTTTACTGAGGAGGTGGCAGTGTGTCTGTACGTGGTGGGAGCAGAGGGGCCCCTTCGCTCTGCTCTCACTTGGAGGTAAAAGCAAAATGCTTGGAGATGTTGGATTGTTGTGCCGTTTTGGCTTGGATTCCAAGGGCTGGAAATGAAAGCACACTGGTCTGGGCAGGAGCTCTGAGACTCTGCATGCGGGCTTTGCTTCCCTACAGAAATTCAGGCAGAGGGTTGGAGGGGCCAGGGCAGCTTGTTGGGAGAGTCCCTGTGGGTGGAGTGGGAGCTGCAGCAGCCCCAGCTGAGGGTGCCCCGGGGGAGCTGGGTGCACAGTGGGAGTCAGACCACTGAACATCCCACAACAATCACTTTATCTCTCTCCTGGGGTATTGGCAGCTCTAACGAGGGTGGGTTTGGGCTTGTTGTTTTGGTGGCATTCCTGAAGCTCAGCAGAATTAAGGGCTCCAGGAAGACCCCAGGAGAAAATGTTCAGAAATGTGAAGTTGTCATGTTTTCTTTGTGACATCACTGAGGCTGCTCGTGGACCAAACCTGCCCAGTTCCTGTCCTGATAACACAAGTGGGGCTCAAAAGGAAACACCTTTAGCTCTGCAGAGTATTTCAGCTGCCTGATGAAAGGTTTGTTTTAGCAGACAAGCTAATCAGTGCTCAAAATCTGCCCAAACCACTTGTTTTGGCCAAGCTGGCCCGTTCTCTGCCAGTGCCTGCATTAGAAACACAAGGGGCAGAGCTGGGCAGGTGTCTGGTACCCCCCTACTGATCTGAACACTCAATTTTTCAACATACTCTTCATTTTTGAATGGAAACGTTGCTGAGCCTTGGTTTATTTGTTTAGTTCTGCCAACTGGATTTTCTTCTGTGCTCTGAAGAACTAAATTACCCAAACTTGTTACAGCCTGAAATGAATTTGTCTGATTGATTTAATTCTCTTGTTCTTCCCTCGCAGGATTTGACAGGTGGAGTGTTTGAAACAAACCTGGACATGCTGCACCTGAAGGAAGGGACAGATTATTATCACTTTAACTAAACCCAAGGTGAGGCAGTGGGACAGCTGTGCTGCTCTGTGTGTCTGGCTGCAGGAAGCCCAAACTCTTCACGGGGTTACAATTTTTCAGTAATTTGTGCTTCATTAATTTCATCTTTGGGCTGAGCAACCCCTTTCTCAGGGAGGTTGTAGTTACACCATGGGCATCACTCAGTTTGACTGTTAAACTGTATTTCTAATTTAAATACCCACCAAACACAGCCCATGGGGTTACCGGAGCTCTGTCCCCACAGGGAAGGCTCAGGCAAAGCCCTGCACGGGTAGAGGGTTTTCAATTTCCAATGTAACTACAATGCCATGTGGGCTGTGCATTTGCCCTCCCTGTCACAGGGGTCTCACTGAAGATCAGGGTTGGGGCAGTTTCCTTTTGTAGGGGTCGGAAATGGGCTGGATTCCTGGCAGGGGCTTCAAGAACTGACTCACCTCTAGTCTGCAGAAAAAAAAGGTTCATCCCACAAAACCCATCTGCCTGAATTAGTTACATAGAGAGTAGTTACGAGAGGCTTTAGCTGAAGCAAAACCTGGATTTTTTGTTTGACTGGGGCCCGGGAAGGACAGATTTCTCCCCGTGACACACGACACACAAATGCTTTAGAGAGCAGCGCAGGTCAGGTTTAATGCTCAGCAAGCACAGGCTCCGTCGTTGGGACACAGAGCAGTGCCCTGAGGCCAGACAGGTCCGTGGGACACAGCAGGACAGAACCCAGCACGCAGGGACAGCAGGGACAGCAGCCAATGCACTTGGGTTGCCTTCCCGGTGCCGCCGGCTCTGCCTCTGGTGGGCGGCAGTGCCAGCTGAGCTCCGCTGGATGCCCCGGCACAGCCTCCTCACGCTGAGCTCTGCCAGGGAGAGAGGGAGAGAGAAGGGAGGTCACACGGGGCAGGCCTGTGGCACCAGTGCCCTGGCAGTGCCCAGGGAGGAGAGCTGAACAGCACACAGAGCTGTGGTATGTACAGTCCTTTTAACACCCTGGGTTCCACTGGTGTGAGCAGCACTGGGGACACTGGGACAGCCCCCCTGCGTGTCCCTGCCAGGGGAGCTGCAGGCTGAGCTCTCTGTGCTGCTCACGTTGAGGGGAGGGAAGGGTGAAGCTCCAACCTGAGCCCAGAACCTCCACATTGCACCTGACATCTTGGGACCAGTTCCAATGGAGATACCTGGATGCGTATTTGGATAATTCTTATTATTTTGTTTATTATACTAAAGACAGTTTTCTCCTGATTTTTCTGTCCTCTCTCAGCCTCCTCCGTTTTTTTAAGATCAGGGAGTTTATCTTGTAACATCTGTATTTTGAGCATTTCTATTCCTTGTCTGGGAAACACTGAAAAGCACACTCAGGTCAGTTTTTGCTCTAAACACAACTCCTTGTGTGGGTGAGAAGTTCAGAGTCGTGTTTTCCAGAATTATAAAAATGGTGGTTGAGGGTTTCTTAAAATTGTACTGAAAGCAGATGGTTAAAAACTGGAAAAGGAGTAAAGAAAACAGCTCTGGGGCAGCAGGATGTCTTTGAAGGGAACTCAGAGATGTCTCGAGTGGGAGTCTTTAAGAAAAGGTAAATATTTTTGTATAAATGACAACTCAAAACAGAGGATCTGCTTACATTAAGATGCATCTTCAGTGCAAAGGACTGTCAGAATATTGCACAGGAAGAACTGGCAACAAAATACTGTTTTGTAAAATTCTATTCACTGAAATAAGGTGTTCAAGCATTTTAGGAAATGAGGGAATGAAGATCCAGCTCATTGGGAAAAGCTTAGAAAAGAAAACTGCCCAGGAGATGTTTCTGAATCCTAAAATTCTGAAATAAACACAATGAAGCTTTCTAGAACTATGAAAAAACAACAATAAAAATTACCAAGGTCAGCAATAAATGCACTCTTTTAAAGCTTAATCAGGTTTTGGAGATGATGGGGTGGATGCCTGTGACACTTGGGGGAGCAGCCTCAAGTTTTCACTTGGTCTTGTATTAAACAAAGTAAATATATGTATTTTTTTGGTGGTCCCAATAACACTTGTTCTCTAAAACACTCAAATGCAGCCTGGGCCAGAGAGGAAGGGGACATGTCCAAAGCAGATACAGAGCAGAGAGATGGGCAGTTCCAGATACCCGCCCTGGAATGCCCTGGGACCTGGAGCTGGCTGGGAATGTTCCTCTTCCTCTCCCTGTTCTTCCCCTCCGGCCCTGCTGGAAGCCTGGGCTTTGCCCAGCACCTCTCCCTGTAATCCTGCTGCTGGAAGTGGAAGGGCTTTGTGTTTGCCCTTCCCCGGGGATGCTGCTGGCCCGGGACACCCGCCCTGGGCACCCTCCCTGGGCACTGCCCGCGGTACCTTGGCCACCAGCTGCGGTCTGGGCACTCCCAGCAGGTCACAGAGGCAGTTGCGTCTCTCTCTCACCACGGGCAGTTCTGCTTCCCTGGGGGAAAGGTTCTCCAGTTAATCCCCAGATTAAAACATGAAGGTGCCCACATTCACACATCTTCAGTGACCACCTTACTGTTGGCGTGTGATGTCCTTTCATTTCAGACTGGAGGAGTTTTTGGTGTGTCACTTTTTAAGGATAATGGAACATTTTTGTACCATCTTAAGCCAGATAAACCGTAAATACACACCAGGTCTGCCACAGGTAACCAGCTGCTACTAAGTGGCCACCACTATTCTTTTAGAGTTTTATATCTATTAAACAATAGCATTTATTCATACAGCCCTATAGACTAGAAGCTCACTAATTTATTCTCTGAAATTACTGGAGTGGGAGAACACTCTACACTCTCCAGCAGCTTTGTCCTGAAAGAGAAAAATCCAAACCTAAAACTTGTGAGTCTTTTAAAACAGTTTCTGAAGAGGCATCATGCCCACAAGATAACTTCCTGCAGACGTGTGAGTTCCAGAGAAGCCCCAGAATGCTCCAGATCCCTCAGCCAGAACCCCCTGCCGTGGGGGAGAAGCCTGACCCTGGAGCTGGGACGATGGGAACCTGCTGCTGCTGCTCACCAGGGCAGGGGAGTTATTTGGGTTCTCTTAAGTGACAACTGTAAAGGAGCAATTACAAATTTAACTCTTGGCACATAAACAGTCCAAAACTACAGAGAAAAAGCAAAAAGTTCAGGATATTTCTGACTTGCTTTTTTTACACCTTGGCCACTTTGTCTTATTTACTCCTGGCAACCTTCCTGTGGCTAAACAACAACATGTATTATTTACAGAGTAAGTTGTTTAAACTCTGCATGACACATTTGTATGGTAAACTCTCTGTAGTAGGAACAAATGTGTGTACTCCAATAATTACCATCTTCCCCCAAATTAATTCTCATTTGGCTTCCTGCTCTTAATGCTCAATGTAATCCAGCCTTTAGAATGATTATTTTAGCACTGAGAGAGCTGGAGGATAACAAGCAGCTCACTCCGACTCTCAGCAACTGCTTCCAATCTCTTCTGTAAACAGCTCCAACCTCCCCAGATTAAACAATTAACTTTGGAGTAAACCAGCTTTACTTTCAGAGCAAGGGCCACTGCAAGGGGGCACTCAGGGCTTGCCCAAACCAGGCACACCCTGGAAGTGACAGTGAAAACAGAGTATTTCTTTTTCTGGAGTGGTTTTGGGGAAATACTTTGCTTTGTTTTAGCAACCCCTTTATAAGCAGGGCTGAACTAGCACTGCTAATTTTGGCCCTGTCCCCAGCCCTCGGGGACAGCAGCCACCTCATCCTGCTCCAGGGACTCTCTTCAAATGCTTTGTGCCGTTTCTGAGCGAGCCTGCTCGGAAATCAGGTTTCAGAAGCGAGCACTGAGTCCCCCCAGCCACAATCCTGACCCTCCCCGTGCAGTCCAACAGGGAATTGTAACCATGGGGAGAACTGCTGGTAACCAACCCTTCAAATGTGAGACTGCTGTTCTAATCTGGCACTGGAAAATTCAGGAGAAGAGCAGCAGCCACCCCTCACAATAACAAACTTGGTTTTCTTTCCCCACCTATGAAGTTATTTAAGCTCAAGCACAGGAATAAACTGGGAAGTACAGAGAAGTCAAACAGTGTAGCATGCAGCCTGCAAGGCTGGAACCACAGTCTTAAGCTGTATTTGTTCTGTGAACTTGTCTGGGATAATTTTGTTTCCATGAAATGTCAAGGGAGATAAAAAGCCATTTAACATAATGACTAAATAAACTATATATTTTTTTATATCTCTCTGTTCCTCTGTATTAACTGTGCTGTGTGGGGCAAGGGAAAATGTTTAACAGGGCAGCAGAACTAATCAACTAATTAGTACCTCCAAACTCTCTATTTCCTCAAATCTCCAAGCCCTGCAGCCTTTTATCAACCTGCCCAGGGATGATAATGCTAAAATTTGCAGAAAGGGATGCTGGTTCCTGCTCCTGTCACTGTCCCCTGCCCTGAAGTCACTGCTGCTCCAGGGGGTTGTGCTCATGGAGAGCAGGACCCTCTTCCCTGCCCTGGGAAGAAGCCAAAGGTACAGGTAAGAGGAGATTAAAAACTGCATTATGTTCTCTAAAGTGGGGTTTAATTCATGCCATCATATGCCTGGGAAACATCTAAACTGTTCCAATGCCAAATGTTTGCTTGAATACGACACTTGTAGCATGTTGAGTAATTACATTTCATGGGAGATTTGAGCTGTTCTGCTAATTCTGTTGTTCTCCAGCTTGCAGAGATCCTTCCTTTCCCCAAATCCTGCCAGTCCTCATAAATGCCAAGAAACTGTCTGTGCAGTTGCAGTTTGAGTGTTTGCACAGTTTGGAAGACTTCCAAGATTTCCTCCCTTTTAATGTTGTTAGAAAAACACAGGTATTTTATGTTATCTAGTGGTGATGTGACACATCCCACTTCCAGGGAGAATATCCTGGATAGTTCTCTAGAACCTCCAGCAATGCTTCTGTGGACTGGAAGCATTAAACAGCCAAACCTACTCTTGTTTCTTACATCCTCCTCTCCTCCAGCTCTCCAAGGCATCAGCTTTGCTGAGTCCAGGGGCCAGAAGTTATCCCAGCTCTCAGGATGCTGTGGCACAGCTGCACTTACCAGTTGGTGTCACTGAGGATGGCCAGGACCTCGTCCACGACAGCAGGATCCACGGCGTCTCCGTAGGTTATCAGCATTTCATACACCTGGCTGGCCGTGGTCTTACGGATCTGGGGGCACAGGGCAGGCTTAGGGAAGCATCCAAAATCCGTGGGGAAGAGCCCAGTGCTGCTGTGGCACTGGCCCCTCACAGTGGCTGTGGTGGCAGGGACACTGTGGTACTCGGAGCAAGATGTGCCTCCCGCAGGGATGTGCTGGGACACCAGAGCCACGGGTGCATGTGCTGGTGGGGAGCTGGGGCTCCCAGGGTTTGTACAGGGACAGACCGACCCCAAGCCTTGCTAAGTCAACACACACATGGTCTCTCTCTCTCATGCACCCTCAGATCGTTGTGCCCTGCTGCAGTTTGTTCCAGGGGAAAGGTGAAAGTCTGCTAAACCTTCCTGCGCTGCACCAGCTTTTGCCACACCTGACCAAAAGAACAAATTTCCTTGAGCCAGAGCTGCTCCCGTGTTGCTGCTCGGAGAATATCACAGAAGTAGCAGGAATTTATCTGCTTGGAGCTTTCGGCACCAAATGGTGAGCAATCTTCCCTGTGCTGGGGGATGTGTAAAGAAACCAGTGTCTGAGGCACTTGCACTGCTCCCAGTTCAACCAGTAAGGCCTGGAGGTGGAAGGGCAGCATAGCAGGTAGCAGATCCTTGAGAAGTAAAACCTGTTCTATACATTCACATCTGTTAACAAGAATGCTGCTTTAATGCACTTTAAATTAGTTTCTACTTGTATTTCAAATAATACAGTTGATAATATGCAAAGTCTTCAGTACTTACTATAGGAAAGGGATGGCAAAGGAGGAGAAACAGCTGAAAGAAAACCTTCTCTCTCATGTCTCCCTGGAATTGAATCAGGCCACAAAACCTGGAAATCAGAAGAAAGAGACCAAATCCTGTGCTGTAACTGCACAAGGACATTCTGAGGCTCGGGATGAAGATACACTGGGGAAAAGGATGGGAGGGGGGCTGTGCTGCCCCAGCAGATCTCAGCTCCCAGTGCTGTCTGTGAGATCCTGATGGGTGACCCACAGGCTGTGCCAGGCACAAATGTGGGGCTAAACCTGCCCAGCAGCATCAAAGTGTCCCAGAAAGCCCCTGGGACAAGGACAGTGAGGGCAGAGGGAAGGCTGGGCACAGAGGGTGCAGCTCAGGGGGAAACACAGACCAGGGGCTGGGGCTGCAGCTCATTTCGGGGGGCCTTGCACTCTGAGACTACTCCCAATAAAAGTGAAGTGAAAGCCAATAAAGCCATCACTGGACACTGAGACTGGAATGATTCTGCCAAGTTTCTGCCACTGAACCTGCTTTTGCTTTTCTCCCTCCTCTCCTCACCCAGCACTGCCCTTCCCAACTGGGAAGTGCTGGTTTTGCCCTCTCTGCTGCTGGACCTGAGTGAGGGCTTTGACCCTAAAGCCACTCATTTTCAGCTCGTTCCAGTGCACATCTAAGATCTAATCAATTAATTATATATATTTGACATTGGCACCGAGTGAAGATCTTTACAAAGGAAAAGCAGACGATTCCCTGCATCTTTCTGAGTACCAACATTTTAGAAGTTGTTCAATTTTCTGAGGTCACGTTTCACCCCAACCCCCCAGAAGGACACGGCACTCTCACAACGTTACAGTTCAATTCCACGTGAACTAGACCTGGCTGTGACATCTGCTCACTTCAACACCCCCTCTGTGAGGAAAGGTTCATTCCATTCACTCACACTCCTATGCTGGAGCGAAGCTTCCGGATGTCTTTGGATCTCTTGATCTCTTCTTTGCAGAGGGTAAACAACTTCACTGGGAAGGGATGGCTGGAAACGGGAAAGGAAAAAAGATGAGCAGTGGGTTGCAGGAGAATTTCATTTAATTCATTTAATGACTGTCAAGATGCCAAACTACCATTGCCAGGTGAGGAAAGACACACTCCCATCTCCCCCTGCTTTGGGCAGCCTTTGGCAGAGACTTTGGCCGTCACGTTACTGGACATTCCATGTTTTAACAGGGCAGGGAAGAAATTCCTATTAACTATCTCCATTGCTACTACCTGTGTGCTGAGCAGGGACCTCCTTTCAGCCAGCCCGTGCAGGAGAACTGGCTGGCTCCCCACGGGTATGATCAGAAACGCCATGCCAGGAATTGCAATTCCCTGTAGCCAAATAACAGTTCTTTGGTCTGGGGATCCTGGTGGTGCCTCGCTCCTGCCCTCAGCTCTCCAGCCAAACTTCACATAAAAGAGATGAATGTTGTTCTTCACTGCTCCACCATTTCACAGCCCAAATTCCTCCAGGGATTCCAGACAACGTAATTAAACACAGAGCTTACACTTCTATTACGTGGACGGGCCACAGAGCCATCTTTAAATATATTGAACAAATTCTTTTCTTCTTCCACAGTCTGGGAAACGTGATTCTCACAGCTCTTTCCCAGACACTCGTACAAACACAAGTACTGGTAGTTATTCCAAGGATCTATTAAAAAGCAGGAAAGAGGGACTAATGCTTTTATTTCAGTTCAAATGATTTAATCTTTTACTTGCTACACTCAAGGCTGAAGTGCCATAGACGCAAGAAGAAACTATTTCATATTTGTCTAGAAAGCACAACTCCTCCTAGGCTGTGTATTTTGGAAACCTCTCTGCATTGTGGATGGGAAGCAGAAAGCAAAAACAGCAGCATTCATTTTCTGCTACCACGCTTCAAAGCTGTGGATAAAAACTACTGTCACCTGTGAAAGGGCAGGCCATGTAAAGCGAGGTGTTATAGGAGTGCCAAGGTGTTTTGTGAAGGTAACACACCTCGTTCTACAGAGTGTTCTGACAAGAGTTAGTGCGGTTTAATTACTTTAAAAAAATTCTTAACCAAAGTCTGGCAAATGGTGACTTGCTTAAAAAACAGAACAACAAACCCAGCAAGGTACAGACTGTGCCTACACGAGGTGAGAAGGACAGACACCTGCCTGGATGAGCAACGGACCTGGGTGGGTGGGTGAGGAAGAGCTCTCTGAAGGCTGAGGTGTGTTCTGTCCTACCTCGGTGGAATTCCTCTCCTCCCAGCCCCAATTACACCCAGCTAATTACAATGCCTGCAGTGCATGCCTTGCTCTCAGCACAGACCAGGCAACGCAGTGAACTGGGTGAGATTTAACCCAGTTAACCAACAGGGCCATCACTGGGAGTGGAGCAGCAGAGACCGACTGGAGCAAGAGCATCTGGAATAAATGGACACACGGAACTCACGAGCAGCATTTTGTTGATAACAGATAAAGCACTTTCCTTTCTGTCAGCTGCCAATTCCACGTTTGCAATAACCAAACCTAGCCTATGTGTGATCTCAGATGACTCAAACAGCTTGGCCTCTGTAAAGGAAATTGAGAAAATTCCTTCTCCTGTGTGGGCACTGTACCAGCAGGAACAGCACCTGGGGAAAAGGGATCAGCCTGAAGTCTCTACGTGATGTAAACTGGGCACACTGGTTTTCCCTCCTCCAGGTGGGCTGGGTCTCAGCAGTGCCACTCAGGGTGGCTGTGGAACAGCCACTGCCAGACCTTCGCTTTTATTTTACTACGTAATAGCAGCAGAATTACTTTAAAAACTCCATGGGAACACACAATACACAGAAATCCCCAGCTGTTAATCCGTGGGGACACACCCTCTTACAGCACTGCAAGGTCCCCAGAATACAGAGAACACCTGAATACTTCAGCTGAACATGTAAAATACACACCAAGGAAGACGAATGCCACCTGCTCCTCCAGAAAGCACTGGATCCTGAACTGTCCTTCCAAAGCTGGCACTGATTATGACACCCATCTTCCTGTGCTTCTAAGGAGCCAGCAGTCCATCTGGGCTCTGCTGACCACTCACCCACTGGGGCAGCAGAACTCTGCAGCCACAGGACCATGACCAGTGCCAGCTTTGCCAGCAGCCTCAGTTCAGTCTCCTTGGTGCCCCCTGTCCCTGTGCCACCTCTAGCAGGGAGCTGGCAGGTACCTCTGTGCTGGAAGAGTTCCAGGCAGCACTGCTGTATTCCTGGGAGCTCCCTCTCAGGGCGTGCCCTTTGGCTCCAGCAGTCCCTAATCCACGAGCACTCCCTACACTGCCCTGAGCGCAGCTCCAAACCTGCACACGGGGGTGGCACCAGGAGCTTTGGGGCTGTGCCCACCGAGAAACTGAGACCTGCTGCCCTGTCGGGGCGGGAGGGCACAGGGGCAGGTGAGTGATGCTGCAGCATCCCCCGCACTTCTGCCCAGCTCACACCTGCCCTGCTGCCAGGAGCAAGGGTTTGCCCCCCGCTCATGTGGGCACACAGCAGAACAGACCGAGGAACCACCTCACGGTGGCTAGGACAACGTGCAGTTCCCTCATGCCATTCCTCCTGCAGCGACACAAACCATTCCAGGTCAAGGGAGAGGGGACCTCTCACACTGAACACACAGGTTTATGTCACCTTGGGAAAAGTAGGAAATAACAGCCTAGAAAATGACAGGCAGAGCTGCTCTTTTCACACGACAGCTCAAACTAAGCCAAGCTCAACAGAGAAGCCAGTTCTGAAAGCCTTTTGATGACCCTGGTGACACTAAAACTGGTTCATTCCCAACCCCACAGGACAGGTATTTACCCCACACCTCCCAGCCCTGCTGGCACGTTCAGCAGGGCCCTGGCAGAGCAACAACCCACACATGGCAAATCCAGCCCACTTCAACGCAGGCATTCCACACAGGAGGAGAAGAAAGGGGCTCACTTGCCCTCCTACCCAGAGGTCACAGAGCAGCCACACAGAGCTTCCCAAACACCAAGATTCAGCTGTAAAACTACACCACAAGTGTCCAGCTTCACGTTCCAAACTGGGTGAGCTGGAGGGTGTGAAGGGGCAGGGAAATGCCCGGCAGGTTCTGCCTGTGCAGGGCAGGAGTGACACCCTGTGGCAACTGGTTTTAACTGGAGCACTGAGCTCCTCACAGGGGTCACAGTGATCCAGCTCCTAATCCTGCTTAAATTAAGCACTGCTGGATATCACCCACTCTGGCCTGCTGATGTTTTATTAGAAAACCAAGGTCCAGCATAGTGCACAATTTCCATCTGAAATGTCAAAACGCATTTGCAATCACCTCTTCATAACACAACAGCTGCCTGTTAAGTGGCTGGTTTAGGCACAATCCCGATGCCAGACATCCTCCAGCCCAACTCCCTTGCTAACACTCCACTCAGCCCAATGTGGTAAGAAACGAGGGAAGGAGATGAAATGGGAAACACACCCCAAGGAAAAAGCCAACTATCTCAGCCCTCTTATTTCAGGCCACCGAGAAGTGTCTCAATTTTCAGGCCCCTTCGGTGCTGTATTTCTGCATTTTCAGGGCAGGCTGCTGTGGAAAGGCACTAAATGATCCCACTGAAGAGACCAGACCCCAAAGTCACACATTTCTGCTATGCCAAGGGAAGTGGACAGCATCCAGTGGGCAGGCCTTGGAGCCAGGACCAGCCTTCCCATCCCTAAGTGCACCCAAAGGACACAGCCCAGGGTGACAAAATGCAAACAGTGCACCAGAGATGCACACACAGGCTCTGAGAGCACAGCAGAGCCCTGAGCATTCCCCTGGCAGCCATGAAGGACCCCCAGCAACTCACTCATGGCCAGGGAACTGTCACAAGCAGGAACTGAACTCTCCATCTCCTTTAGGTGTCTCCAAACTCTCCAGAGCTCTGCCCTTCCACAACTCTCTATGATAACAATTCTGCACTTCACTCCCTTGACGTGAGAATGATCCACTTAGTTGTTTCATTATTAATTTTCTTCTTTGGTTTCATCATCAAACTGGTAGAAACACATCAGGATCAGCTTCAAAATCTTCCCCTCCCCAGTCACCCTGCATTTTATTTCAGGCCTTTTAAACAAAGCATCACAACAGCCACAGGGTTGAGTCTGTGTCACTCCCACAGCAAAGGCACTGATGGCACCATGTGCTTTTTGTTTAGTGACCCCCGGCATGGGAGACAAGACTTTACCTGGGATTTCCACCCCTAATCCATCACCTTCCCCAGCAGGGAAGCCTGGAGCTGTGTGGAAGTCCCAGATCCCTGGCATGATTACAAACTGAACAAGTAATATTCATTCCATCTGTCTTTGACTCATTTTAAATTCCCATTCAAACAAGGCTTGCCAAATGCAATTTAAGAAAGATTATCTAAACCCACACTTGAAGACAAGAGTGGGCTCAATTAAAACTTTCAGAATGATAAATGTTTTTCAAATTTATCTGCTGTGAGCAATTTCTGAAAGAACAGATTCCCAATCCTGGATATGTGCTCGTAGGATCCACATTGTACAATTCTGCAAATATTTGTAGATGTGCCAAGATGCTGCCTGGGAGAGTTTGTGGAATAGATTTTACTATTACTGAAATTAAAATCACCCTTTTCTGAAACATCTGCAAAAAAATATGATTTCACATTGGAATAACTTACTCATGTTTATCCGTTCCTGAACTAAACACTTTCCAGAAGACTCAGCTTGGGGGGGGGAAGAGCTGGGATGTGTCTTTTTTGTTATTCTCATTAGAATCTTAATGAACTCCTTCAGGGATATTCCCATGAACCAAGCAGGGGGACTGGGGAAGCCACAGCTTGTAGGCACACACTGCTCTGCAGCACCAAACCAGGACCCTGCCAGTGCTCCCCAGGGCAGCAAGGAATGTACTCATGGATTTGGGAAGCTGGAAAAGGCAAGGATGGATCTGATACCGGTCCAAGTATTTCAGGTGAAACGTGTAAATTGAATGTGATTAATGTCCTGGTTGTTAAACAATGAACCAGTAACTGATGTGAGAGTCAAAGATTTTATCAAGAGCCTCTCAAGGGTCTCGGCTGCCCTAGTGCAGGAAAACCGAGACATGAAATACACACTCACCCCCTGTCCACCCACACCTAGAGGAGCACTCAGCAGCACCCAGGGTAAGAGTTCAGAGCCCTGCTGGATGGTGGGACATAACCCAAAAAGACAGGCAGCAACTCACTTCTCCTGCCCCGTGAATGTATCGAAGCAGCCGTTCGCCAGCAGCTGGTCCAGCATTGTCAGGAGAGGCACAGACACCCTGGGGAAAGAAAGGCACTCATTCAACACTGGAAACACACTCCTTGGCATACACGTATATACTGTTTAAATCAGAAGCAAAGACACTCCCTATGTGCCCACACTTATTTAAATCAGAACTCGGACTTACACAGGGGAGGGCTGCTCGGGTGCCTGTGTGTGTTGGCTGAGGGGACATTCCCTTCCAGCCAAAAGGAAAAACCTAATTAACAACACTCCTGCTTTACACGTGCAGGGTCCTGAAAACACAATTAACACTAGCAGAAAATGCTAATTTACTTTCTAGAACATAAACAATGTATTCCACAGACTGTGTCAGAAGTTACAGCACCAAATGAACCGACACACGAGTCAGCTGGAATAACCACGGGCTTGTTTTCCTTTCAACAGCTGAGGCAAGGAACAAAATAAAAATAAAACAGTGTTAGGACACGGGGATGGCTTCAAGCCAAAAGAGAGCAGGTTTAGATTGGATGTCAGGAAGGAATCCTTCCATGGGAGGGTGGGCAGGCCCTGGCACAGGGTGCCCAGAGAAGCTGTGGCTGCCCCTGGACGCCTGGGAGTGTCCAAGGCCAGGATGGACATGGCTTGGAGCAACCTGGGCTGGTGGGAGGTGTCCCTGCCCATGGCAGGGGTGGCACTGGATGATCTTTAAGGTCCCTCCCAACCCAAACCATCCTATGACTCTAAAACCTGAATACACACAGTATTTTACCATCCCTCCTTGGCTGTACATTTTACCAAAGGTCCTGCTTTACCAAAAGCAGACGTGTTAAAGCAAACACACAGGGCTTGGGCATGGCCCATCTAGGCACACTTCCATCCACGTGCCACACACCTGCCTTCCAGCACCTGCTGCTGGGGGGAAAGGAGCCAAAGAAAACCATTACCGGTCATTCCGCAGGTTGTCCTCGAAGACCTTGAGCAACGTCCCACAGAAACCCTCCATGGCACTGGGATCACTCTGGATTTTCTTCATGTAGTCGAAGAGGCTCTGGGCAGAGTACCTGAGCTGGAACAGAAGGGATCTCAGGGGAGGGCAGGGACACCCCCCTGGCACTGGGAACACAATTCCAACTGCAGCCACGAGCACAAAGCAGGTACGACCCCCAGCAGGACCATGGCTATTGTACCTGCAGTAAGCCTTTCTCAGGGAGGGTTGGTTTTAACTTAAGTTTTGCCATTACAGGAAAAAAGAGCACATTGCAGGTTTGTTGGTTTTTTCTTTCTCTCAAAATAAAACATCCCCAAACCACTACTATCATCCTGCTTCACTTCAAGTAATAATGGTGTTAAGAGCCTGAAAGTTAAAGAGCATACCAGGAGCTCACCAGGGAATATTTACTAAACAGCTGATGGAGCTGAGCCATGCAGACACTCTCCTGGCCACACAAACCAGCAGTAACCTTGGGTTAAAAATTAAAACCAGCTCAGAAATAATGAGTGTTGGTTTAGCTTTACCGTGCTAATCAGAGAGCTTAGAGAGAGGAGGGCTCGGTGCTGATGCTCAGGGGTCAGAGCTGATGCTCAGGGCTCAGCTGGACACTGTCCCTGGGGCCACACCAGCTGTGAACCACCATGGGCTGCAGGGCACAGCTGAGATGGGATACTGGGAAGGAATTCTTCCCCAGGAGGGTGGGCAGGCCCTGGCACAGGGTGCCCAGAGAAGCTGTGGCTGCCCCTGGATCCCTGGGAGTGTCCAAGGCCAGGCTGGACAGGGCTTGGAGCAACCTGGGCTGGTGGAAGGTGTGGCAGGGGGTGGCACTGGATGGGCTTTGAGGACCCTTCCAACCCCAACCATTCCATGATTCCAGCTCTCCAGGAGCTGACAGGCTCCGCAGGTTGGTTACCTGCCGTGTGGGAGGGGAGCAGGCACAGGCTCCTTTCCTGGGGCATCTGTGCCCTCCCACAGCTCACAGGACCACGGGACAAGGGCTCCATCCACACCACTGCTAATGCTTTCAATCAGAACTCTGAACTAGTTTCCCAAAGCTTTATCCTACACGCAAAGAGCGGTCCTGGCAAGCAGCACAGGCTGAGCTTAACAATTGGTTCTGTAGTGAAACATCCTGGGCAACACAGAAGAAGAAAAAGTTCTTTAAAAGGTCAAGCAATTCAAGGAAATCACTCAGTTACTCTGAGTTTCAAAGTGCCAGTCAAATCTGAGTAAAACTGTTACAACATTTGTAGTTTGCACAATGTTCAGCTACACTGAACTGAGCCCGGTGGGGTTCTTTCCCACTCCAAAAGCAGTGCTGGTGTGTCCCTGTGTGCCCAGTATAAACTGGGCCCTGACACTGGACAGTCTTCACAGGACATAGAATTGTAAGAAAGATTCCATGCAAATTTAAAATATCTTTAATTATTATATATTACCCTTTAAACCAATCTGTGCATTTAGACTACCATAAATAAAGAAGAAATATTTTGTCTTAACACCTTCCATGAGCAGAGATCAAGGATAAGCAGAAGAAAGGGCCCATGCCTGAAAAATATCTTAAAAGTGTCATTTGCTCTCCAATTTCCTTTGTCTCTCAAACAACCTCGCCAACCCACGCCATTCTTTGAAGGAAGCTGAATGACTCAGTGCCTTCCCTGCAATTCAGATTGCCCCCAGCCAGCACAGAGCACAGGAACTCTGCTGGAAGAAGCTCCACCATAACAAGATAAGGTGACATGAAGAGTTTCCCCCCAGGGGGACACCCCTGGGGCCCCAGGCTCAGTGTCTGAGCTACAGCCACAACTGCTCCTGCAGACAAGAGCATTCCCAAATGCCTTCCTCATCCATGCACAACACAAACTCACACTACATCAGACCTGGGACATTCACCTTTCCCTGGGGTTCCACAAGGACCGGGAGAGGAAATTAGGAGGTTAATGGCTTGGAACTGGGACAACTTTGGATACAAATTTGAGAGGAGGCCTGAGAATGACCTTGTTCTTATGAAACAGTAAAAGCAGGGTTTGCCAGGGCTCGACTCCCCCAACATTTAAGCCAATAGTAGATCCTGCAGTGACAGACAGTATGTGGTACAGCAAACAGTGTTCAAAGCCACCATTCATCTGGTGACAAAAGTTAGTCCCAAGGATTTTATCTCCTGAGCCATGGGAGAAGTATGAGGAAGTGCAGCTCCAGTAAATGGAGAGGCAAGTGCAGCTCTGGGCACAAACCTTCATGAAATTGTTCCAAAACTGAAGCACAATATTTCCACAGCTAGTTCTGAGGCAACAAGTGGGAATGATGTGGCCAAAAACCAAATAAATTAGCTTAGGCATCCAGTTTGTAACAGAGCCTCCAAAATCCCAGTTTGTAAGAGATTAAGAAGCCCAGTGCACACACGGGCTCTGGTTTGCACCTTGCAGCACTGCCTTGGCCAGGCCTGATGAAAAGGCCAGCGGAATATGATGAGAAAGAAGACCCTGGATGGGAGATGTCCAGCAGATGGACAGACCCCAGTAGGTGTCCCTCTCCCACCCAAGCACGCTCACAAAACGCACCCCAAATGGAAGCCAGTGGAATTCCTGGGCCAGCCCAGATGGCCCAAACCCTGGGGTTTTCAAAGCAGCATTTCCACAGGGCAGAAGCAGCCTGTACTGAGCAGCAGAACCACGTCAGGCTCCATAAATAACACGGGATTGGGATCATTTCCAGTCCCACACATTCACAGCTCCAAGAGGGCAGCAGTCTGTTTGCACAGAAAAAAATCTGTATCATTTAAACAGCAACCCAAGTGAAACCACATCCCCCTTGTTTTACTTACAACACTCCTTCAATAAATCAAATCTGTGGGGCCAGGAACTCTGAGACTCAGACCAGTGACGCTTCACAACAGGCAGGAATAGCATAATTCACACTTTGTTTTCTTTCAAAAAAGAATGCCAGGAATTATTCTCCAGTGTATTTTGCTTGAGAATTATCAACAAAGAAAACAGGATTTAGGGCCTGTTTCTTCAACCCAAATATGCATCCATTTGCATACAATTTGTCCCAAAACCCAGATGTTTTAGAACCTCATCTACAAATGTCCCAACATTTTCCTTTGGAAGATCTAAGACAGTAACACAACCCTGGTACTGGCCTGGGAGGAACTTTTAGTGCTCAAAATAGGCTGCTGCCTCTTTTTTTTTTTTTTTTTTAGGCTTTATTTAGTTTCTATAACATTTTAAAATGTAATTTTCAGTCCTTATGGGGGAAAGGGAAATCACAGGACATTCTGTGCTTCAATGAAATTTTAAATGCAGTGCAGTTCAATACTGAAATTATATCAAATTATATCCTGACCCCTGCAAGTGGAGAAAGAGCAGCATTGTCCAGTGCTGGTCTCCACACACTGAGGGGTTTCATGCAGCCCCAAGAAATATGCCCCACATGTATAATTAGCAGATTCTTTTACACAGAGAAAGCGCCCTTTGAACCGTGGCGATGGAGCAGAGGGCCAAATCCCACAGGGAATGACATCTTCTGTTTTTCCAGATCATTCCCAATGCTCCAGCTACAATTCCTCCACCGAAACGCCTCGGAGACCCCACAGGGCTCGTTCCAGAAAGTCCCTTTAGGGAGCCAGACAAAGAGCTGCTCTTGCTAAATACGTGCAGAGCAAGTGGAACTGTGGAGAACTCGCCCCTGCCCGTGGGGTGACAACAGAGCCTTTCTCTGCGGTTCCCCGAGAGGACCAACGCACACCCTGACAGGTGAACCCCCACCGTCTCACAGCACACACAGGAATCTCCCAGCTTGCTGACTGCCATGGGTGTATGTGCACAGGCATCTTGAGAGAGGGAAGAGACTCACAACAACACCTATTTGGACAATCATTTTCCTTCATCCAGCGTTTCAAAAATCTGCTTCTTTCACATGGATTTAATAGAACAGTTCTTAAAATTCTCTATTAATGTTTTAAAACAGTGCCTGGATGTTCAGCCACGGGCTTTGACAGAGTAGTTTGAACACAAGTCATTATAAGACATGTGGATTCTAATTTCTATATCACATTTTAGCTATTAAGTGTAATTCACCACACCCCTCCTCTCCAAAGCACCCTGCATTTGGAGCCTGCCTTGCCCTCCCAGCTGACTCCAAAGAGAATTAGATCATCTTTCTGAAGCCAAAGCCCTTGAGAATACTTTCCCCGGAACAAGCCTTTAGTGTGACAGAAACTGCAGGGTCACAGAAAGTTAACATTTCAAACTCAGAGTCTGGAAGCAGTGCAGAGGCTTCCCCTTAACACACTGGCAGATGGCAACAAGGCAGGGCAGCTACAAGCAACCCAACTGTTTCCACTTTGCAAAACCAAGTGCACCCAAGACTTAAAAAAATTAAAAAATTAAAATGTTGAATAAGACTTTTTCCCTGCCCTCAGTCAGCAGCCAGAATGTCTGTTTCTCCACAACTTTCCTCCTTTTTATACTTAAATAACTTTGGTTTTGGTGGAGCCTCCTGTAATTAACTGTGTTTGGCTGAAAGCTGGGTCGCATGTGTGTGTTTGCTCTTACAGAAATCTGTTAGGAGTTACACTGTCTATCCCATCATTATTGTCACAGCCCAACACACACGTTTCCAGAGTTTTAAAATAGCCACTGCTATATAATTAGTTGCCATTTTAGAAGCATGAAAATGCTCAGAATTGGTTTAAAGCATGAGCCTGCACAGACACCAAACACTCAGCTACATCAGACCCAGAGGCTTATGGACATCTCCTGATGCCAAGGGCAGAACCCACCACTCCAGGCAAAAAACCATCATGTTGAGGCTGAGAAGGGGAAGCCAGGGGAGACAAGCTCCAGGTGATTTTACCTCCTTCCTCCCTCTCCACAAAAACTCTGCTTCCCAACGCTTTGCTACCAACTTTCTTAACTGGAGATGGAAATCTTAATTAGAAACACTCTTAACCACTGTTGGGATGCTGACTCACAACCTCCTTCTCCTCCCAGAACCAGTGGGATTTAAAGATTTAACTGACAGTCCAAAACATTCTGGTACTGGTCTGTTATTTCTCTGTGGTGTCATTTTGAACCATGTCTTTACCCCAACAGTTGTTTTCTTGCATTTTATATATTTGGCTACATCAAATCACAAAAACTTTAGGAGCCAAATATCTCAAAACCAAGAATTCTGAAGCCACCAATGCAAGCTGTAATAAAAGGACAGGAGGATACACTGAAATTATAATGAAGTTGGGAAGACTTTTGGCAGCACAACAGAGTGCCAAAACCAGTGACAAGGAGATTGTTCATGCCAGGAGAATGAAACGGTAATTGCAAAGCTCAGAGGATTCAGACAGACAGCAATGCAACTTCTGGCATCTCACTGTTTCTTTAGTAGAAAATGTATCAAAATAAAAAAATAAAATTTGTGCGTACTTTTAACACATATTGGCAATTAGCAGTTGCATCAGGTGACAAATGAAAACAGGTTTTCAGCTCATTTGAGATGAGCCACCACCTTGCACTGAGCTGAGGGGCTCTGCCTCTGTGAGCACAGAGCTGAGGGATCCCACAGCCTGGAATTCTTGGCTTCTGTCAGGCCAGCAAAGGAGAAACAAAGCGCCCTCACTCCTTGCTCTCTGCACATCAAGACAATTGTGCTTTTAAAGCTATAAATAAGAAGCCCACCACATTTAAAAGCGTGGCTTGATTCCTTTAGAACCCGTGAACTCTCGGAGCAATCGTGGGCAGGGCTCAAGCAGCACTCTGACCCTCCTGCTGCTGAGCAGCAGAGCCAGCCCACGTCCTTACCGTGGTCTCTGTCAGGCCCCCCACGGACACCGAGAGCCCCAGGAGCACAAAGTACTGGTAGGTTGGCAGTGCCAGGAGCTGGGTGATCCTGGGGAAAGCCTCGGATGCAGCGTTCCAGTTCAGAGTCTCTTTCTCCGACCTGGGAAAAGCAGAAGGAAAAGAGCAATCTTGTTATGGGTGCACTGCCTTTCCTGTCCCCACGTTCCTGTGGTGGCTCCTTCACCTCAGTGAAGGAAGTCTCTGAATTAACTAAAAATCAAATTAAATGCTGGTCTTCGAGCATATGGGGAAAACACAAACCAAAGCTTCAGCCGCTGCCAGTAAAGCAAAGGATCCTCCAGGTCCTTGTTCAGACCCAGACAAGGGACTGGAACGAGTTTCCTTCTCCCAGGCACTTTTCTCTACACACAGAAAACCAGTTCCCTTTCTGGACTTCCATTCCGAGTTCTCTCCCATCAACAGCTACTCAAAAGCTGATCCACAGACAGACTTATCCCAGGAAAAACCAACACCCCCTCTCTCCCAGCTCCATCAGGAGCCTCACAAGCAGAGCACTTGGAGCTAGAGCAGCCTGAGACTGTCCTGCACACACAGAACGAGCACACAGAGCTGGATGTTCCTCATCCCCACCAGGTATCAGCATCACTACTCAGGAACAAGCTGCTCTCACTCCAGCTTTAACCAGAAACTCCATCTTGGAAAACTACTTCAACTAGAGCTTAGTTAAAATAAAATAATTAATGACAAACAATCAGTGTTTTCCAGTGAAGGCAAAAAAGATGTTCATGCACATGCATGGGACACTTCAGTGAAACCCTGACAAACAGCACCAAATATTCCTTCACACGCATTCTGGGCATTTGGGCCCCAAATTTCCCTCAGGTTGCCTGTGTTAGGGGGAACTGAGTGCACCTCACTGGCTTAGGATACGTTTTTCAATATCTTACCTTGGAAATATCCTCTCCAGCTCCTGTCTGTGAGGGATGTGTGGCACTGGAGGGTGGTCAAAGTGTAAGAGGGTCAGGAACACAGACCCTGCATGGGCCCGAAATTTATCTATTTTCTCAGCTGACTGCTGAGCCAGCCAGCACATAATCTGCTTGCAGCTACAAAGAAGGAAACAATTAATCACATCATTTAAGCAGTACAATGTGTATTTAAAATTTTTTCAATGAAATCAAAACTATCCTGCTATGAAACTATTCTGGTTTAATTTCTCAGCGTGAACCTACAAGTGATTTAAGACAACCACATGGTGCCAGAATCTTCAAGCTTTATCTTCCAGAGCTCAATATCATCAAAAGCCATCATGACATTGATGTTGCATAGTATTTCATCCACTTTTTACACAGATTGCTCCACCTTTCATCCAAAAAGCCAAACTAAGTGCTTCATTAGGAAAGTTTTGCTGCAGCTCCAGCTGTGCTTAACAATCAGTCATTACTATTTATTTTTTACTATCAGGAATATTGTGTCACAGAATTACACATCAGGAGCTCCGTGTAAATGACCTTTTCCTGTATTTACTTATTAATGATTCTGCAGAGAAACAGACCCAAACTCATCCCTGCATTTGATCAGAGTCCAAACTAGTGATGAATTTGGAGAAGAGGGAGGCTTTGTTCTGTTTTAAGTGAACCACACTGGCAAGCTCCGCAGAGGTGGCAGGCACAGCCCAAATGCCAACTCCCAAGGTGGCACTGCCACTCAGGTTCTCCCAACAAGCCACTCCCTCTGAGCAGCAGACACAACACCCTCCTTATCCACGTGTGCCCGAGCTCCACGCAGCACCGGCAGAGGTTCTGTCCCATGCAGCAAAGGAACAAGCCCACGGCGCCCCAGCAGCGCTCGCCCGGGTGGCCCGGGTGACCCTGCAGGGCACAGGGCACAGCGAGGGCACCATTACCTACATGTTGGCATGAATCAGCTCTGCCTCCTTCCGCACCAGCAGCAGCGTCAGCTCCATCAGACTACTCATAGCGGCCTCGCGCACCCTGTGCAGACACACACAGCAGGGCAGCCCCGTCAGTGAGTATGGCAATGGACACGGCAAAATGCACAGTAACAATGGCAAAGGGCTCGGGGAACAGGGACCTCAGGGAACAGGGACCTCAGGGAACAGGGACCGTATCCTGGGAGGGACAGGAGGGTGCAGAGCTGCCCCCACAAACCTCATCCTGGGAAATGCAGCTCGTGCTGCACATCCCAGCCCCTGCCTCGCCACCCTGGTTTTTATTCCAACCACACGTCACCAGATCTGTTCTTTAAGGAGGCTAAAAATAATAATGATTACTAATATTCAGTGTATCTAAGCCTAAGTGCTTTGTCCGCTTCCGACGTCTTTAAAAAGGCCAACCCACGTTTTGACACTCAGATATTTAAGCACTGTTAGGAATGTCATATTTGTGTACATTTTCAAGCTGAATATTTCCAGCATTCCAAAAAAATCGTGACTCTGAAACGGTTTAAATCTCTAATAATGAGTTTTATGAAAAAGATTGGCTAAAACAACACTGAGTTGTGCTTGAAGTGTGTTGTATCTACATGGTAAAGACCTGCTGCCTTCAAAGTGTCTAAATACAGTAGAAACAAAAGAAAAGTGTAATTTCAATTAAAAAAAAAAGATCAATTAGCTTGTTTTAAACCACATGCCTTGTCAATCCACGAGTTGCTAAAAGTGGTTTCTTTCTTAAAACCCAGACAGCACCATGGCAGGTCCTCGGTGGGTTCCACGGCCCTGCAGAAGTGCAGGCCCAGCATGTTCATCCCTCCAGTCACTCCTGGCAGTGTCAGCCTTTCACAACAAGGACTTTAAAGAAGGGGGCAAAAGTAGTCTTTGAAACGGTACACCTGCCCCCGTGAAACAAAATACTGCTCTTGCTGCTCTCTTGAAAGTAGCTGCAGATGCAATCTAAACCTGGGTGGGACACTTGTTATAAAGGGAAAAAAGGGAAATTACATCACTTTTTCCAAAGTAGCTTAATACAAGTTTGGCAGTCTTTCATCAAGGTATGTTTTCCTAGTTTTTCATGGATATTCATGTCTAACACCTGTAGACAGATCAGACATGTCCCAGCAAACAATCTGTCAAAAGAAAGGTAAAGTTTGCATATGGGGAGTAAAGTTGGTGAAACTTTCCCACGATTCCATTACAGAAAGACAAAAATTACACACCAGAGACAAGGTCTCTCCAGAGAAATGGCATTTCTTGCCATATCTTTCCATCTTAGTCAATGGTTTAGAAGAAACAGAATGAGAAAACACTGACATTTGAGAGGCCACAAAACCTGCAGCAGCCAACAGTTTGCCATGAGAAAGGATCCCCCTTCCCCCTCTGATTTACATGTTTCTTGACTTGCTTTGGGCCGGAATTGCCCAAGAAACTCAAAAATCAAAACTAAACCTAGTGCTCAAAGCACATTTGGATTTGAATGGCTGGGAATTGGATTTCGCCGGGATTTCTTTGACAACCCCCCATTTGTTGTGTTTTGGAATGAAGAGGCACCAAGGCCAGGCAGGAGGTGTGGGCAGCTGCAGTGGGAGCTCTCGGATGGGGACTGAGCTGCACCCCCGGGTACTGCCAGCCAGCTCCCCCTCTGCTCCTGCATCTCACCTCACTTGGAAAGCACAAAGCTCAGCATCTCTTCCTCTTCTCTGCCTCCCCATCCTATATGGTTGTTTTGACATTTTCTCTTGTTTTAGAGACCCATTCACCTCCTGTTTGCTTCCTGACAGGAGGCAAAGCCACGCTCTTTCCTTGCACAAGCTGGCATGACCTGCTCTTGATCCTCACGAGTTTGCATCCCTGTTTCCTCTTGTAAGCTGGAGAGGCAAGCACACCTCCTGTTCCCTGATTTCCTGCCCCGTGGTACTATTTCCCTGTCCCAGGACAATGCTTCCAGCCGGGGCTGAAGGCTGAGGAGCTGGGAACCCCTACACAAAACAGGGAAAATCCCAACTCCCAAAGATTAACTCAGCCTGGATTATTTGCCCTGTGTGCTTTTCCAACACGCCTGTAAATATTGCAGTGAAAGGCTAAAGGGACAAGGCTCACCAATTAAAAATTGCCCAGTGCTAACTCGGACCAAATATCTTCTGCTTTGTGCTGTAGAGCTGACACAGAGAAGTTATATTTATTATTATTTATTAGTTATTGCAACCCAGGCTGGAATTGGAGAAATCTCACAGTGACAGCGACCCTCGGAGCACAAGCACTAAGACCTGACCATGGTATTGGTGGCCAGGAACAGGTCCAGCACGGGCATATTTGTGCCTGTTGCACACAAAAAGCACCATCACAAGACAGGAGGTGGGGACAGGGAGTGCTGCAGCAGCTCCCATTCAGTAATCACCACTGCACATCACAGCACCTGCCCCTACAGAGGAACCCCGGGGGCCACTGGCACTAACTGGGGTTGCCTTTTCTTAAAGCAAACCTGGGGCTACCAGATAATGACAGTAAGGTCCAGAGCCAAGGACAGAGCTCTAAACAGCACATAACACATTTGGCACCACTTGTTACCCCCCTGGATGTGGGGAGCAGCAGGCTCTGCGTGGCTGCAGCTGAGCACGGCCAGCCTCACCTTCATCACTGCTGCAGAAACCACCCTTCAAAGGAGATCTGGGGACTGAAAAAACCTCTAAAGTGCTTATTTCACCCAAACACTGCACAGATATGCCTGAAACAAAACAAACACTCCATGTGGCTCAGCGCTGCCAGGCAAGAGCTTCAATACACCGGGAAAATCAAATCTTTTCAGTCAGCAAAATTATTTTCTGAGGCACTTGCCCCTTCATGCTTGGAACGTAACAAAAGCAGAGCCAGGTCCCAGATCTCAGCTATCACCAGGTTGTTAATACCCAATCCTGAGTTTCTGTACCCTGAAACACTCCATGCAGTTGCCAGACAGGTCAAATACACGTATTTTACCACATCATTACCATACCATGCACACAGGATCACCCACACTGCTAAACAAGGCTGGGACTTGATGTGTAGAGTCATATCTAAAACTAACATATATCTGCACACACTCCAATTAAAATTAGGGACTAAGACAATAGAATGAAGCAGTCTTTCTCAAAAGCAGCATTTTACTCAAAATCAATTCCCAGCAAAGAAAAGACAACTAAAATTAATTTATCATATTAGTTTATGGGTTCTCTCTACAAGGAGTGTTACTGCTCTGAGGCTTCTACACAGCATCAAAATTGCCCTGTATTTTAAATCTGCAGATTCTGGCTCTGTTCTTGAGTTCTGATAATGTAATACTTTCTACCAGCAAGTATTATGTCGGGCTGAGCATAATTGTGCCCATAAATACACACAGAAAAGTACCCCGAGGAGAGAATGTTCCCTTGGTCTCTAAGATCCCCATTTCACATGGTTTTCTCAGCCTGTAACTTATGGAATTCTACAGGATGAAGTGAACAATGTGAATTCCTCCTGATGTCTCCCATTCAAAGGTGGCAAGGCTGGCTCCAATCAGCAGATGGTGTCACTTCTTTGGAAACGAAACACAAGCCCAAAGAAGGGCGGGAGCCTCTGCAGTGCTTTGGGTCGTGCCTTTAGAAAGTGCCTTTCCAGGTCACTGAAGGAATGCAGAGCACTGTTAGAGACTGAATCTCCTGTGTATCAGGGGAATGTCATACAAATATGACTGCTACAGACTCAATGTTATTAAGATCTTATTAACTTATTATCTTATTAATCTACCTATTCTGTAGATTTCACATCAGCAGATACATCCCTACAGACTTATGATTTATTCTTGCAGTCTCAGAGCTGAAATCACTGAAACCCTGAACGTACAGAAGAGTCAGTGATGCCACAGCACAATTTGTAAAGTTTTCATTCATCCCAGCTGGTCACCAGCCTTGAAAACGTGTCACTGACACCTTATACAGCTGCTCCCTCTCCTGGCAAAACATCCCCACAGCAGGAATGTACACGGGAGAGTTCAGGCAGGACCAAATGTGTGATTTCAAAAAGGAGAAGCAATATTTTAAACCCCTGTCCTTCTTGCAACTGATTACACTCCTGATATTCACCAACAGATGACAATGTCACCCCCAAACCCAGGAGAAGGCTGAACTCCAGTTTCAAACACACCAGTCCCCATCCTCCCAGCTCTGGAGCAAGGGACAACCACATCTTTGGTCTTTCACTTTCTGCTTCTCTTCCCGCAGTGCATTCCCACCTGGGCTCAAATCTCCCAAAGCTTGGAGCTCTCTGTTTGCAGCAGGTTTTGGAAACACATCAGGTTATAAGCAGACATCAGAGCTCAGCCTGTGTTTCAGTGCCAGCCTTACCAGCCTCCAACGTCCCCCCGGCTGTCCGTGGTGTAGTCGGTCACACCATTGAGCAGCATGCTGTAAATCCAATCAACATTATCCCTGCAGACATATTTCTCCTGGGATCCTCCTCCCTTCACACCCACTGTCTGGCAAACCCTTGAAACAGAGGGGAAAAAAAGGGATAGGGGACAAAATCACACCACCAGCAAGGAGAAGCATTAAGATCAAGCTTTGTTATGTTGCTTAATAAAAGTGCCTGGACACAGAATATTCCCGACACCTGTCACATCTGCTACAGCTGGGATGAAGGGGATTCCTGAGTTGTATCTGCCCTGAGAATTTCTGGGCAGTGGTTGGGTTTAAAGGAACAGTGGCAAGGCTAAAATCTCAGCAGGAAAGCAGGCTGCTTTTGTGGCTGCAGAAATACACACAGGAACGTGCTCCAAGGGCCTGTGCCTGATCTCCCCTTAGAATAAATTAGAAAGAAGAGCAAAGGGTCAACACAACTTGATATTAAACTTCTTTACCTTGAAGACATGGGGGATTTCTGCACTTTGAGAGCATAAAATATACATGTGCACTATGATATTATTAGCTCTAAATGCACTGTGACATGTCAATATGGAAAATGTTCCTTTAGAGAAAAAGCACAATTCCTTTAAACCAATCCAATCTTCTTAGGATTGTGGAAAAAATATATATTCTGCCTTCCTCATTAAACTGCACCCCTGAGAAAAGCAAACTTTAATATTCTCTCAGGTAGTCAGTTAACTGATAAAAAGCTTACACCACCATCAGAGCTGTACTCCAGCCTCAGGTGTGTGACAATCCCCTGAATCAAAAATAAACTGAATCCTGGAGACGCAGAGTCCTGCTCTAAACATGTGGGTGTCACAGTGGAGCTGATTTCAACACTCATGCCAGCAGCTCCCAGCAGAAAGCAAATGGTCAGGAGGAAGGTTCTAGAGAGAGGATTCAAACTGGACAGAAACACAGGTGACAAACATACTTTGCAATGGCTATTAAGGCATCTCTTCTGGATTCTGCAAAGCTCACATCTTCAGGGGAAATTAAGGTAACTTTTCTCAAGCCTTCCAGAACCTGAGAAAACACAAAGATTGAGATATTTAAATGTATTTTCTATGATGTTAAATGTAGATGTTGTCTCAAAATGAGTTCAATCCCATACCAAAGAACCAAGCAGGCACCAGAGTTTGGTTTCTCACCAAGCCTGCCCATCGTGGCTCCCTCTTCCCCTTGGACCAATGTCCCATGGCAGAGGGATAATTCAACCTTGGCTCTTCCATCAACACCACTGAAGCAGGACTAAACATTAATTATCACAAACTGCGGCAAGCTCAACCCAGGAGCTTTTTCTGGAGTTATTGTGCATTAGAATTCAAACCCCTCTGACAAAGACCTTTAATTACGATGGTTATTATTTAGTTGATGGCTGTCACAGGTTTCACTCAATGCCCCGTGCCCCCTTCTCATCCCAGTGCTGCTGTCTCCTCACCTGCTGGAGCCTGCCCTTCAGCAAGAACCTTGGCAGGGCCCCAAGAGCTCGGGAGAAGCCACACCGAATCATTTCCTCTGTGTTTTGGAGTTCTGAAACGTACTGTGTCACCAGCTCATCTAGAAAACACCAGGCACAGTGAGGAACAGCTGCCACATCAGCGCAACTTCACAGCTGGCTAAGGAAAAGAATTAACCAGGAAAAGATCCCTACACAGAGCAGCCAGGAAACTTTGCAATTTGTTAAACTAAAATGCAGGAAAAAATTACAATTTTAAGATGTTCACTGTTACATGAATGAGTTCCCTTTTCTGTCTCAAAATCTGACTTTGTACTTAGAGTGATTCTACTCTTTCAGAGAGAGAAAAGACAAAATTATCAATTTTTAAGGGTTATTATGTTTTAAAAATCCAAATAAAACGTATAAACACAAATTTCTACACAAGCAGAGGGAATAAGTTCTCTTGTATTTACAGGTCATCATTATACAACTAATCTGTGCTAGGAAAGAGATGTCACTGGTTTTGTGAAGGTCAGTGATTTGACAGTTTTCCCCAGAAAAGTCTTGACTGAAGCCTTGCTTAAACACACACACAGATCATTCCTAAGCAATGAGATAACTTCAGATCAGTTCTGGCATAGAACCAAAAATAAAGTTGGGTGTTTTGCAGGAGAAAGCTCAAGAAGAAGTGATTCCTCTGGTTGTGTTTGCTGGCACAGGACACAGAGGGGACAGTGGCTCTGCAAACACCAGCACAGGCAAAAGGCACGGGAACAAACCCAGCTGGGCACGGGAAAGGAGCCTCAGAACCAAAGCAAAGTGATCCAAAGGAGAAAAGGAGGGTGAATGAAAAAAATCAGCAATGTAGTTATGCAACTGTCTGCAGTCTTCATGTCAGACTTACAGACACTGCTTCCCTTCCCTGAGTTCTCATGCTGCTCTTCTGTGAGACACAGAAAACAAGGCACTCCAGAGAAGCTTCTGAGAACAAGCAGGGCAACAACCACCAGCTCTGCACAGACCCAGCTCCGCTGCAGAGAGGAGCAAGGTGGTCTCAGCCACCACTTTACTCAACAGACACCTTTTAATCCTCAAAGAATGAGAGCTCCTGGGAAGATTACATAACTGTGCCACTGCTTACTGTAATCTAAGATTTAAAGGCTTGAGCAATATTTGCTAGAGGAGGAAAGGAGAGCTGCTGTAAGAAACTCCCCATTCATCATAACTCCTGTTCTGTAAAACCCCAGTGCAAGCAGCAGGCCTCAACTCGTCCCTCCCAGGAGGGACAGCTCCCTGTCCAGGGCTGAGAAGCACCTCCAGATAAGCACAGCTATTACTGAAAACCCTCCAAACCACTGGAGGCTGAGACACAGTCCTGAGGCCACAGGGAGCGCTGGGCTTGCTGGGACACCAAGGACATCTCAGGCAGGGAGGCTGGGACAGTCTCCACTGTGACTGGTGTAAATTTAAGACTGACATTTTAGCCAAATGACAACAGGCAAACAGGCAGCTCTTTACTTATAACCACGGAGTAATTATGGTGGAAAGTGTAATGGAAATATTAATATTCTTCTAAGAGCCTTCAGTTTCATAAACCAACAGCAGGGCCTATGAAGTGCCTACAATATTAATTCAGCACAACCCATCCTAAACCAATATTAAAAGAGAAAGTCAGCAAAACCAAACCAGAACACATTAAGACAGAGAAAATAAAACAATGAAAAAGTCAAAACAAACAGAGGCAAAAGAAGTGATTCAGTCAAGGGGCAGATTCAGAATGCCTAATTGTTAAAGTACCTTTGATTTGTTTTCACCTTAATCTGTCCAGCCACAGTGAAACACAGGTTAAACTTTACCAAAAAAAGCTCTTTTCTTCTAATCCTCTTGATCATGTTCAGACCTGCTTTTGCTGACTTATCTAAGGCACCTGCACTGCTGCTGAGTCTTCTGCTCTGCAGCTTCCACCTGTACCTGTGTCCATCAGACACGATGGGGAGAACTTTTAGCAGTGGATTTCCATCCCACAACAGACAGAACGTAATGGGATGGAACACACGGGGTTTGCTGGCACAGAGATGAAAATACACCTCTTTTTTATATTTAAAAGATGCCTGCATGTGTAATGGCACTCCTGTTATCATGTGTGGAGGCTCTAGAGCAGTCAAAGCCAAAGTATAATCCAGATAGAGCTGACTGGAGCTTTTCCAGAACAGAATTCCCAGAAAATCTGATGAAGAATTCTGTCTGTATCTACAAATCTGGCTGTCGTTATGATCCTACACCCCCTGGCCACATCCCCACAGCTCCTTCAGGCACACCCAGATGCAAAGTGAACCTGGAATCCAGGAGAGAACCCACTATGGATGTGAAGGAGCAGAGGAACTGCTGCTGCAGCCACTGCTGCTGTGCTTCCAGCACATCCCTTCCCTCTCCCTGCTGATCTGCACAGCTGCTTGAGTTCTCCAGTCCACTTTTACAGCAACCTGAAACTTCATCCTTATACAAAAGGTGGCCCAGCAACCTTTCAACTCCTTTTTAGCTTGTTTGCTTCGGTTCAGCATTGTCTCCTCCTGCCCAGCTCGTTCTGGTTTTGCACCTGACCCTTCCCTGAGGCTGTGGGGTTTTCTCTGCCTCACACCATATCACATCTTCCCCTGCTGCCCACAACCAACCCGGCAGCAGGGCCGGCCTCCAGGAAGGAAAGGGCTGGCTTTGGAATATTTTATTTGTCACAAAAATATAGCAATATAATTTTTCTTTCAAATCAAGACAGCCTGCTTTTATGTATCAGCCATAACCTCCCCGGGGTACAGACTGCATGTATGTGATCAGTATTGTGTTCACTTTGGGACAACTGTAATGGAAATAAACAATTGTGTTACCTGATTGTAATGGTAAAAAACCCACGAAAATAAATTATTTTATTAGGTATATGCAAATTCACTGTGATTTTTGGAAAAACAAGAACATAAATGCTGTTATTTTTAGGATATTTATCTGTACAATCCAGCAACTTGTCTCTGATGGACACGATACAATCTGATACTTGAAACAAAGAAAAGTCCAAGAAAAACAGTATAAAAAAAGATGCTGATTCATGGCCCAACCAAAGTTTCAGGCTCCTCCTGCACTGCTGATCCCAGTCCAAACACATGGGGTTTCACACGCACGTTTACAAGAACTCTGGGTGTTCCTGCTGTCCTTTCCTCATCCCTAAGCAATTCTTCTGTAAATCAGCCACAGTCCCTGGCAGAGAGTTTGTGAAAATGGCTCTACTTCATTACAATTTCGGATTTGCCACAAACACACAACTTTGGCTTTGTTTTACACCATGAAAGAGGAAAGCAATTCAGTGTCCCCAATACTCCTCACTGTGGAGCCTTGCATGTCCTCTGAGTCCAAAGCCAGCAGAGCCCCTGAGACATTCCCCACACTTCCAGTTGGTTTTAGCATTTTTTCCCAAAGAATTTTAAGGTCCTTTAAAACCAGTGATGCCCCTCCCCACCCTATGCAATAACTCCAAGTGCAAGCTGGGCCCAGCCCAATATTTTGTGCCTCTCTGGTAAACATGAGTCATTACCCTGCAGAGCTGGATCAGCTTCTCCCTCCTCATTCATGTAATATTCATTGCACAGGGCAGCCAGTGCAGACACTGCACACTCCTGCAACAAAGACACACACATTTACTCAGCTCACACTTTATGATAACTGTGCTTCAAATTTTTAAGGAAAAAGAAAGTGGATTTAAAAAAAAACACAAATTCCCTTCAGCTACTGGCATTTATTTTCTTTTTATTTCTTTCCAATACTGCTGTAAGAACAGGAAATCTATGTCAGAAAAAACCCAGGTTCTGCTCCTACTCCTTCAAATGACCAGTAAGATAAATTAGTCTAGCAGACAGTAAGAGTAATGTATGTATGAACTTCATTTTCATAAAGTTCAGTTGAAAGACCTCCAGAATAGCACAGAATTACAAAATACACAGGTCTTTATTTCATCTTCCATATACTGGTGTCAGACTGACATGAAACAAACCCTGTTTCCCTAGAAAGCCCCAGAAAGGAACTCCAGAAAAAACACTGGTTTAGAAAAGGATCAAAAGTCGTGTATTCTCCCTGAACCTCCTTCTTTTTAGAGTGGTTTCAGTCACTGACACAGACCACACAATATTCAGCTGCTCTTTCAAAAAGCACATGACAGGTTTTCTCATCAAACTCCAGGCTGAATGACACTTTTCAGCCACTCATATAATGCTGCCCAAAAGTCCAACCCATCTGAGAGCACACAAAAGCCAGGCATTGGTCCCTGCAGGTTAACAGCAACGATCCTCATTAATCCCCACGTTCTCTGGGCACAAGGAACCGTCCCTGTGACACAGAAATCCTGCCCAGCTGACTCACTCTGCCCTCTGAGACACCTCACTATTGCTCTCTATACAAAATCAAGGGCTTGAAAGAAAACCAGCATTCAGCTAAGCAATATTCCAGCTGCCACAGGCATTACAGTTCCAAAATACACAGAATTATCTAACTGCTGCAGCTCAGAGGAAGGTCTGGCTTGGAAGGGACACCTTGGCCCAAACCAGCTGCTCAGACCCTTCACCTTCTGAAGTGAACGACTTTCACCCTAAATGTAGGAAGTACACAGCATGTCAGAAAAGAAAGATTACTTTTCAACACCTTAAGCACTGCCCTTAAAATTATCTCTCCCTAAAACAGATAGAGAAATCAAGTGAGAATTGACATTTACTAAACATACTTTGCTCAGTATTAATTAATGCTAATCAAACAAGTCAAAAGTCTCTAAAGCCTAAAATTAATTCTTCTAAGCTTGGTTTAGAAGTTCCAGTTATAAGGCATACACGCACTTGGAATACAGTGTTAATGCCAAAAGAGCAGCCTAAGAATTCAAATTTGAATTCTCTTCAGTGATTTGGATACACTTCAGTCTACTCTGTCTCCCAAGGACAACAAGATGAGCTGTGAGATACCTGGAACGGCTTTTTACCTTGTTATTAAAACCTAACACAATGAACACAAGATGTTAATTCAAATTGTCTCTGTGATGGCTATAAGCTCTAACAGGGCAGACAAAAATTGCCTTTATAACTCAGCAAAGCCTTCAGGAGCATGAGATCAAATTGTCGTGGGATTTCTTGGGAAAATTAAGGCAATAACTGCACTGGAGGTGTGGAGATCATGCACATAAAATAGCAAGAAATCAATCAGAGGATTTAATGTTCAGAATCAGAGCAGTTTGAGAGCACAGCAAAAGGGTTTGCAGCAGAGTTTAATGGAAAATTTAGCCACCTTGTCCTAATTCTGGTAGCTCAAGCCAATGCTCACAGAGCTGGAAAACACCTTCATTCCAACAGGCCTGAAGACACCACCCAGAGGATTCTGAATTCCCACAAAAGGTCCCTGATACCACCAAAACCACTGTATCTTACCCAAATTACAGGTACAACAAAGAGGCAAAACACCCTCTCAATGCCAACTGCAAGTGGGTTCCAGCAGCCACCAGTGACTCCCCTGTCCCAACACACAGACAGGAACAACCTCGGGGACAACCCTTCAAGGATTAACCAAAAAGGTCCACTGGAAGTTTGAGGAGCTCAAAATACTCTTTTAAAAACAGCTCTTCTTACCAATCTAAGACACAAACATTCAGGGACCACTTAGATCCCATGGAAAATAATGCACCAGTGGAGAGCAGAAATACTCGTAATTCTGTATCTAACGAAGGAGAAACCACTGTACCTTTATATGCTGGCGTGCAGCACTGGAAACAAGAGTGAGATGTCTCAGACTGTCATTTATTAACCACTGCCAACCACCTGGAAGATGCAAAAATAGCATTAATTTTTCTGACTTTCTCAATTTCAGCATTCTCAGTTTAGTTTCTCCCATGGCAGCAACTATACCTGGTTTACCATGTGCACAGGGAGCACCCCATGCCTGGTGATGCTGAACACAAATACATGTTTTTTCTTGTCAAGTGAACAGCTACAAACCCAAATCTTCAAATACTCTCAGCATCTGGTGCAGTACCCGGGTGGTTTTTTGGTCTTTTTTTTAGGCCACCCACCCCCACTAATTTTGCTTCTCTGAAAAACATAATTTGTTAATACTTGAGTTTAATAAACAGCTACTAAGGTTGTGAAAGGTTATTTAAAATAAGACATACCAATTATTGGATCTCCTCTAAATGGCATTTTTGATAGCGACAGCTTTTCAATTAAAGTGCAGACTGCAAGAAAACAAGTTTGATAGCTTAATAAATACAAAAAAGAGCAATTGCAGCAAAGTTGGTAATACAACCACATGAAGTTACATTATCATCGATTTTCAGTGGGAGAATATTTGCAAATAAACATCCAAAATAAGAACTGAAAGGAAATCACACTTACACAAAAAGAGCTACTGTGCAGAAAGTGTTCTCTGCCAGGAGTTAGTCCCAGCCTTGAGGAAAATCCCTTGTCTGGTGGGATGTTTTCCCCCTGAGCCATTCAAGGTGCAGACTGCACCTCTTGGGCACTGTTTGTGTCTGTGCCAGTCTGTAAAGGGCTGTGGAGCATCCAGTGTGGACAGGGATTAACCATTACAGCCACCAAAAAACTATTCAAATACCATGGCAGTTCTTCCTGCTTCTCATTCCCATTTTTTTGGACCTCCAAGGAGCATCATCTGTTCACTGCACAGAGCCAGGGGCTATGAAACTGGATGCAGCTTCTCTTCCTTGGATACCTGGATACATTTTAATAATGAAGTGCTTCTTATTTTAAATCTATACAATGAAATGAGCTCTGCGCTTACAAACCCACTTTGAGAATTACATTTTTTTTTAGTGTTTTGAGGCTTGTTTTGGCAATGGAGATTAACACAGTGAACACTGCAAATTTCCTGTACAACAGATTGGCTGTATTGCTCAAATGAGAACTTGGCACTTGGGGAATTCCATGTATTTCACCTCCTGCTGTTCAGTTCAAACAAACCAGATGGGACAGATCCATCCTCACTGCCAGGCTGCTTTAGAGCTGGTGGAGAGGAGGAGAGGACACAACAAGCTACTATATAATGCAGTGCCACCTTTTTGTTTTCCTCTCCTCCCCCAGCTTAATCTTTGAATCTTCCTCTGGGCTCTGTACACAGCTCATCACCTTCTTCATTTATAATCAACCTACTGGGCTCCAAATCTGCTCTTGAACTCACTGCTCACCACGGCAAAGTCACACAAACTCCACTCAGTGCTGGGTGTCAGCTGCTCCGTGCCACTATTTATTCACAGACAAGGCCAAGTCCAGTGTGACTAAACCCAAGCCTCTTGGGGTTCCTCCTCAGCTCTGCTCTTCTTTGTGCTCTGTTGTGGTTGAGACCATCATCTTCATTAGACATGCAGGCAATTTGTGGAGCATTTTCAATTCTTCTCTCATTCCACCTACACAGTTGTATCATGCCAGAATACTGCCATCTGTGCTTCTCCAAAACCATGAGATACTCAGCTGTTTGTAAGCTAAAACATATTACAAAAAACTCTGTTCTTTGAGCCTGCACTTCCATGTGACACAGCTGGAACCTCATTCCATGCCCGCAGAGATCCCCCTGCCCCTTCACCCTTCCTGTGTGACCACTCTTCCACCTTGGCACTCAAACTCACATGTCCCAGGCTGGAATCTGCTCTGTAGCACCTCCTTAGTTCAACCCACAAGCAGGAAACTAAGTCAGCATCATTTCCTTATCCACCCAAGCTACTCTTTCCTGCAATGCCTTCTTTTTTGCAGGGGCTCTGTGTGTGTAACAATCTTCAAAATCCATCTTTTCTGGGAGGCCACGCTTTCCACAGACTGTTGTTTATAGGGCCTTTATGCTTCGCTTCTGCGTACACACACGTCATGATAAAATCATTATTTCCATGATGGCATCTGTCTCAACGTGCAGATCCTATCTCTTCTGGAGAGGAGCCTCAGTAAATCACTGAAGGAAGCCAGTTCAGCCCCGAAAAGGGTTCATCTGTGTAACAGTGGGAGGAGAGGACACGAGGCAGACCCCAGAACCACCTCCAGCCCCTACACAGCTGGGGCACCACCTTCTCCCCGGCCTCCAAAGCCTCTATGTTTTAATTACTGTGCATACTTGACTCATGCATTCAACACAACACATGCAAAGCAGAGTGGAAAAAGCACCCAGAGGAATCCCTGAGGGCCCCTTCCTGCCATCCCAGCCCACCCTGGTACTCACCAGCCGGTCTCATCAGCTCTCCACCCAAACCCCTGCGAAGGAGAAACAGCCTTCAGAGAACAACCCGCCACAGGCAACCTGAGTGCACTGCCCACAGTGAGGGCAAAACCCTCAGAGACATTTCAGAATGAAAGCAGAGCACAAAATACCTGCAGCTCTCTACATAAAATACTCTAAGACACTTATTTTTAAATCAACTTTTCTGGACGTGATTTATACGAAACCCTCCCGAATATTTTGCTTTCTTCTTGCAAAAATGCACTCCCAGCCTTTCTAATTTTTAATGTGAAGGATAAAAGACTGTCAGTTCATTCTGCTTTTCTTTTCACTTGTGTCAGAGGCATTCCAAACCCATGGAATTTGCCAAAGGACTTTTCAGTCACAGACTCACCACCAGCTTCTGACCCCAGAACCAAAAAGCACTTACACACAGTTTTTCGAGACAATCTTCATCTCTGTAACACTAAATAGAAATTTCACCTCCCAGTTCCCATTTTCACAAACGTTAACTGGTTTACTGTCCTGGTGAAGTTTGTCACCCTTCTCCCTTCACCCTCTCCTTTGCTGCTCAAGGTGATTTTGGGTTTTTCACCACAAGTGAGGGGGGTAAAACCTTCCAGCACATCAGAAAAGGGCTCAAGATGCCCCCGAGGCTCCTGAGGAAAACGTGTGTTCCACAAGGATGGGTCTCACAGCTGAGAGCTCTGTCCGAGCACCAGCCTGGCCACTGGCAGTGCCAGGAGGAGAAAGTGGGAAAGGGCAAAAGTGGCCTGGAAATGGCAGGGCCTTTTGCCATTCTTTGGCTTCTGCTGCCTCTGGGCAGAGGCGTCTCCTGGTTGCAGAGATCTCCTTGCCCAGGGCTGTGTGAACACTGCCCGGGGTGTTCTGCTCAGTGTCACCCTCTGTGGCTTCCATTGTTCCATCCTGTGAACCTTTGACCTGCCCTCCCTTGGGATATTTCCTCCCTCGGCTCCTTCTCCGTGTCTCCCTTCACTTCGGCAGGAATATTTCCTCCCTGAGGTGTGCCAAACCCTTAATCACCTGTTTGCATGGCCACGCTCTGGCAGAAACTCCCAGCAAGGGGGAGGAACAACAAAGGCTTTTCTGTTTATTTGTTTGTTGGTTTGTTGGGTTCTTTTAAACAGTTTCCTCCCTCCTCTCCTCCTCCCTCCCCACAACAAAATTAGCAGCTGTGCTCACAAGGCCAACTTAGCAACCCTGTCAACTCTTACAGCTTTGTTCTCCCATTTATCCCTTTCTATGAGCTTCAAAAGCCTGAAGATTTTAAACAAGTTTTTCCATTCCACCTGTAGCAGATGCCTCCCGTAACATGCTCTGCATTTCTGACTGCTCAGCCTTGGTGTTTCAGGTAATGCAGAGGTGCCAACTCCCCACTATGCTCTTCTGCCACGGATCAGCACTTCCTTCAATTGAGAAACGTCTGCTGTGGACAATCAATACATACTAAGCTCTGTGTAATAATCCTGATTATCACTGAAGGTAGCAAGCCCAGACTGCACATCCCCATGCTGATAAGGTCTTTGTATTGTCTCCCTCACCTTCCCGCCATGCTGTCTGCTCTCCAGCTTCCAACAAATTTAAATTAGAGAACAAAAAAGCGATGCCAGGAGTGGAGACAGCGCCAAAAGCAGGTGACTGATGTGGCAAGTCCTGCTTCCTCTTGCACACTTCTCTTCCCCTTCATTTTGCCCTCACCCATTCCCTGCCTTTTGTCTGCTGCCTTTCTGCAAATGAGGAGAGAATAATCACCCTGTAAATGTGTTTGGTGTGCACCAGAGTCTGCTGATGCAGGCCTTCAGATATGGCCTGCTCTGCTCCAACTACAAAGCAAGAACTGAGTCACAAAGGCTGCTCTTCTCCACGGCCTGGCGCTGCCAAGAAGGAAGTCAGGCCACTTCAAGCTACTCTGATGGCAATAATTTGACAGCTCTCCCTTCCTCTGGCATTACACCAGGGCAATTTAACTCCAGAGCTGGGAGCCGGGCTGAGGATTGCTGTCCCCATGCAAGAATGCAGAATGGGGACAGGGAACATTTCCACGTAACACAAACTCTAATCAAATCCATCTCTGGAGGCACCACAACCCTCGTGTGCTCCTCTGCAAAGCTTCTCAAGATGTTTCTCGCCTGGACACCATGGTATGTCCACCAATATTGCTAATTTTATCCCTTCGTCACAGCTCATACATATTTCACATTTAAGAATTGAGAATCCTATCACAGTCCAAGATCTTTCCTCAGTCAGTGCTTAGTTTGTCGAACACGATGCGCATCTTTCTATTAACTTTATCTTGCTTGACAGTATTTCAGCAAATTAAAAAGATACGGATCTACCTAATTCAAAGATTCTGAATTTTGCTGTACAGTCAGTATTCCTTCTTTTTTATTCCAAAGACACATCCACACGTTGCATCACTTTATTAGACGTACCTGTTTCAAGGTTTAATTATTAATTCAATTTGCAAATTGACTGATGCAGTGCCCAGGCTCCACGAGCTCCTAAGCATTCCCTGCTCTGTGCAGTTCCACAGCAATGCTTCTCTCCTAGAAACATCCTGGGATGAATCACAATTTACTTGTGGAAAATCAAATACACAATCCCTTGCTGAAATGATGAGTTAAGATTACTGACCTAAGTAAGAATGACACTATCTATTTCATAATTCTATTGGCCTGAATCAGAACCAGTGCCAGCTCTCGGGGCATAAAGAAGTTCAAAGTACTTCTGTGGATGTAGTTTTTTAATTATTTGAAACCTGCTTTTTGTGAGAAGACCAGAACTCCTCTTTAAGATTATAAAAGTATCAGTAACTGGTTAGAATTGAACAGCATCTTTGTCTTCACAGACATCCAAATCTGAAGCCAGAAGTACTAGAAGAGCTGAAGAGATTTAACTGCAAATACTGGATTTCCAGGAAGTTGAGAACACATATTTCATCTCCATATGAATAGTAACCAAGTATTTTCCTGAGGAACCCTTTGTCCCAAATAGAATGGAGGCATCTTAAAAGGTCCAGGTTGCACATTCACTGGGCTTTGGAGGTACAGAATGGTTTTATCAGAGGGTACACAGAGGGGGAAAGCAAACCCCTGAGCACTGACGAGACCCCTGTATTGAACAAAGCTCTTCTGGCCAACCCTTCAAGATGCCCAGAATAAACTGGACCAACCTGACAGACACCTCTTTTTAGGTTGCTGTCAATTCCTACACCGACCATACACACCGAGTACTGTGTTCTAACACTGGAACGCTACAGGTGAAATCCTGGCTCTGTGGAAGGAGAAGTTCTCCCAGTGACTTCAGTTTGGAGCAGAGGAATTGCCCTTGTAACCCTTCCGAGCACAGGGCAGAACGAGCTCCCGGAGCCA
Source organism: Sclerurus mexicanus (assembly GCA_013396755.1). NCBI lineage: Eukaryota > Metazoa > Chordata > Aves > Passeriformes > Furnariidae > Sclerurus > Sclerurus mexicanus. Next base: position 982,529 of record VWZF01006099.1, on the reverse strand, counting down.
CCACGCTCCCGGATGCACAAAACCTTTGAACTTGGAAGAACTGCTAAGATGAGCTTTGTTGCAAGGCTGGAATTATTTGCTGATTAAGCTACTATGCCTAAAACACTCTTTCAGGCAGACGAGTGCCAAGAAACACATTTGCCCTGAAACCATCAAGATTAGTTACAACCTTAAAGGCCTTTGAAAGGAGACAAGTTTCTCTTGTGCCCAGCACCTGTCAACACCTGCGGGCCACCTTACCGTGCAGCGAGAGCTGAAACCCTGCAGATGCCAGTGCAGGTGCCCTGAGCTGCTGGATCTGCTGGGAGGCAGCACACACAGCCAGGCTGCTCAGGGCCCAGAGCACAGCACGTCACACTCACTGCTGCTGACATCGCCACATATCCAGCCTGGATGGAACCCTCCAGGGCCAACAAATTCAACATGTGCTCACGCTCAGAGGTGCAGTGCAACCAGCTGGAGGAAGCCCAGAGTGTCCATCTGCAGAACTTCGGTATCTATTCCTAATCTTGTCACACAGCTCTCATGGAGTCACGGAATATGCTGAGCTGGAAAGGACCCACCAGGATCATCGAGTCCACTCTCAGTCCCACACAGGACACCCTAACTTCCGTGGGGAGCCTGTTCAGTGCCCAGCCACCCTCTGGGGGAAAAACCTTTTCTTGATATCCAACCCAAACCTCCCCAACTCCAGCCCTTCCCACGAGTCCTGTCACTGCTCATGGGAGTGAAGAGATCAGCACCTCCCCTTCCCACATGAGGATGCTGAAGACCACAACGAGGCATTAAGACCCACATTACCAGACTCAGAACTGGCTGCAAGAAAGTTAAAAAAATTCTGAACAGCTGTTCAGCTCAAGAGTCACTCAAGAACCTGGTATCAGATGAGGCATTTTAAAAAAAATCTTAACACAACTACTGTTTGCTTGGAGACTTATCAAATCATAAATTGTTTTCTTTGGAAAAGACCTTCAAGATCATTGAGTCCAACCATCAACCCAGCACTGCCCAGCCCCCCACTAAACCATGTCCTCAAGGGCCACCTTTAAATCCCTCCAGGGATGGTGACTCCACCACTGCCCTGGGCAATCTATTGCACTGCTTGACAACCCTCTCAGTGAACTACTTTTTTCCAGTATCCAACCTAAACTTTCCCTGGTGCAACTTAAGGCCACTTCCTCTTTCCTATCACCTGTGGCTTGAAAGGAGTATTGAGAAGGAGCACAGAGTCTCAGATGCACCACAGGAGGAGATCTGCTGCAAGAAAAGATATTACCCAGCGTGGTGCAGTGGCAGCACAACAGCAATCAGGCTGAGTATTGGCAGCACGTTTAAATCAGTGCAGTGACTTCCTAACCCGAGCAACGCGGCTCAGGGCAAGAGATACCTCAGGATTTTGTCTTAGGGTTTTATATACAAAAGCAGCATTTAAAGCAAACAAAACACAGCTCGATTTTTGTGACTTTACAGGCTGAACAGCACGAAAGAGGCACAGGACACCAGTGCTCTGAGGGGCATGGTTTGCAGGTGGCGTGCTCCAAGGGAACACAGAAAGCCAGGCTCCCTGGGCAATCCCAGCTGGAAGTGCCCATGCAAATCCCACGAGCAACCAGCTCCTCCAGACAAACCAGTGCCTCAGATGTGCCAGGATCAAGGCCGAGGGGAGGAAGTGCACACTGATGTGCCTGGGCTTGCAGGCTCCTTTTTCAGTGTACTACTGTAAACCCAGAGAAGGGCTTGGACAGGAAGACAGAAAGCTACTTGGATTTTAAACAACAACAAAAAAAGCTAATACAGTAGAGGACAGGATTTTCTACAATTAGCATAAACAAATTGGATTGCTTCAAGTGTATTCAAAACTGAGACTGACTGCAGCGTAACTCAAGGCTTGGAACGTGCCCTGCCTGAAGAGTAACTTATGGCATTTTTCAAGATCAGGGTAAAGATGCTACAAGAGCTGCTAAAGGAAGTAAAATGGTTGGGCAGCCTGTGGGCAGCTCTGTGAATGTCTCCATCACAGCACTCTGGATTTATCCTTTTGGACTTGAGACCCTTAGAGATTCAACAGGATCCTAAACATTAGACAACCAAGACACTCACGGCCCATCTTCCAGCCTAACATTTATAAGATACAACTTAAAAAAAAAATATTTTAAAAAAATCCCCAGCATTTTTACACTATACTTCCTTTTCCCTTCTCTGTGAGAATTCCAGTTCCAACACAATTCCTGAAAACAGCCTGATCAAGGCATTAAAATCCAGAGTCCCCAACAAAGGCTGTTTGGTGGCCAGAAGTGAAAGCTGAGATGCTTTTTGTTAATGCAGTTTAAAAACTTTTAACACAAATAAAACACACAGGTTTTCAACATTCCTACAAGACGCTGTGAACACTGAACATTCCCGGTAGCAACTTCTCAAATGGAAATCCTTGGAATATTATGTGCAATAATTACTCATCACCAAACGAGTCGGGCTTGTTTCACTTAATGCTTGCCCAGCAACACTCAAATTGTTGGTTTGTTTTTATAACCCAGTTTATTTCTCCTGTCCTCTTTTAAAATATTTTATGCACACTGCTATTTTAAAGTGTGGATTAGAGAAGACATCTCTGTCTCAGCCGAGTCTGAGAGCAAACAGCAGTGAATCAATCTCACTCCGAGATGAATTAGAAGTCTTATCTAGGATGAAAACATTTCTGTAGGCATCTTACAAATACCAGTGAGTGCAAGAAGGGCACATTATGACAAAAACAAATTACACCCAAGCTCCACCCTGACATTAAAGAATTTATGGAAGCCAAGACAGCCACCCACAAAGACACAAATGAACAGTATCAGCACTAAGCCCATCTGCCAGCCCAAGCTCACTTGGGGCTGGGAGTTTCATGTCACTCTCTACCACCCTCAAAAAGGGAATTTTATCATTTTTTCAGAAAGTTTTGAGATAAAAAAATTGTACATAAAAATTCTTTAACCTCTAAGTAACAATCACACAAAAAACTACTTAAGGTTTACCGTTTTCAGATATGCCATGTGGGAAGAAATGAACTAAACTGACCGAAAAATGTCAGTTAAAGGAGGAAAAAACCCTCATTCATATATACAATCATTAGGGAATAAAACTCATTCATTCTGTTTTGATTTCTTTAAATTTAGGAACAAACTCTGAAGTCACAGAGCAGTATTAATTCACTTTTACCTAACAGTTACTTAGGCAATCTTCCCTTATTTCCTGGAAGCTTCAATAAATAGGAAATGAGAAACGACTCAGTGAAAACTCATTTACATTTTCTTTGTCGCAAGAGTTGAAAAATTGCCCTGAACCTTTTGCAATGCCCTTGGCCTGCTCCTCACATGGGATGGGGGAAAGGAATCCTGGAGCTTGGGGAGAAGCTCCTGTAAATAAATAAACAGATTCGGGGCTCATTTCTGAGCCAGCCACAGCCCCAGTCTGGGGGGCTGGGAGGGACGGGCAGCCTGTGCTTGGTGTCACCGACTGCACAAACCAAAAGGCCCCCCAGATCCTCCTGGTTTCATTCCTTATAACTGGCATTTTCCAATACAAAAAAGGATTTTTGGCATCCACGTCCTTACCTGTACAACTGACGACTGCAAAGCTGGGGGGGAAAAAAAGCAACAAATATTAATATTAGTTGAGTTTGTTTGATCCAAGTGTTTTCATTTCCCCCTCTCCATGCAATGCTATCTCCTGTGAGCTGTGCAAGCTTTGAGATACTTTTAAAAATAAAATTCAAAGGAAAAACCTCTTTTTAAACAACCTCTCTACACCCATTTGAACTTTACATTCAAAAAAAAAATCAACTTAATACATTCAGAGAGCACTAATTCCCTGAATTCCCAATCCAAGCTGCTCCTGCACATACCCTGGAAGCCAGTGTCGCTTTTTAAAATGCGTTTGCTTTGTTTAAAAATCTTATAATATACCAGGTTAAAAGATAGGTTTATACTGGTTACAAACCTCTTGGTGGATTTGCTTCAGTCCCTCCAGTGATTTTTCATTGAAATAGTATGTTACAGATCTGTGAAAGGACATAGAATTTTTAATACAGGTTTCCTAATCATGCCATAAACAATTTTTCTTCCATGACATCACATTGTACTTTCAAACAGAAACACAACCATTTGCTCCAAATTGTGCTCCACAGGAATATGCAATATTTAATCTTAAATAGTTGAGCAAACATAACAACAGAAGTTCTTTCCTTATCGTGGAGCAAACTCGTCCCTAAAGGACTGTAAAAAATTAGTGCAGCTTCCTAATAACGTTCTGCTCAGTAACACCCCAATAACACTTCTCAGCTCAGCTGTACTTTGGGACTCAAACACTTCTGTGCTTTTTCCATCTATGTCAGGTATTTCCTACTACTAAAAATGCTCTGCATCTTTTTCTTGAACTTTTCAGCTTACTTGAAAAGGAAACTCTTTAAAATTAACACAAATTATTTGACAGACACTGATGGCAAACATGTGTGTGTGTGTATATAATATATATGGACCAGCAGCAACAATTACATCAGTCCAACTCCATGAGCTGCCTGAGGAGCAGTTTCTCTAACACTGAAGACAAAAGACTGTCCCCTCATCAGGAAAGGTGATTAATCTGTGTTTAAGGGGATTAATCTATATTTAACTGAACACCTTGAACTCTCCAAGTAAGGCAGCACATGATCTCCATTTCCTGATGATGAATTTAAGACTGAAGTTTATACCATCACCCAATAAAACATGAAGGCTCAGCATCATTGATAAAAACAAACAAAAATACAATGGAAAAGCAGTTCAGGGAGATGGAGATTTCCATAATTATACTCAGGAAGCTTTCAATAGACCAGACATGAAAGGAAAATTTATAGTCAAGATAATCTTGCATTAATACCTATTATTCTCTTGTGCCAGTTTACACAGAGCATGGGTGATCTCAGCACAGGCAAGGATTGCCCCATGGCGTGTGTGCAGATCTGAGCCCACTGATAAAGGCAGAAGTCTTGGCAAAACTGAAAGAGATTAGGTAATTAATTCTTTTTTTAAACTCAGCACAGCGACAGACCACAGTTCTAAACGTAATTGTGCCTGCCTAGAAATAACACGGGGAAGGCGCTTCTGGAAAGTCAAGTATCCTGGCCACTTTATGAAAAACAAGTTTTAATAACGTAAATTCTGACAAAGCTCACCAAGCAACTCTGCACTCCCAAGCACCTCCCTGGCTGGAGTAAATAGGGTAACATCACTGCTGGGCTCTCTGAGCAGCCTGGGCAGTGCGGCCTGACTGGCAGGGACTGACTGCCAGGTATCTGTCCCTGCAGATGCAGGGGACCCAGCTGTCCCCTTCAGCCACATTCCAATGCAGCAGCACATCCTCAGGTCCTGCAAAGGGCCCGGGAAATGCTGCTAAGAACCCACTGATTACACACACACAGGGAGGAATTCTGCTGCAGATGTCAGACTGGACAAGACAAAACAGATCCCCCCACCCTTTACAACATCAAAGCCTCACTGTCAGCAAAATGTGGGAATTTGAGGAGTAGCTCCTGGAGCTGTTCCCACACAACTGCACCCACTCACCCACCTCAACCCCAGCAGGGTCTAGAGCAGCCAGGTAACTACAGCCCAGGGCCCAGATGGGAAACAACCCAGTATTTGGTAATTGGCAGTATTTGGTAATTTTTACACAAAAACTGGTAATGCCAGGGGTGTCAGTGCACTGCATGAAGGCGCAGGGGGAAATGCTGGTTTTTCCTAAGCCATGCTGCATGTTTCCATCTGCAGGGCCCAGCTGGTACCTACCCACGTTCGCCATGTACTCGGGGGCCCGGGGAGTGATGTTGTGCAGGGCTTTGGTTGAAAGTTCTCGAATGACACTGAAGATGCAAGAGAGAATGTCAGGATTTGGGGGCATTAGCAATGTAGCAGAAGTAATGTGTTAAAAGAAGTAACCTCAGGAAGGGACAAAGACCCCACCAATACGAAGAACGACAGCGTTCTCCGTCCATCCTATGCTTCTGCCCTGCAAAGAGCCAACAAAGCCAGGCAGCACCCACTGCAGCCAGCCTAGAGCCAGCTTGGAGCCACAGGGGCAGAGCTGGTTGCTCCCAAACACCGGTGGGGCTGGGGAAGCCCAGGGCCTGTCCTGTGCTCGGCAGTAAACTGTGATTATTTGTCATGATGCAAAGCGGGCTCAGCACTGATACAATCTCAGCTGTGTGACAGGCACACACTCCAACCTTCCTGAGCTGTGACTAAGCACCACCCCTATGCATGAAATCTGCTTTAATGAGGGTAATTGTATGGTGACAGTGTTTACCCCTCACACACACTATAGAACACATAAATGGGTTTTATTAATCTATTAACAGATTGAGGTCATGGCCAAGAGACAAATTCATAAACCTGTTTCAAGTGACAGTGTGCTCAGGAGGTGCAGATGATATCACCCACCACTTGCCCAGCTGCCTTCAGTCAAATGGTATTGCAAACTCTGGGGTAAGCCAAATTCCCAAAATGATCTAGGGAAGTGTAATATGCAGAACAGTCAATGCCTGGACATTAATAATTAGACTTTCTGAACTTACCTATCCCAGTGGTTAATCTTCATGTTAACTAAATGATCAATCATTGGCTGTGTATACTCAGGAAAGCCAGCAATATACACACTGAAAAAGAAATGAACATATAGATATAGAAATAGAGGCCAGAGGGAGTACAGAATCAATATATGTGAGCATTTTAACACAACCTGCTCCAAAGATTTAAATCCTCCAGTTTTAAAGCATCCAAAGAAGTCACTTCAATGTGCCTTCTCCTAATGAGACACAGCTGAATAATACAGTGGGAAATATTATACAATTGAAACTTTGTTAAAATTTCAGATTCTTTATAAAAGCTACTCTACATACACCAGGCTCGACAGCAATGAAAAGCAAAAATAAACATTCAAATCCCATTGTTACGTTCTAGAAAATCTAGATGTGTGCATTAACTTGTGAATCCTTTCAGCTACAGCACACAGGAATGTTCTAGAAATGTGCTACGTCTCCATAAATACAGTGGTCCAAAATGGAATGTGGGGTTTCAACTTGCCCTTTTTAGAAATCAAACAGTCACAAAAAGTCAGCTGTGACAAACACTGTTAAAGCTGCAAAGTCAAGACCTAAGGGAACAGCAGCATCAGTGCTGTCAGGAGCCTGCAGTTACCTCACTCACAGCCACACTTGCCTTCCAATCTGCACAAGCATCAACTACTGAAAGCCAAGGTCAACACAAGTGAAATGAACTGTTTTTTCAGTACATCTGATGAGTGATAAATCACCTTGGGACGCCCAACCATCAGCAGAAGGTGTTTGTGTCAAAAGGACACAAAGGAACAGCATTAAGGACACAGGGATTATCTTAATTTCACCTTTTCCTATCTTCTGAGTGATTAACTTTGCAACCGTATCAGTGCTCCATTAGTGTACATGTGTGTAACTAGAGGCAAAACAGAGAGAAAACCCAAATACTGCTGCATGTTGCCATGCTGGTATCTGTGGAATTCATCAGAGTGGGAATCCTCAAAGCCAGGGGACAGACCTTGGTCACTCGAGCCAACAGGGCACAGAAACACGCCCAGAGCGGACCAGATAGTTGCATCAACTTGTTGATGCCAGCAGAGAAAGATCAAATTCATGCCTCCAGTTCCTCTCCCTGATATTTGAGTTGAATCCTCCAAGGAACGTCAGTAAAAATGGCACCCAGTGTCAAAAACTTGCATTAAAATATTTAGACATGAAAGGCTATAAATATTTATACACATACATGTGCACGGTAAATATTTGTAAATATATATCATGCTGCCTTTCCACAGCAACATATCACTTATTAACCAAATTCACCTGTAGAAATTGGGGTTTTTTTTGAGCTTTTAGTGCTCAAAGCAACTTTGTAAGCCCTCCCTTCTACCTTTTTCTTTGATGTTACTCAGGGAAAAAGAAGGAAATAATTAAGTATTGATCCAAATAATGACAGCCTGCTTGAAGAGCAGAGTGGAGAAGACTTTTTAAAGTCATACAATGAATGAGATGGCAAAGACTTTACAAAGAAGAGCTTGATTAACCACAATGGACATGGATCCAGGGAACCATGCTTGTAAGTGCTCAAGGTTATTTATCAAGGATTTACAAATTTTTAGCTTCTGTTGACCAGTTTAAAGAAAGAAATCGATAGTAAAAGTATTTTCACTTGTATAAGTAGCACTCCTACAAAAACCCTGGCAATCACAATGAAAGCAGTAATAAAGGAGCATTTGGAAAAAAAATAAAAACTAACAATTCAGCTCCCAAAAAGTCAGGAGAAAATCACTCTCCAAGCCAAAATTACAAAAGAGAGGAAATGAAAACTGCTTTGTCAGTTGTGTTTTCAATTTTCCTCCGGTACAAAAGGGCATTTAAAACTCCCCTGGGTTCCACGCGGACCCCGAGCGGGTGCCACCCAAGGCCCTGCACCTCCCCACGCCGGGCTGGGGGCAGCTCGGGGGAAGGTGGAGGAGCAGGGCAGGGACCCCGGGAGCACTGACAGGGGGTAAGAGGGGAAGGAATGTACACGCTGCAGGGACTGTGCACAGAAGGGACAACGCGGAGCTGGGCAGGTCAATAAAAACAACAGCGGAGGAGAAGGAGGAGGCAAAACTCCTCATAGGAAATCCCCAGATTGGCAGAGGAGCTCGAACCATCCTGTCCTGTCTGCTGTTTCTGCTCCCCAGGGACACCACAAGCTCCAGCCTTTCTGACCTGTTTGCTCCTGAGCAATTCCACGGGGTGATTTCCCTGCCCTGCCTCAGAAGGGTCTGAATCACCTCCCGTGGGTGCCGGGCTCTGGACAAGGCTGGACTCCAGGCCAGACTCTGTCTGGAACAACCCAAGCCGGACCCTGGCTGGTGTTGGTCATCATCTCACCAGGAAGAGCAACGCTGTTCCTCCTGGCCCCGCAGAGCTCCCAGGGCTGCCAGCACACGGGGAGACAAGCCCTGCTTTGGAACCACCCAGCCCGCTCTGCCCCTGCCATCACTCTGTGCTGCACACATCACTTTGGTCTTCTGATTTCCACCGAGCTCACCGTGGAAAACACCAGTTCAAGGTCTGTGCACAGACCACAGACTCAACAACTTGTGCAAACTCTTTTTAAAATGGGTATCACTTGAGTTTTTTCACCCATGTCAGAGTATCTCCACTGGAACAACCTCTCCTTTGACTACAACTCTTCAAACCCCCTCATCTTCCCCACCCTTGACCAGCCTGGACATTTTTGTGACACCTTGGCTGCTTCCACCTCTTAGTCAAGGAGACCATGGCCCCATTTTCACTATGCCTTGCACAGGATAATCAGTTTGAAATAAAAATCCAATTTTGACTTACTCAAAACCACCAGTATTAAGCAATGTTCAGTAAGGTAAAACAATCAGAGAAATATTTCATTATGTTTAGGAAAACTCACGCTTGGAAACTTACCTTATAGTCAGGTAACAGTTAACCCTGTTCCCAACAGCAAAATAATCAGCTGCAGTGAGAATGTCGATGCCATGGGGAAAAGTGCCCTACAAACAAAGTATTATTTTAAAGTGTAAAATACTTTCCAAATAGGCAACGCTATTGAAAACAAATTTCCTGCTACTCTCCCAAGCACTGGAAAAGCACAATTTAATTTACAGTAAAATCACTTGTACTGAGGACATAAAGGCTATTGAATGAATAAAGAGCAGAATGCCTCCCTTTGCCTGTGAGTCAGTGATAAACAGCCCAAGCAAAGCAGCAGACAGTCACCTATGCAAGAGCTCCTTCACACCTTGCAGTCATACCCAAATGTGTACTTGCTGAATGCATGACTATGGATGCACCCAGAGTGATTCCTCAGGAAGGAGGGGGGGATAAACACGAACATGCTTCCTGTCTGAGAGAAGGCACAAGGATCTGCTGCGAGTTTTATGAAGTATGAAATTCAGAGATTTAGGCACCAAGAAATGCATCCCGTAAGAATACTTATACATACATTTCATGACTCATTAATGAACTAAAAAACTGGGGTGGTTTTGTTTTTAAAACCTGTTTCCCAGCAAAGCCTGAGACACTGAATCCTACAGAAGGATCCCACTTCTGCCATCTCTGCTCAAACCAGTCTGTTTCTAGAAGATAAACTCTCTTTCTAAATGTGAGATTGCCACTCAGGACCTTGAATTTTTGCATATAAACAATACAGTTCAGCCATTCAGAGTCTGCTTGGCTCTGGCTGGTCTCACAGAGTGTAACACAGCCCGGCTGTGCTTTGGAAAGGCAGAGGCAGCACAGCACCCATGAGCCATAATGAGGGAATATGGGAAAAGCTGCTCACTTCCACAAGGGACACTCCGAGGGCAGGGAAGGAACGAGGCCCTGTGGAAGTACAGGTTTGGGATGTGATGCAGGTCTGTTTGTTTACAGCTCACTCAGCCCTTCCACCTTAGGATGCAGCCATGCAAAACCAGTGGAAAGTATCTCTCCATCTGAGCCTGCACCACTGAAGCAGTTTATCCTGCCAGGGGCTGTGGAGCTCTTGGGCTGGGAAGCATAATGCCAGTGATCCTAATAAAAACAGGCCTGGAATGTGACTGAACCAAGGAGACACAGAGCATTTATGGCTTATCCAAGGGACTACCTGAAAGCCCAGACAACTCAAAGGTGAAATGTCTGTCCTAAAGCCTCACGAAACAGTGATCAGGGGCAAAAAGGTACATGAGAAACACCTCATTATGATTTAAGGCCAAACAGCAAGGCAGGCAGTGGAATATATAAGGATGCACACTACACAAGGAAAATCACAGCCAAATAATTCCAGTTCTAGCTGCCAGCTGGACCTTCCCATTTGCTCCTCAGCTGTGAGTGTGCCAGTTCAGTGGCACAACTCCCCAGACTCACACCTCCCCAAAGGTGAGACAGCAGCACTGCTGCCCCCCAGCCCAGGAGCACAGAGCCCACGGGCAGTGGGAGAGCCAGGCTCCACAGGAACACCCAGCAGCTTCTGTTCTGTCAGAACACTCAAAACTTCTCCAGTCTAAAAGTTGCCATGATTAGAAGGAAGTGCATTTCTCACAGTTCATGCTTATAAAAATCCTCCCGTTTTTTCAAAGCTTCCACTTACACACAGTGTAAGTTACAACAGCTCCTTCTGTGACCATGAACTCCACGTGTGGGACACGTGGGACACAACAGGGAGTAAGTGAGGGCAGGCTTCTTCTCCACCTCTTTACTATCAGCATTGTTACCTCAGGTGGAGAGGGTTTTAGCTCCTTCCAATTCAGGGAAAGGGTGTCTCTTCCAACACATCCAGGGAGAGAACTCCAGAGGGTGGATTTGCTCATTAAGAAACCATTTTCCAAGGCACCAAGGAATGGTTCAGGAAGTGAAACTTCTGCAGGAACCAGCTGGAGACTGACAGTGTACTTTGTGCCATGAAAATTGCTAAGTGCCAATTTAGAAGCTAAAATTGTGTGTTCTACCAACATATCTGAATTGTGGGTCAGAGCAGAATCCATAAGGAACCTTTCTGGCTGTGAACTAATGTGGACTGAACTCCTTTAATTAAGAAATAAAACACTCCACACACGTTTTGCTACATGGAAGTACTTCTACACCTGCAGCCACCCTGGAGCCCTCCCTCACCTGCAGCTCAAGTCAGGGAAAGGTGTTATTTCCTTTACTCAGCACCTCACGTGGTGGGACCAGGCTGAGCTGCTGTGGCATGGCCAGCCTCTCCAGGGCAGGGACTACAGACAGGAAAGAGTCACTCTGGCTTCTCTTTATCACAGACCTACCTGGGGCAGGTCTCCAAAAATCCCTGTCCTCTTTCAGGCTCTTCCTGCACCCTTTCCATGCTGTTAACCTACTTCTATCTAGAAATACACACCCTGCATATGAACAGATTGCCTGATAGCCACAGTTCTACAGGAATAATGTTCTGCCTTGGAACACAGAGACCTTTAGGAATGGTGGCAAGGAAAGCTGCACAGCATTTTAACAAAGATCCCTTAATGGGAAGCTTATTGATGATAAAATTGCTTACATGCGCTGCTGTGTCACTAACTGAACCATTCCCCCTATTCCTTTCCCTCTATGTTCAGCTTTATTAATTCCTGATGAGAAATCAGGAAATCCAAGTCTTTACCCTACTTCCTTCCCCTCCAAGGTTGCAAATCAAAGTTGTCTGAGCATTTTAACTATTTAAATGTTGCTAAGTTCCATAGGAACCTCCCACAATACCTTTTTTCAAAGCACTTGAGTACCCTCCAAAAGTACCACATTTCTCAAAGTATCTGTATGGTACAAGAGGCAAACCCAAAACCTGAGCTGAAGACTCTTCAGGCTGGTTCACTGTGGTGCCACCAACCACAGCAGTGAGCGTACAGCACACTTCAGTTGTTCTAGTGAAAAGTAGAAAGTCAACAAATCAAACAAACAAAACCCTGCACTTTTCCTGTTTCAAGTGCCCTGAAGTTTGCAGGGTGTACCATGGCAGTCACAAATGCTGCTATTGCTTTCCAGGGCTGAAAATTCCCAGAAAGTTCATTTTCTTCCAAAACCGGAATACTAAAATGAAACCCACATCTCAAAAAATATTCCACCAGAACTTGCTGCTCCCAATGAAAACAATTACTTTGGGACATTCTTTTACTCAGTTTTTCTAAAGCCACGGTGTCTAATTCTGATTTTAGGTACCCCACGTTTACAGCAAGCTCCGAGGCACAGATGAATGAAGATGCAGGGAAGTCACCGTACCTGTCTCCCAACATTCTCCTGGAAGGCAGCCTAAGGAACAGAGAACAAACACACCAAAACGAGTCAGGTTTGCTTTCTGATAAACACCAGATGATGAATTCAAAACACACAACAATATAAATGACCCATGGCTTTTCTGTTTTAAATAAAGTAAACTCTGTCAGTAGAACAAGCCCGCGGGGCTTTCTTGTTTCTGCGTCTCGGCGTTGTGGTGCTCCCAAAGCTGAGGGTTTGAGAATGCAGGTTTATTAAAGCAGTCACACCCACAGCAGTGCTCTGGAGGAGTGACACAAGGCTTCGCCCTGGCACTGAAAGTCAGTGCCTGTAGACAACAGAAATTGAGACACCTCACGCTTGTCTCACTTCAACATCACTTGCTGACGGTGGGCAAAGTTTGATCCTTTGTCAATGAAAACTTCAGGCAAAAAATACTGGGAGTGCAACACTTAATCTGCATGGTCCGTGTTTGACAGCACACTGAAAGAACACCTGAAGACAAAATTCATGCATGTTTCTTGTGTCTTGCACTGAATAAACTCAAATTCTTACAAAACCCAATGAAAACAACTGTAAGGTTGATCTATTTGTGCAGTACACAGAATAAACCCTTGAATTTTCTCCCTGTCTCAAAAGAACACTCATTTTTTTCACCCCTCAGAAGGCTGTACTAATTCCAGTAAAAACTTCTGTAAAGTTTAACTCTTTTCAGAGCGGGAGATCATCGCTATGTGGACCCTTCCCCAAGGCTGTCCCTCTGCACACGCAGCTCTCCAGTGCTGGACAGCAGCTGCTCATTGGCATTTAAGACACAGGGGGCAGTGCCAACCTTCCCTGTGCCACCCCCAGCACTGGGACACAGAGCTCCCGTGCTCCCCCCATGGTGGCAGCACCCTGTGCCACCCCAGCCGTGCCAGCAGCAGGTCCTGCTGTGCAGGTGGAGCCAGGGCAGCGCCGCCGGGCTCACCCTGCCCGCTCCCTGCACACCTGCCCCTGCTCAGGGCACCGAGCCCACCCAGCCCCGCCGGTGCCAGCTGTGCCCCCGGGGGCTCTGCGGCTTCGGATGCCTCGGGCAGCAGCTGCAGAGCTGCCCTGGCTCTGCTCTTACTGCCTGATGTGGCCCAGACTGACAGGGGCCTCACCTCGCTCCCGGCATCCCAGGGCTCATCTCATGGTCACAGAATCCCCTCCTAATTCCTTGAGCGCCCTTTTTATTGTTTCACAAAGAAGTTTCTTTGTAATACTTAGGAGAGGTTCAGTAACTAATTCAGTCATGCTCTCAAACAACTTCAAATTCCTAAAAGATGCCAAATACTTCAACTGTTTTGTAAGAATAATTGTTCATTATTTAGACAATCCCCTTCTGGAGATGGAAAAACTGGACACGAAGACATTAATTTAAAGATTCCATGACCAAGGTGACCGACTTAGCCTGGTAACCTGAACACTTTGCCTTCCCACAAAAACAGAATAAATACTAAAACATCCCCTAAATATATTTTGTTTAAAACCAGGTAAGTTTAAAAACTAACAGTCAACCAAGAGGGGAAAAAACCCTCCTGTCTTTGAGACGGCAGAGCTGAATGGAGTCCAATCCAACATCATTTATTCATCTGATTATTCCTTACACTGATTATTCATGAAAGAGTTGCACAAGCCAGCCCAGAATGCTCGGGGAGCTTCAAAAGCACAGTCTTCTTCTATTCTCTTTAACCTCAGGGTTCAAAATGTCTCTATTCACTATTTTCTTTTATTGGTGCTCTGCATTATAATATATTCCACATTGTAATAGATGGAAAATCTAGTAAAACATGTTGTTCATTTAAATACATGTTTAACTGTAGGAACGATTGGAAATATTTAGGACTCGCAGGTATTTTTCTTCAAAATTGTAGCAATGCCTGGTAAATACAGAATGTATCTTTGTATCTTTGACTTTCTAAAATAAGAGAAAAGGTTTTGGTCCTTTTTCCATCAAACAGCAATTCCAAATTTTGAGCAGCTCTAAATTAGAAAGTACTTGGGCTACAGCAGAAGAGGAGGTGAGGAGGAAAATGTGCTGAGTTTTATTCTCATTAGAAATACAGGTACAAAGGCTGCACTGAGCTCACAGAATTAGTGAATGTGGCTGGTTTAGCACCACAGTTCGTGGTCAAACTCTTGACTGAAGTGTAAAAACATGCTGAAGATCACACAGGACAATCAGCTCAAGCTGCTGAAGGTGAGCAGTACACTTGTAGTGGCAATTGCATCATAAAGACTTCTCCTCTGTGTGTATATATATATATATATATATGACCACTGATTCTAAGGACAATTTATACAGAACAAATAAATAATTCACTTTCCACCAGCCATGATCCTTAATGTTTTGGGCGGTTCTAAGGAAAGCAAATTCCTCTGAGGAGCTGATTTGAATTAAAGTGACTTTGAATAGCCAAGAACAGCAAATTCTACAGTTTCTAAAACTGAGGGGCTGCAGTTTGGGGGCAGCAGCATTGCTGGGATTCATTATTTGTACAGAACATGCTCCCCCCGTGCTCAGCAACCCCCAGCACTTGGCTTGCTCTGCTTTCAGAGCCTCCAGACCCCTGAGCTGTGCTGGCATTGCACAACCACTGACTCACTTCCCCAGCAATTACTCTGCAGCTTCATTCAGCAGCTTCATCTCTCCGGCAGAGGTGTGGCCAGGAAAAATAAGGATGCTCTCCAGGTATCCCTGAGAAACCCTTGTTGGGTTATAAATGCAGCAGCTTTCAAAATTACAGCCAGAAAATCAGACAGAGCTGTTCACGGCTGATTTTCGAACACATTCACAGTGACATTTATGGTCAGGAACAGACACCTGGTGCTTTGGCAGACACTCTTTGGGCCTGGTTTGAGCTCACACAGTTATAGGGTGGGGTTTTTTACATTTGCATAAGATAATTTGGTTTATCTGTTGAAACGGACAACTCAAACTTCTTGCTCTTTAATTTTAAAGAAAGCAAGCTCGATATGTACAACACATGGACTTCTCAGATATCCATTCTTTCTTCACAATTCCTATAACTTAGAATTCTATAACTATCCATAAAGTCCCTTCTCTTTACATTCAACTCCCAACAGCATAAATATTTTCTGCAGAAAGTGTCCACAGAATATAATTTGGTGTCAGTCCTATTAACTACATAACAAATCTGCTTAATGGATTTATCACTTTCTTTTAAAAATAGCCAGTCCTGTGGAAAGCCATTTATACAATAAGTGAAAATATGTTTGAAGGAGAGACATTATTCTAGAAATTACCATTAAAGAGCAACAGAAAAGTGTAACCTCACAAAATTCACCAGCTTGGTGACCTGAGAAGGGCCACTGTCTGTGTATTATGCAGGACCCTTTTGTCTGTGATAAATAAATAAATGATAAATAACCCCTTCTTAGATACTTTATCTTAACCACCAGCACAACAGTTGTTAACTGTGGCCATAAATCAAGATGTGCACCTGTGGACTATTCAGTGTAAAATCTAAATTCACACAATACTTCTAAGGATTTCAAAAAGCACTTTTTTTCCTCACAGCCTCTCTGCTGTAGTTCTACACAGTCAAATCTACAAATTATTCAATTAAATTAAAACAAAACCCAGGAGAGCCATACAAGCTGAAGTGGGGTAACTTACAGAAGCAGCTCTTCTGCAATTAACATCCCGATCAAATACTGCAGCAATAACCAATGCACTGAGGAAACAAAACACCGAGCATTAGTTCCAAACACAAGAAATGTGCAATGCCATCATTTCAACACTTAGCCTTCTAAGCAGGGCAGGCAGCATGTCCTCTAAGGAGCTTATTATTTAGAAACACAGGGCTAAACTCAAATCTGAGCTGAAATGATCTCGCATTTCCTTGTCCCTCTGGTTTGCTGTGGACTCTCCCCAGCGCAAATGGACGGTGTCCCAAGGAAGGTGTAAATATGTTTAACTGCACAGAGAGCTTTTCTGGTTTAAAGGCAGCAGGAGTTTAAAACTTGGCCATAATGATCATCTCTCATGGGAGATTCAGACAGTGCAATTTCAAATTAAAACTTGGAAATACAGTTTCTCAATAGCCAAATGTACAGCAAGTCTTGTGTAAGGCTTAGACACAAGGCAAAGTTAGGCAATGGAAACCTGCAGCTTTCTCCCCGAGAACAGTCACATCCTGTAAGGAACCAGAATCAGACAACAATATGCAAATCCTGCTAAAAAGTGGCCTGCAAGACAAACTGCAAAGCTGTTTTTTCACAGGGTGACCTGTAGGTACAGAAGGATGATTATACAAGATGATTTCTTCATGCATGAAGTCTGGTGACCCTGCACAGGGTGATTCTTCTGCCTCAAAAGAACCGCTGTTCAAAGATGTGCTGCACAGGAGAGGGAGAATACAGCCCAGGACAGGCAGTCTGCAGCTTTAGAAATCCACCTCCAGCATTCAATTAACTTCAGCAACAAATAAACATCACTTCAGGAGAATCATTTAAGCAGAAAATTATTCCTTTCAAACCCTGAAACTCTTCATTACATTATTTATTGACTCCAGGCAAAACCGGAAATAAATAGTGGCTGAAAAGTAAATTCAAGATAGCTTTGCTTCAGCAGAAGGATATTAATTACACTGATAATATCAAGCTTCCCTGGGTAGTGGCTATCAGTTCCCTACAGTGATGAATACTGTGTTGTTCCAATTCCCTGAAATGCACAGTCAGCTTGGCCTCTGTAATTTCAGTTTATCTCCATTAAGGCAAACAAGAGACAGAAAGGCAGAGTGAAATGAAAACAAACCCCAATAAATTGCTCTAAAGACAGTTCATGCTTTCTTATTGCTGCTTGCAGGAGCAATTCCCCTCTCTGCACAAAGACAAGAGGGAAGAGGAGGTCATCCAAACAACACCATCAGGAAACGTTCCATGAGGAGGCAGCACGCAGGGCTCAGTGCTGAAGAACTGCTGGGTCACATGCATTATCTTCATACCGTGCTTGCTAATGCTCTGGCACCCAGACAGCCTTGAAAATTATTTTAAAAGGACATTGAAGAAGTATATAGTTGTATGATATGACTACTTCCATAAGTCTTTGAATTAGAGAACATTCAAAACTATGGAATTGGATGAAAATGACCCTGGAAAGCAAAAAGCAGCAAATTTCTGCCTGACATTTCCCATTATATGGACTACAAGCTAAAACAGCATTTTGTCAGTTATGAACTATTTCAATGTTGATCTTTTCTGAAGGGGAAAAAACTCCACCCACAAAAACCCCTCCTCACTCCAGGGAGCTCAGAACCCCAAGTGCTGCCCTCAGTGTGCCAAACAAGAGCTCAGCTCATAATCACATTGCTCTTCTCCATTGTTTTTATTCTTCTGCTACCCCAAGACAAAGCTGTGTAAGCCAAAGCAACACAAGGCCTGGGTGATGCCACCCGAGTCACTCAGTGCTGCAACTGGACACTGTTCACGGAAAACAACACAGAAAGCCCCAGGAATTCTGTCACTGCCCTCACAGCCCCACTCATACAGTAGTCACTGCTTTATGTCCATCCTTTTCACGAAGTGTTTTAACTTAGCAAACTCCACGAGCAGTTCTTCCAGGCCAATTCCCATCTGGAACAGTGCAGAGGGCAACGTGCCGAGGATGAAACATGTCTAAGGTGTCTTCACCCGTCTGCCTCGTCGTGGGAGTTTATGTGATACTGCATCAGGATTTCCTAACATAAAGAAACTGTTTATGTCAAACCGAGTGGGGTATTTTTTTAAGCTGCTCAAAGGATCATGCCTTGACTTGCCCCAAGTGCACCACACCTGCCTGCTGCCAGGAGGAGCAGAGCAGGGCTTTGCATCCTCCAGTCTCTATGAAACACCCTCCCTGGTTCCTTGAGGGTACACGAGGCCTGAGTGAACAACAGCATTCGGGTGTGCAGTAAACACAAACAGGCTTTAAAAAGTAAGGTGCGACTCTATCAGTCAACTAATAATTCTCCCTTTCTTCCTTATCCCTTCCTTGCCCTCCCAAGGACTCGGAGTATGTCAGTGGGCACTTCCCCAACCCACGTGGATCTCATTCCTTTCCCTGACCAGGTAGGAAGAGCCAGAGAGCAGAGGCCAGCCAGGTGAGAGACACCAGGACAAAGAGCAGAGCCACCAGGCTACCCCTGCAGATGGAGCAGACAATAACCCTGAACTCCCCCATCACCTCCAGCAGGCACTCCCAGTCTCCAGCAGCCACAGGCAGCAAGGAGCTGATCCTTTTGCTAACCTGGGAATCTCCTACTACCAATTCCACTGTGCCCCCTCAAAGCTGCAGGAGAGAAAAATAAACTCTCAAACCTCTTGCCAGTTCGGCACAGGACCAGAATATATTTCCTGAGCTCTGAAAAAGGAAAAGTCGAAGTGGTAACGGGGCAGCAAACTCTCCTCCCTGTTGTACATGGGAAAGGCACAACAACCATCACAAGCAAAACGGGTCTGGACAATCCAAGCAGGTTAAGGCAAGGAGGTGAGAGCAGTCCCACTCAGGTCTATTGAGCTGCTGCAAACAGCCCCTTCTGCACCCCTCAGTCATGCCAGTGCTAAGCAGTGAGCTGGGTGATGGACACACATGCAGGCCCAATGAATTTTCCACCTGCCAGCTTTATTTTTGAGAGCAGAGCACTTTCCCTGTACAGTGTACCCATGGAGCAGGCACATCACGGCAGGAGCAAGCAAAAGAGCCTGTTCCAGCTGCACTGCTGGGGAACAGGATTTAATTCCTGCCTCAGATTTAATTCCTTCTGTTTATCTAGGCCAGGAGAAGGTCTGAGGAGAAGGAGAAATGACCATTCCCATTTGCACACTGCCTGTTCTGGCAGTCCCTCTAACCCAGCTCATCCCAAGCTCTCACACATCCTGCTTTGCCACCCTCCTACGCTGTTCAGTGGGTCATTCCAATGCCAAATTTGGGGGATAAAATGGTGAAATTATAATAAATACACACGTAGAAGAGAGCAATATCCTGCTTGGCCAGCCACCCTCCTACGCTGTTCAGTGGGTCGTTCCAATGCCAAATTTGGGGATAAAATGGTGAAATTACAATAAATACACATGTAGAAGAGAGCAATAAGAAAAAGGCTCAGAACAGGAGCTATAAATCCTGCTATGATAACAAAACGCCTTTAAAGAGGGCCTGTGGTGGGCCTGCAGGAGCTCACTGTGCCCAGGTGCCTCCAGCACAGAGCTCCCCCAAACTCACAGCAGCACAAAGCCATCCTCCCTATTTCATCCCGGCACAGGACATAGCTCAAAGCAATGCTTCAGATTTCCCCAGTCCCGCAGGACAATCCTGCCCTGGAGCCAACTCCATGAGCCATCCAGAGCCACACCTGCCTGGCTCCCCCTCCTCCCAGGCCAGTGCCACCCTCCTAGCACTGAACCCTCTGCGGGTGCCGGGGCTCCAGCAATCCCACCTCCCTGTGGGACAGGGCAGGATTGACCACCTACAGGCACAGGCACCCGCACTCTGGCCAGCTCCGAGAACTGTGGATAGCCAGCAACCATTCAATCACTGTAATTGTACAACAGAGCAGAAGCATGTTTGCCTTTTTGGTTTTTTGTTTAGGTTTTAAACAAACAGTTGGGCTCCTCAGAGTGCACCTGCCACTTCACAGACAGCAACTTCCACACCCAAGGGGGCAG
Organism: Sclerurus mexicanus; assembly: GCA_013396755.1. Taxonomy (NCBI): domain Eukaryota; kingdom Metazoa; phylum Chordata; class Aves; order Passeriformes; family Furnariidae; genus Sclerurus; species Sclerurus mexicanus. The sequence goes on along the minus strand of VWZF01006099.1, from coordinate 962,050 downwards.
GAATCAAATTACCCGTATTTCCAAGTCATTACGTTCTGGTGCACTTTCCTCAGAGATAAGCTCAAAAAAGAGAGCCTGCATGTAGGGACTGGGAGAGAAACCAAGCTCAGTCAAGTGGGGCTTTTATAAAGATATGCTTGAACAGCAACTTCAGTGTGTGCCTCTCAAAAAAGAGCAAGTGTCCTACAGAAGTGAAGTTTCGTCTGCGTTGCCAAGGATTTTCTTTTTGTGGTCCTGCAGTTTGAATAGATGAGGCAAGGGTTTAGAAACCAGTTTAACTGGACTTTAACAAACCATTAAGCAGATGGGAGCAAGTGGATCTTATTGAAATATGGATAGGGAAAAAATACTGACATGTTAAAATATGAGCAAGAACTACCAGAAATACTCTTGGACATGTATTGCTAGGAAGTGTTCTCTACCTTTCTTCTTTCTTTCTTAAAAGAGTGGTGAGGTGAGGAAGGAGAAGGGCTGATCTACACCAATTCAAGCTTGTAACTTAATTTCACCACTTAACAGAGCAGTCATAAGAAAGCAGAGAAGAAAGAGCTGTCACTGAATGTGGAGACATATTTCTTTTAAAGCACTGTCAGAAATGTTACTAACAAAATAAGACTTTATACAGTTTAAAGTGATTTTTCACTAGTCCAAAGTGAGTATTTATGTCCCCTGACTACTGAAAACACAGAAAAAAATGTCTTTTCATTACATGTTGATACAAGAAGAGGTAAAAAGAATCCCCCTGAAATTCTCCTCTGCTTTAAGCTGTCCCTGCTGTTAGGGGGGTGCAGGGCAGGGCCCAGTTCATGTAGCACTGCTGCATTTTGGTACCAAGGTGGGTCCTCTGATGCCAGACAAATCTTTTGCAACTCCAAGCACCAAGCAAAGCCAGCAGTTCAGGGCTGCAATCACTCCCTGCACTTTTGGAAGGTGTTTACTACTTGTCTCTAAGAATCTAATACCGTGTATTCTTACCCAGGCAGATGTTTTTGCTGTGTAATTCAGCTCACAATGGATATTATGCACTTTGTGTCGAGATGCTGAGTTCTGCATTTTTTAGGGGTAGCAACAATTTGCTTGTGGCTAGAAGTATGACTCTTCTTTAAGTAAAACAGTGACACACCTAAGGCTAGATTTAAAAAAAAGCCGGGTGTAATTATCGGCTTGCTGACACAATAGGTGAAACTGTGTGTCATACTTTATTTGAATATTTTTTTTCCACCATTTCTCTTTGGAGTGGCAATTCTCCCTTCAGGAGCTGATTACATCTAGAAAAGGTATGGCCACCACAACTACACAGATTTTTAAGTAAAGTCTTATACAGCATTAATTGCTAAAGCACTTGGTAGTTGTGTTAGAAAACTAAGGTACTACAACCCACGCTACCTTCATCTGTTCCTGAGCAACTTTCAGCCTCCCCCTGACTGTCCACTCCCTTTTCCTCTCCATCCCCCCAATTCCCAATAACTGAAGCTGTCACAGCCACAGCATTCATTGGCATTACAGTCATAGGTAGAGGGATATCAACTATTTTCACTTGACACTTTCCTAAAAAGAAAAGAATTTGTTTCCAGACCAGGCTAAGGAGCTTCTTCAGAAACACAACCTCCTTCACACTTGTCCAGGAGGTTCCCACCAACAGCTTTGTGACAGTAAAACAAAACACCACCAACCCCCGAAAAATCCCAAGGGTGAGTTTGCACCAAACCTATGGAGAGCAACAGTGCTCTGCAGCACAGCAGGGTGGAAGGAGTGAATGAAATATATTGCTCAGAGCATCATGAGCAAAGAAATATTCTGATAACAGATCAGAATTCTGATGAAGGAAAGGTCAGAACACCCACAATTGGGCTTTTTAAACTTTCACAAGCAACAAGCTTGCCAGACCTTCAAAGAAACATTGAAGTTGATCACCTCAGAGGAGGGAAGCAGAGGGTCTATTTTCATCAGGCTGCTGACCAAACCTACAGAAATCACCAGACAGGAACCACACTTCAGTACTGGGATGGCTGTACTTGCCCTGAAGATTTGCTGCCAGTGAGAATATAAATGTAACTGCAGTGAGAATTCCTCTCTAATACGAACTCTAAACCTCTCCTCCCTCAGTTCAAAACCATTCCCCCCTGTCCCTATGCAAACACAGAACTGACTTGGTGTTTATCACTTTTGTGCAAACACATCTTTAGGTGCCCTCAGTTAAGAATTTCACACCATACATAATTTACCATGAACTCAGATTGAAGGGAATTAAATGACCCTTCAAAATAAAATCTCTCTTGAATTTACTGTGGCAAACATCACTGTTTCTAGCATGCCTAAGTGCAGCAGGGCTGTTCCAGAGCTCCACATTCTCCTTCCAAAAGCTATCACAGCACAGTGGATGGTACCACATTGTGGCACAGCTCAGTGTTACCAGCCTCCTCTCCTTGAGTATCTCTGCCATTGCAGACAAAACACCACCAAAGCAACAGGAAACTGCTTTATCAGAGACACAAGGCTTAGATGTCTCAGAATTTCTTGTCTGCTCACTTTGGAAAAACAGAAGAAAACCAGCATTTGGCCTTAAGAAATTTGACAGCAGGTTCTCGGCCAGAGAGATTTTATCGAGGTCTCAAAAAACCCTGGGAGCAAGGACCACAGGTCAGAGACCTGCTGGGTGACCCTGCACTGGAAGGTGAGGCTACAGGGATGAGGAACAGCCAGCACACAGTGCACTGGAACAAGGAATAAAAATGGATTGATTCACAGACTGCCGCAAAGAACTTTTAAAAACAGGTTGTAAAGAAGAGAGAAACAGTCACATATTCTTTGTGAACCTGCTGAGCTCAGTAAGTAACCCTGTGCTTCCAAACCAGGCTTTCTGGATGAGATGGAAACAGTTCAGTCAGCAGCGTGGAAGGCAGGCAGGCACTGAAAATTACCCCAGACACCCAGGGCCACACATCACTGTCCAGTGCAAACCTCTTTTTGTCCTTTTTAAACAGATAACACTAAATGACCGCTGATCAAAACCCCTCAGATGGAGTCAAAGATGCCTGAGGTGCTGCTCTCAATGGCTGCACTGAAAGTGTGCCAAGGAAAACTGTCAGGAGCCACCTCTGTGTGTTTGCAGTGCAAGTCACCCGTTAAAGACACCTCAAATGTCAGCCAGAGTGTGGCCAAGGCAAAGGCCAAAGAGAGAATCCCACAGCAAGGAGGGGGGAAAAAAGAGCTAAAACCATTTTGTATCTGCCAAAATATCAACGGCACGAAGTGAAATGCTGCACCAAGTTTTAGTCCACCACCGCAGTATCACAAACTGGATTTGGAAATATTTTGCAGATTTTACTTTTGAAAGGTCTACCTCTACAAAACTAAAGTTCCAAATCTTCTTAAACTCCCAGAGTTTTGCTGAGCTCACCACCAGAGACGGTAGATCAAGCAGGACAGGACCCCGTCCCTGCCAGAGCCCCCACTAAGTTCTCTCAACCTCCTTACACTGAATGTCCTTGGATTTTTCTTTGGTTTTCTTATGACAGATGAACGGGACGAAACAAAGCCATCGCACATGACAAGGAAATACTTCAACATGTTTGTGTCACTGCCATCCCACCCACGTGCAATTCTTGCCTTCCAGGCTTCGCACAGTACCCGCTGCAGACATGCTGGTGCGTAAGACTGCAAAGAGTACCTGGAGATGGGGCTGATGAAGGGGATGAGCTCGGCGGGTTCGTAGGCGCGGGCGAAGGCCCAGCACACGTAACACGCCGCGTCCCTGACGTTGGAGCCCACGCTGCAGGCACCCCTCTTCTCGTCGTAGGTCAGGGCCTTCAGCATGACAGGAACCACTGCCAGAGCAAAACAAGGCACGAGAGCAACAGTTAGCACCAGGGGGAAACAAAGCAATGAGCTGTAAGAGCATCTGGTGACCGCTGGAGCAAAGACACGGGGTGGGGTTGTGTGTTCTGCGGGAAAAAAGCACACGGCTCTTCAGACAGACTCATTTCAAAGTTGACTAGAAAGAACAGTGGGTTTTGGTTTAATACGCTATGTTTCTTCGTCAGTAGCAATTTGGCTTTTTTATTTCCTTCACATGTAACTCAGGGAGGATTAAAGCAAGTGGTCTACATAAGATGTAACACTGATATAATTTATTACTCAGCCAGATGTGTTCAAAGTAATTTTAAAATGCAAAATTTTAAGGTGTCCACTTTTAAAGGAACTGGACTTTAAATACTGCAGCAGTAAACATCACTAGAATAACACATTTCTTAAGAAACACAGTGTTGTAACTACCATAAAAGAATCAGTAATCCATCTACTTTCAGACAACATTAATCACAGTAGAAGTCCTAACAGGACAAAGTCTTATTAATTAACAAAGCTTGTCCATCAATAATACATCAATCCTGAAAGGGACTTAAGTGGAGTTTAATTTAAAGAATCTTAAAGCCAAGTGACACAGCTGACATCATTCTTGCATCAAGAAAGCTGGGGTGTTTTGTTCCCCCCAGAGCTGCTGTTTTGAGCTCCTTCCACGGAGTATTTTCAGCTCAGGCCTGTCAGTGCTGCTGAACTGCACCCACCAGGGAGAGAGAACATGGATAAAGCTGCAACAGACCCTGCAAAAGCACACGGGTGGCATTTGTCAGACATGTGAAACACCAGGGAACTACACCCCTCTTCACCACACAGAATCATTTCATGCATGACCACAAGGCTTTGGTGAAGGAGAAGAGCAGATCCCACCACGCCCCCAAGTCCTCTCCCATCACTCAGGTTCAATCAGTATCACCAACCTACCAACTGTTGTAAGAGAGTGAGGAAATAAGAAAGAGATAGTCACATCCTGGACAGCCACATGGAGTCACGCACTGCCCTTCCAGATGTACCCAAAATCCACTGAGACGGATCTGAACGCCCATATTTGAACGTCCCATACTTTGCATATTCAGGTTTTAGGATCATAGGATGGTTTGGGTTGGAAGGGACCTCAAAGCCCACCCAGTGCCACCCCCTGCCACGGGCAGGGACACCTTCCACCAGCCCAGGTTGCTCCAAGCCCCGTCCAACATGGCCTTGGACACTTCCAGGGATGGGGCAGCCACAGCTTCTCTGGGCACCCTGTGCCAGGGCTCCATCACCCTCACGGGGAAGGATTTCTCCCCAATACCTGACCTAAACCTACCCTCAGTTTAAACCCCTTCCCCATTGTCCTGTCACTGCGTGCAGGAGTCAACAAGGCTTTTCTACAGATAAAGAGCTTCCAAAAACTGACAGAAGAATTCTTTTGCACCGTCCTAGTAACATACTGCCCCAGTTCAAGAAATACCCCATTAATGCAGGGCTCCCTGGAGGGCCTTCATTTGGCATCTGCACAGCCAGACACCAAATCTGAATAATCTCTCTCTAGATGGCACAACCTAACACATGAATAATGGCTGCAGAAACAACAGCCTCTAGTAGAACAAACATCTTCTCTCTTTTCCTTCTTGTACCAAATTTATCAAATGCACCTTCCTTCTTTAGAAAATACTTGTCACAAGGTGATCCCATTAGCAAGACATGGGACCACTGAGCTGTATTTCATTAGCAATGTGTCTGGATACCCATGAGTGGATAGAATCACAAAATAATTAAAACTTCAGTGTGCAGTTCATCACTCTATGCTGCTGCTTTTAACAGAAAGATACACACCATGACTGGAGAAATGTTAAAAGGCTGTTAAAAATCATTTTAAGCTGCTAAAGAAAATAAAGCAGTAGTTAGAGGGAGGGACAAGATATGGCTATTAGAAGCACAAAGCACTACATGGAAAAAGAGCAATTCCCATTCAGGATCGATGATACCGCAAAGACAGATGGATTTTTGGAGACTTCCCACTTCCTAAAGAAACTGCTGTGGAAATCTTTAAAAATGCTGCCTAGCTTGTTTTGAAAATTGCTGCATCAACTGGTGAAAAAAATGGAATTTGCTGGTCCTACAGGGCACTGTGAGAGGCGCCAGAGGCAATTTTGGCACAGCTGCTGCTCCTTTCCCTCAGTGAAGGCCAGCACTCCCACTCCTGACGGCTGGGAGCACATTCCCACTGCTCTGTGGGCAAGGAAAAGGACAAGGAGGACCCACCAGCAGCTCCTCACATTTGTGTTGTCTCTACAAAAGACAAAAAAAGCGTGGTTTTTTCCATTCAGGGCATTAATGCCCCAGATTCTGGGGCAGCACCAAGCAGCACCTGGGTGATGAGGGTGAGGGTGAAGCCCCAGGGTGTGCTGCTCGGGGCTCTCACACCTCTCTGGTGTCCTGCTCCTACATCTGGGACTCACAGCATCGCTCTGGAAAAGCCACTGCAAGGTCTGGGGAGCAGAGGGAGGCAGTGAAAAGTCATAAAGCCCCAAAATTCCAGGTTTCACTTCAGTCCTTACCCTAGAGTTTCTCAAACACCATGTCGAATTCATACCTAAAATCAATTAACCCTCAAAAAAACCATCAAACTATAAAAACCCAAAAACTTGACGGGGAAAAAAAATCTTCCAGAAGAAACTTCTTTCAGTTTGGTAGAGCAGAGCCAAAATTCTTTGCCTCTTGCAATTATGAACATGCCTTTATTATTGAAAAGTAGGAGGCTGGGAGATACAACAAGGAAAAGACACGGACTGTTACTTAACTTGGTAAGTTTAACTTGACGAGTTATCAGTTCTTTCACTGATCCGGCTTTTTAAACGTTTGCCATCAAAGCCAGAGGATAAAGTGCCCACTGTCCAGCTAATCAGTGCCACAAAATGCACCTGTTTGGGCCTGAGAAGGCTCAGGCAAACACAGCCACCTTTCCCTGTAGCCTGGAGGCATCAATAAGCACCTGCTGCACCCCACCCTGCCTTGCCCAACAGCGTCACCGCAGTTGCAGCACAGCTTTGCTCAAGCCTTGGGAAAATAAAGGAACAGCTTCTGGCTTCAAAGCATTACCAACGACAGGGGCTTCTTCTGGGGAGGTTTTTCCACCTCACACTGGAGACACAGCTGCACAGAAATTGTGATTTTTGAACCCAGACCCTACAGAGCTGGGTGCTCAGCACCCTGCAGTGAGAGACAGAAAGGGGCTTGTGGAAGGCATTGGATACTGAAAGGTCACAGGTATGTAAAGCAAAAATACCTCATACTGGTCCTTTAAAAACATATTTTACACCAACCTCCGCTATAACCCGGCCACCCAGAGGCCTCTGTCACCCAGAGGCCTTTAACTCCACATTGTAATTTTTTTTTTATTCATTGCAATGTTTATCATATAAAACATACAAATACAGCAGTCAAACAAACAAACAACAAAAACCTGTTCCTCAGCCCTAGACCTTGTCTCCACAAGAAAATTGCAAAATGTCCAGTCAACTCTATTTCATTTAAAACAGATTTTCACTGGATCTGGGGTTAAATAAAAATTGCCTAAATTTAGCTTAAAACTGAAATATGTAGCTTAAAACAGAGCAAGTCAATGTTATCTCTTAGACAAGAATTTTGTTTTTATAGGGACTGTTTATGCAGAAAAGCTGTTTCAATTTGGAAAAAACATATTGCAAACCCTATTTTAGAATGATATAAGAGAAAAAGAACTACAGAAAGTGGATGTCTGCACTGTGCACAGTGTCACTGCAGGAGCAGCTACAAACACTACAATTAATGAATGAGGAAGCTTAAACACAGTTATATAGTCAATACAAAGAACAGTAATTTTATTCTTCAAATTTTTCTTCAATGAAACTCGTTGCAGAAGTGCCCTTTGGGAGCCTCAGGCTTAAAAAAACCCTGCAGCAGAGCCTGTCAGCTTCCTGGGCGTAAAACTGCACACCCACTGCTGCTCTCAGATGCTGCAACACAACTCTGGCTCTGCCACGGCCAGAGTGCCAGGTCTGGGACCACTCTCTGCTCCCCGGCACCCTGACCTCTGCTGGAAAGAGGCACGTCCTAATTGGAACCTCATCAGGGCTCTTGTGCTAATATTTACTGTACCAACACAGATGCAAGCGTCGATAAGCTCAGGTTAGGCCCAGTATCAGAAGTAAGTATTTGCTTAAAGTTCTGCCAAACACCTCTGATCTGTTCCTGTTTTCCACATGAGCTGCTGACTCCAGACTTTGCTCCTGAAGGGCTGTTCCCTGCACAGCACAAACTCTCCAGGCAGGATCAGACAACACGTGTGCTGCTTCGGCTACCGGGAAGTTCTCGGTGTTCCTGGGAGATGCTCCGACATGACATGCCAAAGAGCAAGTGCCTCACAACCACCCACGGGTGACCTCTCCTCTCCCACTGCTGCCCCCAGGGCTGCCCTCACTAGGAGGTTGCTGCCAGGGGAGAGGGAAGAGCAGCAGAGCTGCCACAGCCCCGGTGCTCAAACCCACCCTGCATCCTGTGCCCCGTGACCAGCACGGGCTGTGCCTGTCTGGCTGCACTCTCAGCTCAGTCTCTCTCTACGTAATGAATGAAGAGAGCCTTTAATTACCTGCTCCCGTGGTATTTTTTCCATGGAGCTCTCCCAGCCAGCCCACAGGACAGACCTGCTCTGGCGATGAATCACGGCGGGGCAGTGCGGGAGGTTGTTGTCTGCCGAGGGAGGAAGATGTGGAATACGTGGAATGCAAAGGCTGGCTGTGAGGCAGGGAGAAGGGCTGCTGGGTAGCTTGGATGTCCCCCCATGGACTGTTTGACACCAGTCATGCTTCTCCAGTGCTGGATTTAAAGAACTGGCAGTGGCTCTGGTCTCCCAGCTGCTGCAGAGAGCTCCAGGCAGCAGTGTCAGAGGGGCCAGCAGGATGCACATGGATCTGGGTCTTGGGCAGGCATAAATCCTCCAGGCCCCTTGTGTGGCTGTGCTCAGGCTGGCAGCTGAGCCAGGACAGCACAGAAACGAAGTGGCAGATGGTTTGGGGGCTCCTGTACCCCCTCACACCCAAGGCAGATGAAAGACCTGCACACAACTCTGCAGCTGACAGAGCTCTGCCCCCACTGAACCAGCAGCAAACAGCAGGTTAAGGACAGGAAGAAACAGGCTTGCAGAGAAATCCTACTGACCAAATGAATGACTTACTCTGAAGGAGTATAAAAATTCTGTAAACTCATAACACCGCATGTCAGAAAAGAAAGATCACCCAAGAAAGCCCAGCCTTCAGGCTAAGGTTGTGCAATACTGAGATAAACCCCACGGTGAAAGAGCCAGAAGCAATTCAGTGTCATTTATTCCCTGCTCAGTGTTTACCCCATCTCCTGGTGGTGCTGGGGGAGGGACCTGCCCTGCTGCAGCTCCAGACATGGCATTTCTTCTTGCTCATACCTGCTGGCTAGTGAAAAAAAAATAAATCTGCACTATTTATAATGCTTCCTTGCTAATTTGAAAACTATTACGGTGACATAGGCATTATAACTTTTTAAAAGGCTCTTTTCAAGACCATGCATCACTTTTAAAGTTCACCTGCGTGTTAGAGAGAAGGAATTCTTCCGTAACCAGCCTTTCAGGTTTGGGTGTTCTCGATTTTCTGAGAGTCCACCTAAGACAGGTAGATCTTTTTTCTTCACTTCTTCCTGTATCTATGATGAAAAGCGCCTGGAGCTTTGCCAGAAGCCTCACAATTAACCACTACTACGGAACAGCCCAACGCGCTGCCCCAGCCTGACTTCCCCAGGCATCGTCCCTCTCCTCCAAACCCTGCCAGCTGCTAATCCACACCAAACACCTTACTCGGGAATATGAAAACACACACGCTAATCCTTGAAAACAGAGGATGGAAACAAGTGGAAGAAGCTACATAATAAGATTTCTGTAGGACTATTTAAATCTTAGCCTAAGTTAAACCTCCTCCTAGAAGGCACAGTATTGGTTTTACTTTTGTTAGGGTGTTGTTTTCTTTTAATAAATGGCACAGTGAGTTTGGACAAGCAGAAATGTTCCTTTTATCACTGTGTGTAGAGTTTGTCAGGCTTCATGTGGGTTTTATTTTTTAAGGATATCTAGTTATATATAACTATCTGGAAGCACCATCCTCTGCTCTCAGATAAAATAGGCAGGAATCCAATCTCTTGTCAATAGGAGCAGGGATCAAACCTTCTCTGTGCCAGGAGCACAGACAATTGGGTGCTTCAATATCCATGTTAGAGAGAGAACACAGCCACTCCAATCAAACTAACAAGACAAAATTAACAACAGAGAATTAACAAGATACTTGCCCCAGAAGCTGAGGGAATTTTACAGTCACACACACAGCAGTCGTGTGAACACAGACATTCCTTCAAAGCTGCGGTACCTGCTGTTGAGATTGGCTGAGTCCATCTAAAACCTTCTGACAGCACCAGAGATTTGCTGTCTTACAAACTTTCCACCAAAAATACGCTTGATAGTGGCATATTTTTAAAACAGAGAAAAAGCATCAGCTGAGAGAACCAGCGTGTCCTATTTAAAGCACCTGCTTACCATTCAGCAGAAAAAATAACACAAACATTGACCTAATCCGGGGTCTTTCTGGATACTGGCAGAGTTGTGTCTGACCTCTCTGAAGGGGTAAAAGCACCCTGGTTTTGTCAGGGAACCCAAGACATCATAACCTGCCAGGTCCCCTCTCAAATGTGCCCCAAGCCCCTCACTAACAGAACTTCACTGCAGATTTCAACGCTCCCTATTTGCTTCTTACACTTTCTTGCTGCTCCTTGTAATCTGAAGGTAGTTTACGAGCTGAAGAAACAGAGGCTGGTTCTGCACAAGTAGGTATTTTTCATTCTCTATTTCCACACTTTCCATTCATTCTGAGATTTAAACAACTCAAATTCCAGATTTGGATCAGCTGAACTGACCCACCAGTCCCAGATTCCTGAATTACCATTATCTGTGGATACCATCAGCATTATTTCCTGCTGTTCAAATGCTCTTTCATTGTTGCCACAGTTTAAAAAGGAGAGAGGGACTGTTGGGCTGTTCCAGTCTATCCCTGTGAATGGGTAAGGGTATTTAAAAAAGCAGGAAGATCAAAAGCAACATCTTCCTGGCTGGAATCCTCCCAAAATAAGCACTACTTCACTGCAAGTGTAACCACAAGGTTCTCCCACTCTCCCCTCCCCGGCTCCCTTTTCCTGCCCTTCAGTGATGCAAATGTTTTCAGCCTTGACTTTACACAGATGTGATTTTAGAGCAAAAAGGGGATCACACAGTGCACAATGAAACCAGAAAGTCACCCTGATGGAACACTCAGAGTTCTACCACGGACTGACTTGAGAGATTGCAGCAGAGACAAGCTCAGAGCCCCATGGGATCTATCTGTGACAACGTGGGGCTCAGGAAGTCCTTCAGTGACACCAGAACATTCTTCATGTCACCAGCACCACGTTCAGAACGCCCAGGAAGGTTCATGTTCCTCTACATGACACACCTTATTAGCTAGAAAGTTTATACTATGCTGTCATCAAGAGAAATTTTAATAACGTCCTTTCACAAGCAAACCAGAAATTCAAGTAAACTGGGATTCTCTTGTTTGTTTAGTATTTATCCCCACCCAATTAAATAAAAAACCCCTATAAATAATAGTCTGAAGCCTACAAAACCACAAGTACAGCACAAAACAAAAGCTGTGAAATCATACTGAAACCACACTGAAATGCAAGTTTTTGGTTCTAACATACCCTGGATTTTCATTCTGGGGTGCTGTAATTTCAAAAGTAGAAACTCACATAAATACCTATAATCTTCTGATCTGATTATTTGACTTCTGGTTATTCCACTTAAAAAAAACCCCAAACATTTCTCCTACATGCAATTCTAGCTGCACAATCCCTTCTAAAAACAACTGGAATTAAAATCTATTTAAATAGTAGACAGCATACAGTAGTCATATAAATATTTATAAAATTTGACATGTTTCAGAGAGTAACTGAATGCCAAAAACAGGCTGAGTTTGTTCTGTGCCTCTCTGCTCTCTGGGGAGAGCAGCAGCACAGCAGCACCAGCTGCCCCTCCAAGAAAAAGCAGTTTACACATCCTGGAGCTGCACGTGGCACAAACTGGGTGCTACTGCTGGCCTTTATCAGGAGAACTCCATCAAGGTGAGAGAACTGGCTCAGAATGCCTGGTGTAAGTGTTGAAACTAAAGCAGGAAAGGGAAAAGCATCCTGCATGAAAAACATAAATAATACATTTGGAAAGAGAATTGTAACCAGAACGTCAAGCAGAAACTGAAGGTGCATTTTACACCCCTGTGAGAAAGACTGGCAGGGAAAAGTGATCATTAAAAACCCTTCCTATAAACAGCTTTGCCTACAGTCCCAATTCCTGCTGTTTCCCACTTCCCCCAAGATGCTTCACTGCCCAAGGGTGAGGATGGCAACCCCAGGGAAGATCATCCTAGCTCCAGGCCAGACACTAACAGCACAGGCCACAATAAATATCTAAAAATGGGATCTGCAGTTGCTCTTAACTGCTGAGCTTTTATTCTTTTCCCATACGAGTAATTTGCTCCAGTAATCGTGAACCAGGAGCTCCCAAACACCAGCAATCTGCCCAGACCTATCTCTGGAGTCAGGGGCTGGATCAGCATGAAAAACAAAGGCACATTTCAAAGGTGTTGTTCAAAAAGCATTAAGACTAATAACTATCCATATGGGATAGAGAAAGATAATTATGAGAATGCTGTAGGAGAATCTGGTAATGTTTTGGGGCACAGCACGAGTTACAATGATTATATTCACGTCCGTTTGCCCCCTTCTGGGAACGCTGTGGAATAACCCAGCCCAAACATGCTGAGACAGAGTCAAATCCTTCGATAACTCAGGCTCAAGTGATCCAAGAAAGAAGAAAGGACTTGAATGTTTAGCCAAAGCCACACACCCAGACCCAGAGCTCAGGTAACACAGGTAGAGCTGAGCCCTGCTAGTCCCACAGCTCCAAGGTGGCTCCTGGAAACGGGAGCTGAACTTCCCAGCTCCATGTCCATCAGCATCCACATCCCCCTACCATCACTGGGCTCTCCTGGGATAACTAACAAGCTCACAAATTGGTAAAGCATCTCCAGAAAGACCTGGGAAGGCCGTTGGTGAGGGCGCAGCCTCAGAGGGGTGGCAAAGCCCTGGCTGGCAGAGGTGGAGCCCAACCAGCAGCACCACGTGGTGCCCAGGGCCAGTCCCAGTGCCAGAGCAGGAGGGGAGAACTCCCTGATTGCCATGGAGTTGGTAACTCACTGGAACAACATCTGGCATGTGTTCATCCATCCAGGGCATGGAATTGTGCAGGGCAAGAGGCACACAGAGCTGAGGTGAGCACTGTAACCAGAACAGGTGAAGTTGATCCCACTGGGATGTTGCTGTGAGTCAGATTTTCTGTTTAGTGCTAAGGGTGAGACAAAAAGTTCATCTAAGAGCACAAAAAAGGAAGTTTGTAACATTTAGAGAATGGTTTATGTCATAGTAATTAAATTCCACTACACCTGAACAGCACTTATTTGATACTGAATTTTAAATAGAACTTAGAACAAAGAAGTATATTCTACACCAAAAAAGATGCAAAACCGAAGCTGCAGCCCTCTAAAGACACAAAAATAATCACCTTTTAGGAAAAAGGCAATATGGGAGAAAAATATAAATAAATCCAAGTTTCACTTTGTCAGTCCTGGTGCTCTTAATTTGTCTGACTCATGCTCAGGTAAGAGAACAAGGTGCTGCCAACAGGAGACTGGGGTCACTCATTGGGACACTCAGGGTGTGAGCAAAGTGAGTTACCAAAAGTGCTGAAACAACATCCCTGCAGTCATGATTTATTGTTTCTAGAATTCTGCACAAACAAGAACTCTTGTGGCCCTGTTCTGGTGTTGGCCAATGAATCTCCTCCCCCAGACTGGGATTTTCAGCACCATCCAAACCCCTGGCGAGGGAGCAGTTACGCGAGCTGTTCTTTGCCTTCCACCTCTGCTTTGCTCACAGCAGGCTGCAGCTCACCTGGCTGAGACCAGCAACGTCCAGGAAGCAGCTGGATTTAAAACATCATTTTCCTTTGATCAGTGCAGTGACTGGACATCACATCTCCCTCCACACACCAGATCAAGGAAGGGGGGAAAATAACCCCAAAGTTCCAGCTCTGACTGACAGCTCAGTCGCCCAACACCTTCCTCCAGATGCCACAAACTGCAATTTTCTTCCAAAATGCAAAATCTGACCTGATCTATGCAAGGAGACCTGCCTCCATCCCATCAGCTGCAAGAAAAGATACCTTCCCTCAGCTGCTGACAGCACAAAGGGACCCACATTTGCAGGAGGAAAAGGATGTGGCACCCAAACTACTGACAGGAGAGGAAAGCCGTTCCCCACCAGGCAGGGACAGCTGAGAAAGCAAAGGCTTTGTCTCCTTGGGGCATTTCTGAACGCAGGCATTGCAAGACCTTCCTCTACAGGCACAATTTTCTAATAGACAAATTTTCTCTAAAATATTTTCCAGCTAAAGGGAAGAGTGATGGACCATAGACACGCCAGTTATTCCATCTGAAGCCAAAGGATTTACAAAGCACTGGAGAGTCATGACAGTAATATTGTACCTTTAGACACTGCTAGGCTGCATTATAGGAACATAATAATAAAAGATGAGTTAAAAAAACTAAAAAGCCCACACAAGAGCCACTCTTCCACCTTAAAATTAGTGACTGCTTGTAATTTTAATCTTTTTTCCAGAAAGTTACACCAGCACAGCAAGGGAAGGATGGTGACCTGTGTACCCACACAGGGAAGTGGATGTCTGTAAATAATTCCACCAGGCCAAAGGCAACACCTTTACAATTATTTTTAAGACACTGCTTTAGAAACTGATTTTGAAACAACTTTTACCCACTGCCTAAACAGGTTTTGTAGTGACAGTTTCCCTAATAATTTTCATTTAAAAGACCAGACTTTTGCCAAGTATAAAATTCACTGCACTCCACTAGTCTAAAGTTTCAATAACCTGCAACAGTCTTATCCAGAGAGCAGGGGGTGAAACAAGAGGGTGCTCATGTTCACCCAGCTGAACTTAACTGTTTTGAACAGGAATTTCAACATCTCAGTGACACCAGAATTAGTAGCCAAAAGCCCCTTTGTTTATGCCTTCACAGGAGTGGTTTTTGACAGAGCCACAACTATCAAAAGATTTTCCTTCTACCAGCCTGCATGTGAGAGGGTATCATTTCACTCAGCTACTCAGCCATGTCACCAGGTGACCAGCAAGTGCACTAATAAATTGTCATTTGCAGACTCCAAAACCCAACGAAAAGCAAGTCCCAGGAGTAGCCAGTGGGTGATGAGCTGACTTTCCCCTTTGCCCGCTGCATTTCGCAGCTCCCGAGCCAAGAGCCAGACACGACAATCAATCCTTCCCGCGGTGACTCCTTTCCCTTTCCAGGACCTGTACATTTGGCTGTCGATTATGGACAAGCTTTGGCAGGTTCCTGTGGCAAGCGAGCTTGGAGTCAGTTCAGTCCCGCCTTCAGAAAGGAGACTCATGAAGGACAAAAAGATTTANGGGGGGGGGGGAGAGGGAAAAAACCCCAGCAAGAATATTAAAGCTACAAAAACAGTCCATAAAATCATCGGTCTCTAATAAATAAAACCCCTTTTGGAAGCTTTGCTACCCCCTGTGTACAGTCAGCTCTGCTGCCCACGAGTCACTCGTGCAGAAGTTAAATATCCTCGGTGTGAACCAAGCCTTCCTGACCCCACGAGTGCCTCGCAGGGGAAGAGGCAGCTCGGGGCAAAGGTGGTTGTTGGAGGGCACCAGAGCCGTGCCGGGCAGCCGGGGCGCCGAGGTAACGCCGAGGGAGAGCGGTGGACGCAAACAAATGAATCGTAGCTGCAGGCTGGAGTAATATCAGGTGCATCTCTACAGCCCGAGGGCTCAACTCCTACACGCTCAGGTCCCTCCCCTGGAACAGCCTCCTGCAGTTTCACTCCGGGCTCAGGCAGAGAACAGGTACTGCTCCGGCAGCAGTGACAGCTCCAGCCCAGCCGCGCCGCCGCGCTCGGACAGCCCGTGCCTGGTGAGTCCATCGCTTCCCACCTTTGCAGAACGAAGGGGGCTCGTGCTCTGAGCTCCGGGCCAGGGCAGCCGCTCGGGCTGGTGGCCCAGCCGGGCTGGCTCCAGCAGGTGCGCTCACGGCACCGAGCTCGGCTGCCAGCACAAAGTTCCAACGGGACGAGGGAGTGCTTTAGTCTTAGAGAGAAGCTAATCCGCGCAACTTTTCACAGCGATTGGCTCTTGTTGATGCGAAGCATCTTATTTTTTCTGCGGGGAGTTAAGGTGTTATATTGAGCTGTGGTGCTTGAAATGGTTGTGTTTGCTCTGCCAACTCTGCTGCATCGGGTCGTGTCGGGTTCGCCTGAAAAGCTTCTATGAAAATAAGGGGTACCAGCTTGGATTTATTCATTTTTTCCAGCTTCTGGAAATTTAGCAGAAAATTGGATTGCTTTCTCTAGTCAATTAGAGTGTATTAAGACATTGATTTATTAACTTATTACGTAGAAAGATTTTAGTTTCTTACCCACGCTGCCCGAGCGACTCATTTAATCTGTTTCTGGGCTCCCTCCCGCACACACGGAGTTCCTGTGGGTCTGCTCCTTCCACACCCCTCGCAGCCCACTGCTCTCACCCACATTTCCTCCTAATTAACAACCAGTTGCGTTAAAATTTATCTCCCAGTTTCAAGGACCTGGAAGTTTGGAAGGGAGGGGTGGTTAATCGCTGGAAAATCTCAGCTAGAATAAAACTCACAAATCTCGTTCTTGCAACACCCTGGGTAGGTGACAATGGCATGTCCTTGGGTTATGCAATAATGCCACATCACAATATTTTAATTATAGCATGTCCTTCAAAATGTTCCACCCCGGTGAGTCCTCCTGGTCAGAGAGATCCACATCACCAGAAGGAGCCTGCAATAATAATGGGGTGGGCATGACCAGCTGTTACGTACTTTGCTGAAGCAGTGTCCTAAAAAGAAATGTAATTACTGTCCCTGCTTGTAATAAAAGACATTTGGAAATGTCCTCTTTGATCAACTGGGCATCTTAAACAATTTAGACTCCTTGAAACCCTAAAAAACAACCTGCAGAGATGTGTATGCACATATCTGTGTGTGTGTGGATACACATGTGTGTGTGTGGATACGCTTATCCCCACGGACATTTCTGTTTATATATTTACACACACACAGTGTCCAACTGCATTCCTGCTCTCTGAACTTGCCAATGGGTTAAAGGCGAGGAAGGAGCAACAACCTGCTTTTAAAAAGAGAAGGAAGAAAACTTGGAGCCATTGGCCTCAGGTTGGAAAGGGCGACGGGTTCGAAAGCCGTGGGGAGGTTACTATTGACACAAACACACAGCCAAGACAACCTCAAGTTTAACCAATACTATCTGAATAACCTGCTTTCAAATAAAAATGTAAATAAATAATACCACTGCATTTTAAAACTAGAAAATTGTTAGGCTGTATCACCATCTGCATTTCTACAACCAGGTCTTCAGGAAATAAATTCTCAATCTTAAAAAAAAAAATAGTTACATAAAAATTATCATCTTGCTATTGGAAGATTTTTTTTTCCATTTTTAAAGGACATCACGAGTTAAGGCATTGAAGTTTAAGGAAAAAGTAACTATGTATTTTCATTTACCTTTCTAATACTAAATTTTAACATGGGCAGCTGGAAGCAACATTATTTATACAGGGACAGTTTTAATTGGTTGGACCTGTTTTAAACCATTAATGTCTTTTCTGGCTGTGTTTGTGGGATCAAATAGTTTTAATGTTTTTTAATTATGAAATATGTCCCTCTGCCAGATACTCCCGTGTTTTACTCAGAGACTGGAGGAGAAATCATCCTTCTTGTCTGGCTTTAGAAATATTTTACTACTGGCATTTTTAACCACGAGAAAAGAAGGGATTAAATACTAAAAGCGAAAGAGAACATTCGCCTGGCTGGCATTGACCTAAGTTTAGGGAAGGGTGAACACCCTTTAAAATGAGCTGCTTGCTCTGCACCTCCCCAGTCAGAGCAGCAGGTTCTGGGAGCCATCAAAACAAATTAAATGGGAAGAAATCAGAAGCTGCTGGAATGCTCTGCTGCTCCACATTTCCAGCAGGAAAACTGCACCAACACAGTTGCTCTCGTTAAGGAACGATAGTTAATACTCTGTCCAACAGGAATAACTTGAATCCAAGTTAAATACTGAGTACAAAGTCAGAGGGGGGAGGACAGGACACACAGGAATTTTCATTATGAAGCAAAGGAAAGCTGGCAGAACAAGGAAATCTAATTAGCATCCCTTTATTATAAGTGCTGCACCTGAATGCAGATTCGGACCTTATCATAGATGGCTCAGCTAAGAAAGACACGCAGTTTTGACAACAATATCTTTTTTTTTTCAAGAATAATTAGTACAAGCACTTCCAAGAAGATATAAAGAATAACAGGTACAAACTGACTCCACCGAGTCCATTACAAACTTTCCATGTTAGTTATACATCATTAGTCAAAAATAAATGCAACAAGATCACTTAAGGTAGAAAAAAAGAGCCCAGTTCCCTATCTGGACCCCTCCTCCTGTGCCTCAAAATTTCATTTATTTAATGTAAAAACAGTATTATTAATATTTCAAAGGAATTCTGGCTATTGTTATTTAAAACATTTTAAAATACTATATGACTTTTTAAAAAATTTATTGAACTACCATTTCAACCAGACTCCAGTGACAAGACTCTAACATGCTGCATTTTTGTTGTTGTTGTTGTTACAGCATCAGTATGCAACTCAAACAACAAAAAAAGCTTTGTTAAAACCTGAGAAACAAAAAGCTACTTCTCTAGAAATTACTCTTTCATTAATCTGAAGCACATTTAATAACTCGTTAATTTTAGGAAAAAGCTTGATTGTTTTTTCCAATTAAAGAGCAGCTTTGCATTTTTCAGGGTGCCTTCACAATTGCTATTTTAACAAAATTAATATTTCTATGACATCAGAAACAACATTTAATACAATTTGCTAGAATTACTGTACCTGATGAAACAAGCAGCAATTCTGTAGCTCTGCCTTCAGTTTTCATCATGGGTTGCCTGTCATTTTCTATTAAATAATCTCTGATTTAAGAAACTCAAAACATCCCTACTTCAACTAAAATCTCACAGCAGGTAATTACCAGCAATTCTTTTCATAAACTCGGGATTTTAATACTACTAATTCAAACTTCTATGTAAAAGGGTTTTTAAAAAAAAAAAAAAAAATGGAGCTATCTCGTCACCCTCCCAATTAATATTCCTGCAGTTTCGGGTAACACAATAGATACAGTGCGTGGTTTTGCAACAGTCATCATTTTGATAATGATGCTCGTAGTTCATGATGAAATCATCAGTTTTTAGATCTCTGCCATAACACATCCTATAAAATCATGAGAACTTGACTGCGAGAGTTTCTCACGCCTTCAGAATCAGCGAACATAATGGAACAAGCCGCTACAAGCCCTCCCGACTTATCTACCCAGCAAATCACTGTGCCGGATAAAGTATCCCCAACCTCCGTTTTTCCAGAGGAAGGCACAGGGCTCCTGCCCCTGGAAATCAATTACTGTCAGGCCCTTTTCTGCCCGAGTTGACACGCTGGGGTGCCCGTGCTGGCTGCGAGGAGCCCCGCAGCAGGAGCACGGCAGACGTGTTTATCGGGAGCAGCGTTCCATTAGTCAGACGCTGCCCTGCTCGTTTCTCTTAATTGAATTAGGAAGAGGAAGAAAATCGGTGTGGTTTTATCCTTCGAGAGATCGGCCCCTTTTGAGGCATCCACTGTTGGGGCTGTTGGGAAACGCCACCCCGGTGGAGAGAGGGGCTGGTCAGTCCCACAAAGAGCCCAGTCAGCTGCCCGAGTGCGACCCGTCCACCCCACCCTTGTGTCACCGCAGCAGGAAATTCCCTCCTGGCTCTCCCCGACCGGCCCGACGGGCTCGCCCCACAGCCGGCCGCTGCCGGGACCTGCCTCTTCCCATCCCACCCACCTCCACTCTTCTCTCAGCAGCTCCGCCTGCGTTTCTACTTTCATCTTCTCAATGAATGTGCCATGCTTTCCTTTCCAAAGGGAACTCCCCCGAGCCGGCAGCACAGGCAGGTGACAAGTGCTGCTGCTGGAAACGAGGCCACCTGTGTGACTGTGTTTGGGGGCGGGAGGATGCCCGAGGTCAATGCCCGTCCAACTCGGGGCTGGCACCCAGCACTTTCATTTGGTTTTAAAAGAAACCCCAACACAACTCACGCAGTACAAGGGGGAATGCAGTTGAGAGAAGGCATTGCTTGAGTTTCAGTTCTAATGTTCCACCACAGCTAATTCTAAACTTTGTGTTGCAGTTCCTGCACTACCAGCGGCAAAGGCGCTGTTTTCCAGCACCCTCATCCCTGAGACACCACGGGAGCTGCTGCTTCTCCTCACCTGGGAAGGAGGACTCCAGAAACCTGAAAAACCGGAACCATCACGAGGCTAAAAACTGAGGAAAGCGAACCACAAGAAAGTTTTTATAAAGAACCATTACATCTAATTGTTTAAAGCAGAAAAAAAGATGAGCCTCCTCAAAGAACGCAAACCCAAGAAGCCTCACTACATCCCAAGACCACCGGGAAAGCCGTTCAAGTACAAGTGCTTCCAGTGCCCCTTCACTTGCAATGAGAAATCCCACCTCTTCAACCACATGAAGTACGGCCTCTGCAAGAACTCCATCACCTTGGTGTCGGAGCAGGATCGAGTCATCAAGTGTCCAAAGAGCAGCTCCCTGGAGCCCAAACAGATCAACCAGCTCGAACCCACCGTCAAACCAACTTCTTCTAAATCCGTCACAAACGGACTGGCGAGCCTCGATTCAAAGCCTCAGTATCCTTTCGCCAAAGAAGACGCCAAGGAGAACGTTGAGTTACAAAACCAGGCAACAGCGGCGGCGGTTCAAGGACAAAAGCCCGCGATGGCGAAGGAACTGAGCCCCGCCGGTACCGCAGCAGAGAGCGCCATCAGCGTGCAGCCCCTCATGGAGGGCATGGGGAGGCCCTCGGCCTTCGTTCCCGTCGGAGAACACCGGGACGGCAAAGGCCCGGAAATCAGTGAGGCATCTGAAATCCTGTCCCTCTCCAGCAAAAGCTCCCCTTTCCACGCCAAGTCCGCGTTCCACGCGCCGGCCCACCCGTGGAAGGCGGGCTCTCCGTTCCTCCCAGAGTTTCCACACAAAGTTGCTCCCGCAAAAGGCTTCGGCTCCATTTCGCCTTACATGCAACCGATGATTCCCGAGTACTCGCCCCACTTCTACGAGCACAGGCTGGCCATCTACACACCCTACCACCTGCTCCCGGGTAGCTCGGAGTGTGAAAGCTCTGCCCTCTCTGTCTACGGAGCACAAGACCAAAGACACTTTCTTCCCCACCCTGGGCCGCTTCCAAAACCCATAAATCCATCAGCATATGAACACTATCGATTGTTCCAACAATATCACTCCACCCCACCGATACCGTACGGATTTTGTAGGCCAACGGACCCCCCGTTTTACAGATTTTCACACGTAGCTGGTATTAACAGGGATCAAAATTCTCATTTGATGGAAGAAACTACTTTGTTGTACCCAGCTTCCTTAAGCCCTTCTCAACAATACCCTCTGAGCTCACATAAAAAACAAGCAGATTATGAAAAAGAAATGACATTACTGCATGCCAAAGGTAACCCCAAGGATGACCAAAATGAAAGAGAGAATGCCAAAATGAGCCCTCTGGCGGGAAGCGCCGCCACGGGCTCCCCTGGCAGACCCAGCCCCACCAACTTCACCCAGACAAGCCACGCGTGTGAGGGCTTATTTGACCTCTCTAACAAGTCATCTTCCACATCCCTGGGCAAGTATGACCAGCCAGAGGAAAACTTCACAGCCTTCAGACCTGTGAGAAAAAGCACTGAGCAAGCGAGCGCACCGCAAGGTGTGCAGGCACAGCAGGAGAGAGGGGATTCACCTACCAGGTAAAGTAACAAAATCACCCTGCAAGTGCTTGGCAGGTTTACCAGGAACACACAGAGACAGATGGGCACATTTCGTGCCACACCCCTTAAATACATTTAAATACATTTAAATTTACATGTTCTATTCTAACTGTGCAAACCTACAGCTTGCAGACCACTCAATCTCCTTAAGAGCACCAGGAATTTCCAATGCAGTAACTCTGCGTGTGCTTGTATATTCCAGGGAATTACTACACTCTATTACAGTGATAGGTCTGGTCAAAGGGACTGGGGGAGTTCAAAGGGAAACAACAAGCCTGTGAGACCTCTAGCCTAAATCTAGATTTTTTTCCTCCTCCTGCCCACTGCGCCAGCCCCAGTTAGATGAGCAACTGATGGTGAATTCTCTTTTCTTCCAGCATTAACGTCACCGATGAAGACTCACACGCCCACCCCGACGGCCACAACAACGCGGGCTTGCCATCCAGCACCGAAGAAGACACCGGCATAGCTCCCCTCAACCTCTCCAAAAAGGCTGACACGAGCACGGGACCTCTCCACGAGCATGTGTACAAAACCCCACCCAACGCAGACCGCCAGAGCTTCCTAGAACTGCAGGACGTGCCCCTGAACCTCTCGGTGAAGGACTCCTGCCACACCGCGAGCCTGAAAACGTCCTTCCACAGCCCGCCCGCCGACAGCGGCGCCGCCGAGAGCTGCGGGGCCGGGGGCGGCAGCACCAGGACCCCCAGCAGCAGCAGCAGCGGCAGCAGCCCCAGCAGCAGCCCCAGTGGCAAGCCCTTGGCGGGGCTCATGGAGAGCTGCGACGAGCAGAAGCAGACAGCGGCCGTGGCCCTGTGCCAGCTGGCCTCCTACAGCCCCGGCGCGGCGCGGCTGGACGGCGACGCGCACGGCCCGCAGGACGCTACGGCCGCCGAAGCCGCTCGGGACTCCCCCGACGCTCAGGATACTCAGTGCAATCAGAAAGCCAAAGGGCAAAAAAGGACAAGTCAGAAAGAATCCGCCAAGGCCCAGCAAGGCGCTAAGAGGGTCAGGCCCAATGACTGCAGCAGAGTGTTCACCCTGAGGAAGAGAACGAGGGTGTCCTAATCGCCCCCTCCCCAGGGGGTTCTGGGCACAGGAGATGGATGCCGGCACAAAATTCCTACTAAATGTCTCTCGTTGGACTTGGCCCTTGACAGCGTTCAATCTCTGCGTTGTAAATAATGTTCATAATTTTATATTAATATTTTTAAGTAACTGAACTTTGCCTTGTATAAGCTCAGGTTTTGATGAGTGAATTTTTGCATTCATTACTAAAGCCAAAGTACATTAGATGAATCTTTAAGGGGGTTTTGCAATTGTATTGATGTAAAATAACTTTTACAACTTCTCTTCTTAAAAGATGTTTAAGCTCTAGAAACAATATCGCTCAACAACACTGTCATAGTCTTCTGTCAGGCTTAACTTCATCTGGTAGGGAGGTGTTTTTGTCTTTGTTCTTTGAAAACCTTTTTATGTCACTGTGCAGTAGTTTAAATAAGCTTAAGATGAAATCTGGCTATTTAGAATTTACTGTAAACACTGCCCTGTGTATGAATGCACTTTGCCATTCTGCCACAAGACACAACAGACCAAATTTAGTTACCCAGAGACAGATGCCAGTTTAACCAAACTGACCCAAACCCTCTGGAAGTGAGCTCTTCTCACTTTGACCAAGACCAAGATCCAAAGAAAGCCTGCATGGCTTTAACAAATGCAGTTTCTATTCACCTTTAAGTGAATCACAATGAAAACAACCCTGAAAATATGAAGAACTAAACAGTTTAGGTGCCTGCTTTGCTGAGGTTAGACAGGCACTGGGCAGCCTTCAAACCCCAGGCCTAGAAGGTTATTTATATAATTTATTTCACCTGAGGCAAACTCTCCTGGTGAAGGTCCCGTTTCAGTATATGTGTATCACTCGCTGTCATCTGCTGTGTGCTTCTACAGACAGCCCAAACTAATTCCTGCTTCCATAACCGTGTATAGAAACTGGCAATTTTTCAAATAAATCTTGTGATCTGTATTTAAAATATATGGAAAGTCATTCATGAACACAAATACACTCACTACACTATCTGTAACACGTATGTTGAAGAAAAATCAGCAAGAAATTGCAAACTAAATTTTCAGTTGACAGGCAGAGTTATGGCACGAACACCAGTCAACTCTAAAAGGAGCTTCCTTCAGCTGCAAATTCATTGTGCACATTAATTCGTCCACACTTTACCTCCACACAGCAAAGCTCAGAATCCCTCTGCCCCAAAGCTGCTGTCCAGCTTACCTAAGCTGCTACAAAAGCTGAACTAAAACAAGGCTGTTGCCCTGTGTAAATCTGCACAGTGGCACCAGTGTTATTCACATAAAACCCACGGGTTTCTCAGTGATCATTATTCAGGTACGATACCCCCTCACCTGCCTGAACATCACTAGTAGGTGTAGCCCTACATAAGGAAGTGGAGCTGCATCCAACACAGTGCAGAATTCCCAATTTTTTTCTCGTGTTTTGTGCTGTGGTGCTTCAAGCTGACAGCTCAGCCAGAGCACTGTAACTAGTCCAGCACAAACAGTAAATTAGAGAGGTTCAGCTTCTGAGCTGAGAAACAACATGATCTTTAGTCTTTCAGAGGGAAAAGCTTTTCTCAGATTATCAGAAGGCAAGAATATCAATCTGAGTGTGAACAGAGGGAATGAGGCAACAGAAAAAGCTCAGTTAACTCGAACAATAACAAGGCAATAAGTCAGTGTAATGCACTGAGCTGTACATCAGCATGTGATTAAATAAGGAGACAGAGCTGCTTGCCAGTCCAAGTTTAAAGCTTCAAGCTTAGGGACAGACACTACCAAATCCCTAATTCCCAAACATGAAATTATGGAGTTTCACTGCTGCTGCTTTTCACACTACTTTAAGCTACTTGCCTCACTAATCTCTGGAAGCAGAAAGTTTCATAGTTATCCATAACTTTTAAAAGATCTCTTTTCTTGTTTGAATCTCCTTCAGTGAACAAGGAAAACCATCTTGTGGTTTTTCCATATAATTCAAGGATTTATTCTCCCCCATCTCATAAAAACAAGCTCCAGTGGTGAAGTTTACCTGATCTCCCCTCCTCAAACTAAATAAAAAATCTGACATGAGGTTATCCAGATTCTCTGATAGAGGTGTACAGTTCTGGTTTTGTCAGAGCATTTCCCATTCATTATTTCCCAGCTTTAACTTGGGAGGCTTTAACTATTTCACCTTTATTATGAAAGGGCAAAGGAAATTAGACAGGGGAAACCAGCTGAAGGCTCACTGCACAAACCTTCTCACATGACATACTGGACAGGAATAAACTGCATTAAATGCCATCTTTTACAGATCTTCAGAATAGGAAAGATTTGGCAACTCAAATTATTACTATGAAAAACACCAGTGCTGAAACACTTTTGAAATTTAGTGTTCAAGACAGAAGCACCAGAGGGGATCCAAAGCACCATGCAGAACAAGGCACTGCTGTAAAAGCCCCCAAGAGTGGGTGTGCTTTTGTCACTCCCACCATGTAAAAATTGACCCGAATCACAGAGAACCCTCCTTTGCACATTAGTATCTCTGTACTTCAGACTGTGTTGAAAACTACAGAACACACAAAGAAACAATTCCTCTGTCTTGTTCTTTTGCTTTCTACCCATTAAAAATATAAACAGTCAATGTATAAATTACATGAAACTGGCCTTTGAAATTTAACCAGAAACAAACAGCACAAGCTACTGGCTTTAAAGTGCAAGTTAGTCATCAATTATTTAATATATTCTATTTAAATAATGACACTGACACAATATGGAGACATATAGAATTATTTTATACAACTGCACAACGAAACATGGGAGGGAGGAAGAAAGGAGAAAACCTCCAGAAATTAATTCCATTTTGGAAAGAAATATTTATTAAGTATAAAAAAGGCACACCCAAGCCAATGCTTTGACAGAAGCACTTAAATATCCCCATGGGTGCATGTTTTCCTCTAGAATTCAATCCTTCAGTCATCATTCAGCACACTCACATCAGCAAATTCCAGCCCATTGCCACACATTTGATCTCTAATAATACAAATGGTTATTCCATGAACTCTCATGAACTGCAACTCACCATCTGAGATTCGGGAAGGGAGCAGCAAGCCTCTCCTGCCCAGCTCTGCCAGGGCCAGGCACCCCCCGTGCCACGCGTTGTCTGTCTCCTGGAAACTGAGGGCAGAGCAGAGTTTGGTTAAAACTGACCTGCCCTTACAGCACTGCTTTGCTCATGCTGAATTCCTAACATTTTAAAGGACCCCTAATGCAAACCAGCATGTGCTGATTGTGCTACTGAACCTGCTGGACTTCTAAAAAAACCACCATGTTCAAAGTGTCACTCTTCTTTCCCAGTGGTGCAACCTAAATATTGCTATAAACGTGAGCAAATAAGCAAAAGACACATTTATGACTATAAATGCAACCTCAATATAGAAGACTACGATACCTGAAACTCATCCAGGAAAGGAAAGCAACTCCTAGTAGACTGTAAACGATGCAGATTTACAGAACACATCCAAAATAATCAATGGATTTAGTGCCAGACACAGTCCTTAACTTGCAAAAGAGGTTCAAGTGACAATTCCCAGCAAACACATTACAGGAGCTTATGCACTGAGCAAATAGTGGTGTTCATCTACCTTTAAAAAACATTAGCCAGAGAAACTTGTCATGAACACAGCAAAAGATATTCAAAATGGTACCCAGTTTTTGGTGGGCTGGCAGGTAACAAGGGGAGAGGTTGAATGCTGCAGGATTAAACGTGCACAAAGTTCATACCGTATTAAACTAGGAACAGGAATCTCAGAATAAGGTGTCCAACAGACAGACTAGGTCATATCAAAGCTTCATCTCTGCCAGCACCACCTCTGACAAGCCCCCAGAGCAGACGCTCAGCCAAAGCCCAAGCATGAAGGCCCATTCCCTCCTGCCCCCCTGGCTTGGCCATGGGCAGCACAGACACTGCTCAAGCCGGAGGCTGCAGCCACATGCCACATTCCATACCCTCTGAAGGGACTCTCTTCCCATTAATTGGTATAATCCCTTTCTGAACTCCCTCTACACTTTTGGCTCCCATAACATCCCGTGGCAATGACTTCCACAGGTTAATTACAATTGTGTGGAAATGCACTTCCTGATGCTTCCCTGCTCCCACAGCACGGCAGAGTGCATTGGAAACAACCACTGGCTTTCTCCTTCCTTCCCACTGATGATGGAGATACAGAAAATCACATCCCTCTGCTTTTTCCTTCCACTTGCAAGAAGCCCCATCAGTGACGTCACTTTGGAGTGTTCAGTTTTGTTATCTCTTCCTTTCCTAATATCCAACATCCCATTTACCTTCTTCTCCCTGCCAGCTGCTGAGCACTTCAACACTTGAGCAGAGCAGTGGCTTCCAGCTGCTTTACAGGGAGCAGCATTTTGCCCCAAGAGCATCAGTTTGCATTCATCAGACATCATATTTTGTATGTCATTTACTGGCTCCTTACTTAACTTGGGCTTCTATAACATTTTCCTGTCACCTCTCATTACACCACAATCACCAGTTGATTCCCTCACCTCCTTGTTTCCCCTTTTTTCCAGGCAGATTGGACAGCACGGGGCTCACACCCCAAGGGGACTGTGCTGACAATCTCCCTCCACTGTGAAAAATGATCCCACATTTCTTCCCTGGCTCTTGCCTTTTAAGCCATGTACACAGAAGAAATCCTCCCTTCCTATCCCCAGAGCTATAACAACAGTGATATGACTCTGACGAGCAACTGATCTGTTCCTGTTTTGGTCCCCAGATAATTCCTGCAGAGAACCCAGCAGAGATTCCCTCTGTCCTTGCCTACATTTGTTCCCAGGTGTTCCTGAAGAAAGCAGGTCACTCAATTACTAGTTGAATTACTCATGCCTATGACTTGAAAAACAAGGAAAGAAAACACAGTGAGTACAGGTCTTTGAAGCTCCAGGGATAATTGAGATCAGCAGCACCTCTTAAATTAATCACAGCAACACAGTGCAAGGATCATCTAAGTGGAGACTTTCCTTGCAAGTTTTTAAGACTTTATACCTTCTTTCTTTTTAAGGTGTCATCCTTTGAGCTGGTATTTTTAATTTGTACTCACAACAGATGTGTGAAGACCTTTTAAAACTGAGTATATCTGAGTGGCAAACCGAACATGACCAGTATTTCCTGTCATTCTTTTTGTTACTGGCTTACCCTAAACCACCAGTTGAGATCGGGTACTCAAAGCAGACCTCATGAGCAATTTGATATTTTAAAAAAGCACATGATACTTGTTTAAGAACTCAGTCCTTTACATGCTCTGCAGGGATGCAGGGCCATGACATCCCACACTTAAGTGCATCCTCACAGCTCTGTGACCCAGCTGGAGTTGCCACTGGCCCCAAAGCCCCACTGCCACAGCCAACAGCACAGCCTTAGCAGCAGTGTAAGGACAGGCATATGGCAGCACTCTCCAAAACTCTTCCAAAGTCTGGCAGATCAGGGACAAGTTTACAGACAAAAACTACATTTTTTGTTCAGGCAAACACTTTCAGTATCCACAATGTCCTGTGGCAAGAACTTTCTACACTTTCACTGTGTGCTGTGTGACCAACCACACCTTGTCTTTATTCCAAACCTGCCACCTGATGCTTGAGTTTCCTTCTAATAATATAAAAGGTAGAGGACAACCATTTCCACACCATTCCCAAGGTCACAAACCTCTATTATACCCCGTTTACTCCTCACTCTTGCTCCATGTGCCAACCTCCCCTCACACAAAGATGGCTTTTATCCCTGCTGATCCCCAGACCCCTTTGGAACATCATTTCCAGTTTCACTACCTTTCTAAGCCTGGACACTCCACTCAAGACATGAGTCTTGAGCACACCAGGAATTCCTAAAGGAGCAAGTTAATGAGCATTTTTCAATTTTTCCCAAGTTCAACTTCAGACTTCCATATTACCTCAGAATGGGGTCAAGAGGAAGGATTAGGAATAATTTCTTTATTGAATACCCTCGGCCCTTCCATGCCTTCCAAGATTTTGAAATCTGGGAAAAGGGCAGCAACAACATTTACAATTTTTAGACCTGTCTCCCAAACTGTTGTCCCCCTGTTCCATAAACTGCCATGTTTCAGATGCAAGTGAAGGGTGAAATAAGACTTACCTGAAACAGTCCAACAGCGACCCAATCACATCATCTGCTAATTCTTTTGGAAGTCTTCCAGTTATTCTACCAATTCTACAGAAGAAAAAAAAAAAGGAGCATCAGTGGTTCATTAGTCCTGCAGTCAGCTAGTAAGTCATAAAAAAATTTAGTTAACATTTCTATATTGTTTACTTTAGTTGATCAGAGTAACCACAACAGACCTACCCCTTGGCCGCCGACCACCTCACAATGGTGTCTTTGTCCTTCAGTCCAACCAACAATTGCTCTGCAAACAATTTGATTTAAATAAAACAGATTATTGTCATTAAACACCAGAAAGAGTTCTTAAAATGTTCACAATTCATCTTTCTCTTAAATCAAAGTCTTTGCATCCAGGTTTCTTCTATTTGTCACCCATGTACAACTTAAAGAAACAAGACATATGTCTACATTGTTTTCAAAAAGAGAAAATCTGATGTGAAATTTTAAGTGCTGTGAAAGACCCAAAATGGAGGTTGGAGAGCTTTTGGCAGAGGTTCATCAGATTAGTCAGTTATAAAAGTCTCTGCTGCAATTTTGCCCCTTTATTTGCAGAATATTCACAGCCAGCTAGCAGAGGACCTGCTGTGCAACTGCACACTAATAAAAAAAGGCTCTTCCTTTGATACTACCACGGTCTAAAAATTAAACCGTAATCCTTCAGCTTTCATGTAGCATGATTTTTGGTTGTGTATCTCATTAAAAATTTTAATTCATCCTTCAGTTTGTGAAAGGTTCAAGGTATCTCCTTCATATTCCTGGATAAAACTGGTAAAACATCTCACCAACTCCCAGCCCCAATCCCACAGCAAATGCCCCAGTATTGACTTTCTGCTTGACATGCTGAAATCCAAGTCACTTGGAAAACATAATTTATTTTAATCAGATGCACAGATTGAAATTTCAGAGCCTTCCCAATCGCTCCCATTAGCACAGATAGCCACGTGACTCTCTCAGCCCTGAGCAGGTTGTTTTCCAACACACACTTAATTTGCAGCATTACAATGATTTCTCTCCAGTTTGAACACACCTACGACGTTTTCAATCTCTCCTGGAATGTCATATTCTTCATCATCTTCAGCTTCAGCAGCAGCAATTTCTCTCTTTTGGTTCTGCACAACGGCACCCTGAGCCTGCAGATTGGCAGCCAGAGAGCGACAGCCACGCTGGTACCTGCACAACAAACACACCTCATTTACCTTCTGATTTCTTTTCCAGCTGGAGTAGCTACATAGTGACACAAAGCCTGCCTGTCACATCCCCACACCTGCCGGGGTACAGCTCTGCAGTTATTAGTGGCTGCTTTAAAGGAAAGGCAGAAATGCCCCACTCTCCTTCCTCCTGACCCACTTGTCTGTTTTCCAAGGTGAGAAGAGCCAGACTATTCAAATGGTTCCTTTTCATTATCCCTCCCTTTCCTGTTTCAGTATAACCAATTTTCCACTGCTGACAATAAAAGAGAGGCAAAATTCCCATGCCCTGAAAGACTCTGAAACCTTAAAAAAAAAAAAAGAATTAATAAAATCAGCTTATTAAAAATTGTTTTTTAAATGTTAAAGCCAGCTTAGTACTTTTTGACCAAGCTGTACTCAGATATTTAGCCCCTGGTGCAGATGTATTCTTACAAAAGATAGACTTTACATGCTAAACTGACTTTTGCCATGGGGCAAGGTACATTCTCCACCTAAAAAGAATTTTCTATGCCTAAGGACGTTCTCAAAAGCTGGTAAAATAAATACAATAAAAATAGTCACCAAGGGAGCCTGCAATTTTAAAATATCAGTGCGAGAAATCTCAAAAAGAGTTTGCCCTCTGGCAGTGCGTAAAACCAGACACCAAAACCTGACTAATATGCAAAACCAGAGCGGGATTGCAAACCACTTTTCCCCTGTGAACTTTCTATGGAATCAGGGTAGAACCAGGGGAATGGAAAAAGTTGTGTTCCCTCTTACAAAATTGCTCTAAATCAGCCTGGGGAACAAAGGGTGCCGCCTTCCCCGATTTCAGGAGTCTGTGTTAGATGGGAACAGGCTTCTGCTTGTGGGATGTGCAAAGCCAGGTTTGGCTACTCCCAGCTCTAGTTTATGGACCAAAACTGAAAAAAATTACAGGAAACTACATATAGCAAACTACTTTTTCCAAATCATGCAAAGGAACAATACGCTCACTCCCAAATAACACAAAGATTTCTTTTTCTTTTAGGCAAAGTTAGGAAGGCAGAAAGCAAATACACAGATTTAGGTATTTCTAAGTTTTCTGTGCCTTGGGGTTTGATTTTTTTAACTCTTTCAGCTTTAAACCGACCTCCATTTGGCCACCTTTGGTTTCACAAAGGTCAGCCCCAGCCGCTGAACCAGTTTCATGCCCAGCTTGCGCAGCACCATCTGGTTGCTCTCGGACAGCCTGCACTTGTCCAGGCACTCGAGCACGGTGACAGCTGGGAAACAAGAGAAACACGCTGGAAAAACTGCTTTTCAAAACAACCTTGCTATGAAAATCTTAAAGCTTTGAATGGCCTTTAGAAGATTTACATTTTTAAAGGCATTGCTGAAATGCAAATGCCTGATTACCTGCTTTGTGGTCGCTCTGACACTGGTCAGATAGTGGCAATACCCCTCACTGCCCAAGCAGGAAGGATGGCTCTGAGGATTAATTCTGGCTATGAAAATGATAATCCACACTCTCAGAGTGCTTATGACTCTAATTCTCCCTGGAAGCAACATGTTCATGTGTCTCTCAGGGTCTAAGAATTTTCAGTAATCTAACAGAACCAAGACTCAGAGAACATTATTCATTTACTCAGAGACCTCATCAGTTCCTGCACACTGAGGGAGCTTTCCCTTTCCTCATTTAGTATTTTTGGGCAGCACCAACTTAACTCCTCTGGCACAGAGATTTTTATGAGGATGGATGTCCATAAACATTCAGACATGAGAAACACTGTGTACGTGTAAACAATCAGCCACAAAACCTCTCATTTGGGCACATCAAAGGGAGCAAAGTTATTTGTCCAGCAAATTAAAAAAACCCAGAGAAAGGAGATTCTTGGGCTAATGAGTGTAAGGCTCCAGGTTTCCAAATTTTCACAGGGAATCGTGCCTGTTATAAATGAAAAAGACCTTTTGCAGTTTTATGAAGCTGAAAACAGTTCCTGATTAAGGCTGACCATCAGCTAAGTGAGACTAATGAGCTGGGCTCTGAAGGACCCATCATTCTCCCAACGCTGCACTATGGAATCACACTGGCAAAATACTCTGCAGCCTCTTCCTCCAGTGTCCTGTCAGGGATTTCAGAATAAAGACATCAGAGAAAACCCAATTATTCCAAAGTCTGAGAAACTGTAAGACATGACTTACAAATCTCAGTGCTTAAAAAGGCTGGTGATGTATCTTGATGTACCAAAATACTCATCAAATAATCCACGCAGACAACAAGGCAAAGCCAGTGATGACCATTGCCTGGATACCTTCCAGCACCCTGGATTTACTGCAAGTAGAAAAGCTTGAGGGACTGCTGATTTAGGAGGAAGAGGCTGCAGAAACATCAATATTCACAAACAGAAAAGAAAAAAATCAAGAATATATAAATATAAGCCTCTTCCAAGTCCTGCCAGCTCTCAAATCATTCAAATATCTCCAGACCCATGTAAATTGCTTCAGGACTACTGCTTGGTTTAAACCAAGTTCTAAGCAGCAAATGGCTTCAAACAGGATCTTTCTTTGACATTTGCCTATTTTTTTCTTCTATTTCATCCTCAGATCTGTTATAACTAAAAGTCTCAGGTATTTTTTGTCTCTCACATTTCCTTACCCTGAACAGGGTATCTATCTGCCTCCCAGCTGTGAGGTTCCAGCTTTTCTAGGGCAAATTTAGACATTGGTACACCCCTGGTTTTTCTCTTATTACCAGTCTCATGACTACTTCATATTCCTTCTAAGCCACGGGCCAGAGCACCTGATTTTACAACAGGGTTTATTCTGTGGGCTCCATATGCTCTTTCCTAACTGATTAAGACCACTGTGGTGTACAGTTGGATCTCTTAAATCATGTAATTTTGTGTTATGCCATATTTTATCCAGCTGTTTATTACTGTGCCTCTCTGGCAGCTGTCCCAGTGCTGTCTGCTGTTTCTGTGGGATGGCATTCCCAGAATGTGCTGTTTGTTCCTGACCAGCCATACAGCACCCGTGTTCATTCCCTGTTATTTGTCTTCACTATCTTATCTCCATCTTTATCCATCTCTCAGGCATTTTCTAAGGAAGTATCTGCCTCTCAGACTTAGGAACTGGGAGAATCAAACTCTTTCCAGCACTAGACCTAAAAAGCTTCTCAGGGCCAAAATAATTGCATTAGTGAAACCACAAGCACTCTAAAGTGAGTTTACATCACTGCTTGGTTCCTGGGAATAGCACAACCCCCTTTTCTGGTACTTGGATAAGCTCCACAGAACTGATGAGGTCTTTGGCAGTGTTTTGGAAGCAGCCACCATCTTTCCCTGCCCCTCTCTGCTGCTGTCAATAAAGCCAAGGATCACAATGCAGTCAGTTCTGACCACACTCCAGGATTCATTCACCACCAGATGAAGGTAATTCCAGTGTGCAGCTACGCTGTTCTACTGAAACTTAAAAACTGTTTTCCACATCTTGTAGTTTCCATGCTCTGTGTTCAGCTCCCGTGCCACAGCAGTGGCCAATGGGATCACCTGCCAAATGCTCTGAGGTGCTGTTCCAACACAACAATCCCTGGTGGCATCTGCCCCTCCCTCGCAGTCATCTCTGCTTTTGCTTCCCTTGTTTTCCCTGCTTTATCACTCCTCACAGCACCACTTGTTACCAGGTTAATCTTCCTTTCCCTTTTTCATTGCAATGGCTTTAAAAACTGAGACCAGGATATTACAACCTTACCATATGGTAAACAGTCTTCTCTCTTGCCATGTTTAAACAGCTGTGCCTGCAGGTAAAATAGGGAAAATAGACATGAGAATACAGAGATTCTGAAACACAATATACCAAGTATTTAGTTTTAAAACACTTTGTATTGTTCTTCCAATAATCTGTGGTGTTTGCTGATTTAAATTGCATAAAAGGAAAAGACTCTCAGGGTGCAGTTTTACTTCTTGGTAACTGCTCAAGAGGCTGAGCTGGCCAAAAAACACTCAGGAGAGAATGAAAAAACCCAAGGAAAATAAATTTTTTAAAAAATATTAAAAAAAAAAAGCCACCAGTTTTGGGCCAGCTCAGGGCTCTGACCTGTCCAGCTCAGTGCTGGGTCACAGGAGTCAAAGCTCATGAGAGCCTAAACCACCTACAGACCCCTGGGAGGGCAAATACACCTCCAACAGGCCCACTTCAACTCCTGTGCCAAGGGATTGAGAGCACAAAAAAGCTTCCAAAACCATTTTATGTCCAATTAAATACCCCAGTGAGACAAAGGGAGCATTAACAGCTGACAGAACACGTTACACATTAAACCCTTCCTCTGCTCGCTCAACGTTGCATCAAAACCTCTCCGCTCAGGTGCTCGTTTGTCCTCGCTCTGGCATTCACCAGGAGGAAAATCCTCCTCAAGAAACGTGCCTGGGAGTTAAACAAGAACAGACTTCCCCTAAAAGTCCCTAGTTTCTCACACATACCGAACACACACACGCACCTCCCGTGCCGCAGGCGGCGCCGGGAGCGACCCAGGCAGGAGAAACACCTTGGGGCTGTGAGCCCGGCCGGGCTGGGCTGGGGCTGGACTGCACTGCAGGATGCCCAGTGAGCACTGCTGAGCGGCCCCACCACCAGCTACAAACAGCAATTTGCTATTTGGGGTTGAAGTATTTAGGGTTTATGCAGGCAGCGGCGAGGGATCCCTTAAAAACGACATTGGCAAAGCAGCAATGCTATAGAACTTCAGGCCTAGAAGAACAGCCAAGAGAAGTAACCTCCAAGACAAATGTGTAAGCGTGGCCCGGGTTTCAGCAATACACCTTGTCAGTGTTAAAATAAAACACAATTTCTCACTGACATACAAGACTCTGCCTAAAAGATGCCAGAAAAGCTGCAAAACCTTTAGTACAACAAAGCACCTCTAAAATTTCTCCACCTCGTCGTTGAAACACGCAGAAGCTCCTTTCTTCAGCGCTTAAGTTCCTGTGTTGTGCTTCAAACCCCGTCCCTGGTTTCTCCACGTGCTCTGCCGGGGATGCTGGAGACAGGGCAGCGTTCCTGCACTCTCACAATGCCTTCTCCTCGCTGCCCAACAGCCCCACTGGGCAGCAAATACTGCTTTTCAGGCACACACAGGCTGCCTCCACACGCCTAGTGCTGCAGTCAAGCACCTTCCAACAGAGCACAGCACAATTCCTCACGCAGTGACAATGCTGAGGAGCAGATCCTTGGGAATGCTCCTGGATGTCTGCCCCCACCCCACTGAGCACAGGGCCAAGGAGCAAATGAATCCTCAGCACACCAACATGTTTTCAGCCTTCCACAAGTCCTAAATGTGGCACCTTCCTACAAACCTCTCCAGGAGTTTTCGCACCCTTGAGGCCAACTTTGAGTCCAGTTCTAATTCCCCAGAAAAAGGTGCCACCTCCGAGTGAGATGTGGGAAGGAATCAACCAGTACACAAGCAGGAAATGAGAAACTCTTCAAATACCGTATAGGATTTACTTTTTTTAATGCTTTAATATAAAAAAGTAAGAAAACAGCCTCACACACCTATGAATTAATTTAGCACAGTGACCTCGGCAGATTCCACGTCACAACCATTTCTATTATTTTCTGAACCAAAACAGCCAAACACACATTGTTTCCCTACAGCAATTTCATTAAAACTCAAATAATAAACTATTTTCAACACAGAACATCTACTCCCAAACAAAACTACAAGGATTTATACTATTCTTTCAGATGTTAAAATCATCATAGCAAGAACTGTAAATCAACTGAGATGTGGATTAAGGGATTCTACTCTATCATACAAGTTTTTAGGGGAAGTAGAAACTACCCAAAGGACACCATAGCTGCTGTGTTTGAATTAATAACTAAACTTTTTTAAAAAGGTCCTTAATATTCACATGGATTTTGATCAGTAAAACATGTTACCCACTGGTTTTGGGAAAAACACAGCTGAAAATGCCAAATGTCTGGCAGGGAAGAGGGTTCTGTTTGCACCCACAGATGGTCGCTGTGGGTCAGATATAGCCTTGGAGCAGGTTCCTGCTGTTTCTGCCAGTGAAACATTGGGTATTTCTCACTGTCAGAGAAGTTTAAGAGCCATTTTTAAAACAATTTTTACAGAACTAAAACAGGTAACAGCAAAACTGTGGAGAATTACTCTTCGGATATTCAACACAGCAGGAAATTTCTGATTGTAGAAAAGAAGTTTTCATTATTTCTTTATGAGTCAAACCATTCAAAAGCATTCCCAAGTCCAAATTACTCAAACTTTTGAGTGTGGCAGATATATTTTCCAGAGGAAATAAAAAAAGCACTTTAAGTAATGCTGGCCTTTGGGAAAAGAGGAAAAAAGTCTGTATTTTCTTCCAGCACATGCTACAGTCAGGCATGCACAGCATCATTACTGCCACAAAAATCCTACACCCTGGCACTTACAGGGGTCATACTAAAAAGAAAAGATCATGATGCATAAATGGAAAACATTAAAAAAATATATTGAAAAAACAGGGAAAAATATAGAAAAAAAGCCGAATCAGCATTACAGCATCCAGCTTAAACTTCCTGCCTCGAAGGAAGAGAAATATCCAAGGCACACCATTTCCAAAAATCTGATACAAACGAAGTAATTAATAAGCTTGGTTTGCCACCTGCACAGGCAGCTCGGTGTCAGCAGCCCCGAGTGCCAAGAGCAGTGCAGGAGGAGCCTGCCTGTCGGAGCATCCCGGCAGCCGCGGTTACGCCACGGGCTCCTCGCTTAATGAGGACACGGAGCACACGGCTCACCCAACCTGCTCAACTGTTGAAAAGTATGTGACTCCCTCTCTTATAAATAATTAAGCCACCTACAAATTAGAGAAAATCAGTGGTGTGCAAGCGATGACGACTGTCAGGTCTGGCTCTGCTTTAGAAACAGCGCGGGGCAAGGCAAACAAAGCCCAGTTTCTCAGTAATCCCAGCAGAGACACCACACCTGCCAATTGTCTGCGTAACCCACTTTGGGCCCGACCTGCAGCAGATCTATCAGTCGGGATCATCTCCAGGACTTGTTCCCCAAGCTACACAAATCACCACGAGGGGTGGCCTGGCTGCTGGGGAGTGAGTGGATCTTCCTGCCGAGCAGGAGACGCAAGTCTGGAGCTCCCCTCTGGTTGGAACCAAGGGGAGCACTGGGAGGATAACTCCAGCCTCGCTGGGAAGAGCAGGAAGTGATGCCCTGCACTGCTCTGGAGCACCCCCTGGTAGCCACACAACAGCCATCCCTGGCTCCCGGCTGGGTGCAAGGAGAGAGGACAAGCTGCCGGAGCCCAGGTTCACTTGGAAAGAGGGACTGCTGAATGCATTCCATGTTATAAACGGGCTAGTCACAGCCCCTGCTCTCAGGGACACATGTGTCTGGGTGCTGAGCATCCACACGACACGTACACATCAGACACCGGCACAGCCCAGCCATCCAAGGGATGGCACCTTTCAGGGGACCTCAGTTACTCATCACCTGAAAAGTCTAGACCAACACAGAGTATCTCTTCTCAATCCTAAGATTAACCAAAACCACAGATTTTAAATACTTTTAAAGAGCTTGAAACAATACCACCTTCTAGCAGGAAAAAGACACAGAATGACAACAGAGCTCCTGAAGACCGAACTAACCATGAAACTCCTGGTGAGAAGGAAAAACCTGAGCAGTGTAAGACAAGGCCACACTAGAACAAATATTCTGTAACACTCAGGAGAGAAAGGGCATTATCAGGAAGGAGTCAGTGCCCTCAGTACCTGCAGACACAAGAACTTTGGTTTCTCTCACCAACACTGCTTTTTCTCCACCTTTATCACCAAACCACTACACAACAACCCCTTCTTTAAAAAAGTAATGCCAATAGACAACCCTAACACAGCCAATCCTTTGAGAAGGCCAAAAATACAGAGACTTGGGAAACATTCTATTTGGAAATATTCTATTTTTGTGCCTCTGGGTCTGAAAGAATGGAGTTAGAGAGTTCTTTCTTCCCTGGAGCCAAATTTACATAAGCATGTAGCTATTGCTAAATAACCTTTGCATTAGAGACAGCTCAGGGAAATGCCTCGTTCTTGAGACTCGAGTTTCATCAGATCACTGTGTAGGGCGTTTTATTTTTTTTAATTATTACTCACACTTGTATACTGAATCACTTATAAAACAAATAAGGTTTAATAAGTTTCAATGCCCAAGGCTACCTCAACGTGATGACATCTCTGTCACGCAAGAACTGGGAGTGCTGCGCCCTGCAGCGATAACTAAAAAGCTGTTTGATATAATGGCAGGTTTAAAAGCAAACCTCCAGACCAAGAGAATTTAAAATGCAGATTCTCGAAACAGGGCAGAAGTTTCCTTCAAGTAAACAAATGTTATTAAAAAAAAAAGAGTAGCAATTTTTTAACAATCCAATATTTATAATCGTTCAACGCACAAAGGATCCGAGCACAGAAGTGAATTTAATTCCATAGCACAACGTTAGCTTCAAGAAAAGAGTTTGAGACGCTGCCTCTGAAATAGTGCCACTCTGGTGCCCCCCTGCAGGGAAATGCTGTGCTCCTGACGACAGGTGGAAGGTTAGAAAAAGGCAGGCAGCCCCAGTGCAATTACAATATGTAATGGTGGGTGCGTGTTCCGACAGGAGCCGCGGAACGGCTGGACTCGTTCTGCACAGCACGCTGAGTGAGATGAAACAGCAGCACACACCTGATCACCAGGCTCAGGGCCACGAGGAGGCAGATCAAAGTGCAGCCACGGCCAACTACTCCCTGTGTCCCTGACTTGCAGTTTCACTTCATTGAAATGCAGCAGTTTCGTGTCTTTTCGGAGCCCTTCTGCCATGCCAAGCTCACTCGGAGCGGGTTGGAAGGCAGACTGTGGGCAGCACAGGGTGAAACCCTGGCGACACCCACCCTGCGTGGGGCAGCCCCGCTCTGCTCGGAGGAGGAGAGCTCTGATCCCCTCTGCTGGGTTACAGCATTCCCGAAACCTGTCACCTTCCCAGAAGCTGCCTCGCTGTGCTGACCAGGCAGTGAAACATGGTCTTTTTTCTCCTGCTTGTTCAGAGAGAAATGCCCAGGCAGCTGCAGTCTGACTCTGAGAATAACAAATGGCTGGGGGAATCCAAGGGCAAAGAACTTTGCAGCTTGTTGACACAAGTTTTATCTGTCCCTCACGAGGATGTGTTCAGCCTTACACACTTCGTGATTACTTGTTATGGTAGAGTATATGGGATATATATATAAACGTGCTTGTTTATGGAATGTATTATAGACTGTTAGAATCTTGAATGTTTAAGAGAAAAGGTTTAATTTAAACACTTATTTTCAGCTGATGGTTTTGGTCTAGCAACATGCTGTTGCTGTATGTTACAGAATTTTTAAAACATTAAGACTATATATAATTCTATATAAATATAATATTTAACTCCTGAAATAAATATTTTCTGCGCTTCTTAAACCTGCCAGCACGCACACATACCTGCACACACCCCACTCTGAAAACCTTTATTCCCTAATGACATAATTCATGCTTACATTGTAGTGACTAAAACAAAAAACTGAACGCTGAATGCAAAAAAAAAAAAACTTTAAAAAACTCCTCAGCTCTACCAATTGCAACAGAAGTTCTGAGCTGTGAAGAGGCAAAAAATATCCCCCCCAAGCAAGGCAGCAGGCTGTGCTCCCAGCCCTGCTGTATCACTGCATTCTGGTTTCGATTCGACTTGTTGAGTATTCACCTGTTTCGCTTAGTGCGCACTAATGAACAGGTGGATGGAGCCAAAGCCAAACTCAAAGGAATTATGACAAAACACTAATGCATTATACATCCTGCAGGTCTCATCACGCCCCGGGAATGGCAAACAGCAGCTCTCCCTTTCCAGATCTGACAATAAAATGATGAAACATCATTCTGCCTTTTGTGCGCTGCAATGCACACAAATAATGCTTCCTCCTGCTGGAGCAGCAGCTCCTCAGGTATTCTAAATATAGATCATTTCTCTTCTGATTTGGAAGAGCTCGAGAGGGAAAAAGAAGACAACAAAAAAAAAAACCCCACACTTGCTCCAGAACTTGTTTAGTACCACACTGCACACGAGTCCTCTTAGCAACTGGTTAAAAAGAATTCATGCAAATTATAAAAACTTTGTACAAACACCAGCAAATCCTTAAATCTGTGCAAGTGCAAAGACTGCACAAGAGCTCATCATGTGCCTCAGCCTGCACTGCCCTGGCTTTGTCAGCAACCAGACCAAGAAGGAACAACAAATTCCTCCATTCCACCCAAATAATTCAGACATCCAAACTGGCACAGACACCAGAACTGTTATCCCAGTATTTCAAAATGCACACCAACACTTTGCAAAACTACAGTAAAGCTTTTCTAAAAAGACCTTCCTAGGATGTACAAGAGGAGTGCTGCCACAGAGCAGCACTTCAGGTACTGCAGACTTTTTCCCCATGCATAATATATACATTTTAAAGCCCAAACTAAGAATTCAGCTCTTTTGAATCATACACCATTATTACTTCACAAGGCAAGGCTATTCAACAGAGAACTCATTCAGACCAGCAAGGACACTAACACCTTTAGTGTGACTTGTTGAAACCACTGACAACAGTCTGCTAGTTGCAGAAAAACAGATACAACTTTCAAGCATCTCTTGCATTTTGGTTACCAGCTCTGAAAAGTCCAGGAGAGATCACTACTATAGCAGAAGTCTTCATTCTGTACAGTTTCCAGCTTTTAATTTCAAAGATTTTGTTCAAAAAGGAAAAAAAAGATGCTATTTTGAGAGTTATTTATCAGTATCTACACTGGCAACTTTTGGTGATGACAAGACAACATAAAGAAAATACACATACATGGGAAGTTACACTGTCCAAACTTTTGGGGAGGAGATTCCAGCTGGATATTAATTCCTCCTGTTTTAATAACCAGGAACCTCTCTGTGCATTTGCCATCAAAGAACTACCATAACAGCGTCCTTTGATCATCAAAACAACCATCTAACTTTCCAAGGCAATACAGTATTTACCAGGGCCTGGAGCATGCCATTCACAATGATAGTGCCCTCCATGGTCTGGAAGGAGGACTTGGACAACATGGAGAGCACCCAGTCCAGGAAGTCTGCCATCCTGCTTTGCCTGACATCGGGGCGGACAATGAACCTGTCACAGGAAAAACAAAACACTGCAGTTATTGAGTGTCATGATGTCAGTAAGAACTACTTTTTCAGCTATCCAAACTGGTTGTAGTTCCTGAAAACAATTCTCCAATGGATATTTTCCCATATTGCTGAGGGTGAGAATGCTCCAAAACATTCTATGTTTAGTCCTGTTCCTGAGCAAGGCCCAGAATTTCACTTTCATGTCAAACACACCAAAAACCTGGATTCTAAAGATTTATCTTAAATGCAAAGCAACAGAATTTCCAAAGGTCCCACATGAAAACTATTTCCATTAAAATTCATGAAAAGCTGAAACAAATATGAGGATTCTCCACCATTCTCACCAAGAACAGCCGTTCTGCAAACCTGAAAATCAGTGCAATGGGACTGTGTCCCACTGCCTGTCATCAGCCAGGCCCAGAACAAGTAACCAGTGGGGCTAAATTTGGGTTTCAGATATCTGAAAAGGTCAAACACCTCTTATTTAACACTAGATGGGTCAAGAGATGGGGAAAAAGAGGTTCATCACGGCTAAACTTCTGTAAACCCCCTGAGCCACCCCCTGCACCAGCCGAGCTGCAGTTCTCTCAGTCAGTGTCCTGGCACCTCCAAAGCAGGGTCCTGCAGCAGGGACTCAGGCCAAGTTTGCTCTCCATGCACCCAGAGGGCACAGGGCACACAGGGAAGCCCACCCAGCACAACACAGGGCAGTTCTGGAGGGTGTGCACAGCGCTGCCACCTGGGTCCTTCCCACGCCCACCGGGGAATTGCAGCAAGAGCTGCCTCACGGAGAACGTGGGAACGGTGGGCAGAGGGGATGGATTGGCTTCCAAGCCAGTCCCTTTTGTGTTCAGCAGGAAAACAAGGAGGATTTGGGGAGGGTAGATTGCAGGAGGGTTGTTTTGTGACAGAACACCAAGGACGAAGCTGCCTTTGGCCCAAGGGCACAGATGAGAGAAGTGACCTGTGAAGTGGATGAGCTGGTTCCTAGACCCCTTCTGAGCCCAGAGAAGTTTAAACCCTTCTTTCCCAAAGCAGTGCCCTAACCTCCAGACTAACAGCAGGATAAGGATCAGCCTCATCTCCTACTGCGCTCACTGAGCAGGCAGAAAGGAGAATTCATGAAACAAACTCTATTTCTTGACCCCCTAAAAAGCAACTTACTCTGGAAAACTCTTGGATTCTGATGTTCCTAAACTTCCCTTGAAATTCCTAACTCCTTGGAACACCCATGAGGACCCAGACTTGCCCCTCCTCCCCAGGGACTTTCCCTCTCAGCGCTACAGAGTCAGACTCTGTACCTTATCTCTCCATCTGTCCCAGGACCGTTGTGTTCCTGCCCACCCAACTAACAGTGCAGCTCCAGGATGATGGCACAGTGACCTCATCTCATTAAAGAACTGTTCTGGGATGTGAAAGCAGGGAAAGGCCTTGGAGCCAGTCTTCTAATTCCTGCTGAAGTATTTTAATCACCATGCTATTTTCAAAATGGTGTTTTCATAGTAAACTAAATAATTATAAGTCCACTAAGCAGTGCCATTACAGCCTTACACACGTGGTACTGGAACCAGCTAAATGCATCCTATCACTTTTGTTTGTTATGAACATTTACTCCCAATAACAATCAATTCAGCCAATAAATGGAGGTGAAGAGAAGATAAAACAACTGCAGACAAGGTGCCCACACGGGACCCCATGTCCCCCTGTCCCCACAGCCCCAGTGTCCCACTATCCCCACACTCCCATGCCCTGTTGTCCCATCCCACTGCCCCCACGTCCCAGTGTCTGTGTCCTGCTGTCCCCGTATCCTCATATCCTCATGTCCTGCTGTCCCTGTGCCCCTTTGTCCCCATGTCCCAGTGTTCCACTGACCCCATGACCCCATGTTCTCTTGTCCCCACAAACCAGTGTCCCCCATTTCCTGCTGCCCCCATGTCCTGCTGTTCCCACAACCCGCTGCCCTCATGTCCCATGTCCCTATATCCCGTGCTCTCGCTGTCCCCGTGTCCCCATATCCCGTGTCCCCATGTCCCCACATCCCTGTCTCTGTCCCCATGTCCCGACATCCCTCTGTCCCTCTGTCCCCATGGCCCCACATCCCTCTGTCCCTATGTCCCCACATCCCTCTGTCCCCCTGCCGTGACACGACCAAAGCCGCGCGAGCAGCGCCCCCTGGCGCGCAGCGGCCGCACTGCAGAGCCGGGGCCTTCCCTGCTCCAAAGGAGGGCAGAGAATCCAAGTCAGTCCCAACCTGAGCCCCAACACAGGGCAGTGAGCGCCGAGACAGACACTGAAACACCAGACACGTGTACTGCCCCAGTTTATGGTCTCTGGAATGTATTTTCATGTCACCTCTCCGCTGATGCAGGAGCCAGGAGATACACAAGCTCACTATTCAAATTTATAAACCACCTTAGTGGTTTAATGCTTTTTATTCACTATTACTGGAGTGATGGAAAAAACGTCATGACAACCACACCCCGTCACAGACTGCCCCAAGCCTGAACACCAGTCATGTAAAACAGTGGGATTTACAAAGTTCCACTATCCCATACCTGTTCCTTTTGATGGGTTATTTGACAACAGTAAGGCTAAGAAAACAGCAGTATTGCTTTCTGAACAAGAGACTGAAAAAAGTGACAAGGAAAAGTATGAAAATTAATTGCAGCATTACTATTTCCCCTTATATAACTTAAGCACTACCAGGAAACCATGCCAGTAACACCAGAGACCAACTGCCTGTTTACAGTGCAACACCTGCAAACAGCAGCAGCACAAAGCACCTCTGAAACCCTGCAACACAAAGCAGCCCCTGAAGGCAATTTGCCCACTATCCTGTTACAA
Source organism: Sclerurus mexicanus (assembly GCA_013396755.1). Classification (NCBI taxonomy): domain Eukaryota; kingdom Metazoa; phylum Chordata; class Aves; order Passeriformes; family Furnariidae; genus Sclerurus; species Sclerurus mexicanus. Next base: position 917,628 of record VWZF01006099.1, on the reverse strand, counting down.
GGGAAGACACAGCAGTGACAGATACCCGCTCCTCTAGCAAGCAGAGCAAACAGAAATCCCAAAAACAAACACGCTCGTTGGATCCAGTGCAAGCAACAGGAACACCCCACAGGGAGCTGGCAACTTCCAGCCCTCCCAACACTGCCATGAAAGGCTGGGGAATGGCAGGAGAAACGACAGCCAGGCTTTTCCTTCCTGCCAAGGAGCACAAAACACACTTACTTGGACACCAGCACAGCAGCTGCATCCCGAGCCTTGTCACTGACAACCAGGTAACACTGAAGGGAAAAGAGAGCTGACTGTAGAAATTCACACGTGGAGAGGCAACATCAGCTACACAGCAATATTGTATAAATACACTACTGAATACTTACAAGTATTGTAATGATTACACACATTATGTCATTACTATGATTACAAACTGAGCTTAAAATAGTAAAAAACTAATTTTTCCATTAAACAAACCGTGTCTGGGGCAGAGTCTCCCTTCTCGTGCCTTTCAAAGCAGGTTTATCACCTTTACTGAAGCCTTAACTCACAGGCACATTGGCCTGCAAGAAATAAACCCCTTTGGTGGTGCAAATGCCAAAGTGTGAGCTTTTGGAGTACCTGGGGGAGGGGGGATCATTTATTTTTATCTCAAAGGGATGAGAAGTCACCACATAGAATGACACTGAAACTTTGTTGAAAAATCTTCATGCAGTCACAGCTTCCAAAGTCAATCATTCTGATCAAACTGATTTCACCTAAAAATCCTCAATTTTGGCTTTCAGCAAAAGCTCGCTGGCATTTTCAAACACTGAAAGCCATGAACATATTCAAAGGCAGGCATTCACACCAGATAAAAAAGACAGTTTATAGCATCAGGGAAAACAAGTAACAGTCTTACCTGAGACTAAAGCAGCAAACAACAGACTGAAAATTCCCAACGTATGGAGAAATTCTTTACAGATTAGACACACCAATATGGACATAAATAATAATAATTTCAGCATATTATTTAAGACTATAGAGAATATATTATTATTTACTACACACCAATACATTTAGCCCAGTACCCCAGGTCTGAAGGCATAAAAGCTGCACTTGCCTTACCTTTGCTATTTCCAGGATGCGGTCCATGGTTGGCTGCCGAGCCTTCCCCTCCTCCGACACCAGGTTTCCATCGAAGCGGGCCAGATCAAAGGGAATCAGGCATATCATGGAGAGCCACAAGAGGAGCATGTAACGAGTCTCCCAGGTCTGCAAAGGGATGGCAAAACAAAGTAATCACTCCATTTTCCGGAACAGATTCCAACAGAGCGCCGAGAGCACCACTCACTGTCTCCAAGGGACTTTCAGAGATGATGAAGAGAAAACTCCAAACATAAATGTCCTGAAACTCCAAAGACAGAACTACAAGTGATCCCAAACAGCAAACCTACAAGAAAATTAATGGAGCTTCCTCCCTGAATCTGAAATCCAAGCAGGTGTTTGTTTCCTTCCCAAAGGAAAATGCACATTGCCATTTTCCTGTTTCTCCTTCCTTTAGCCTATCTGTGCCCTGAGGCACAAATAAAACAGAAATACGTTCTTCTTCCTAGTTCCTTACTTAGTTTTTCCATCTGTTTACTGAAACAACTCCAGTTGAGTTGAGAGACAGACAGACAATGAACTTCTTCCAAGCTCTAAAGCTGTACAGCTACAAGAGCAAAGTGTCAGAATTGATGTGCATTTAAAAAATATTTTAACTTAGAGCAGCAATACAATTATTGTCTTCAAATCTCTGATTTTTGGTACTTATAACAGATGACAGTCTATCCTAAAATTCATCTATCTTAATAAGCCTTCTGGAATTCTTACTTTTCCTTATTCAAAAACACAAGAACATGCACTACAGTATCTTGGAGTTGAACTCTGTCTTGAGTTGGAAGGAACCCGTAAGGATCACATTTTATGACCTCAATCCATTAAATTAATTAAAAAATTCTTTGCTTCAGTATTTTTTAGAATCAGAATTCTTGCCCAGAATATTCCCGGCCAAATAAAACTTTCAAATCAGGGCACATGATGAAGGTGTTGCATTGTTTTTCAAACTGCAAACGGGTAGAAAGAAAAGATCTGAAATTCTGTGTTATTTTTCTACACCCCTCACAGATCTGAAGACAAATACTGAGGGGCTGAGGAAGAATAAAATGTTTTATGAAATTAAATGAAGAAAATTAATCTTTGCTTCTTTATCAACACAGAAGTTCTACCAATTTTGACAAATCCCAAAGGTTTAAAACCCGGGTTCTTTACATTAACAAATAGGAATAAATACAGAAAACTTAAAACCTCTGTTTCCTGTGATTTCACTGTTCCGACTTCAAGCTGAATTACCGTGACTGTTAATGATATGCACAGCAGGAAGAGGATTTTTCAGTCACTCCATTTCGAGGGTCGGTATCTTTCACTGCCCTTCTCATTCCTGTTGTTTCAATCTCTTCCAGGTTTTATTTACACCTCCACTGCCATTGCTCCTAAATCCTTGGATCAAACCCCACGTGAGAGAGCCAAGACCTCTCCTTCAGGAAGGCATTTCTCCTCTGACAAAGATGATGGTTCACACTAACCCAGGGGCTCAGTTACCACCTGGCAGGGTCTATCACTGCTTTACACACTTCTTTCCACGTTTTTTTCTTACACTGTTCATCTGGAGCCATGAAAGTTAAACAGAAAGCAGAGCAAGTTCTCACCTCGGAGTCTCTTGGGTTCTGCTCCCCAAGCATATCCAGGACAGGCTGCAGGTCCCGGACCTCATGAGGAAACAGTGGCAGGAAACGCTTGTACCCTCTCACCTGAAACAGAAAGTTCCAGAACACAGTGACCCCTCCGGCTTCACCACACCCCGGGGGAGACACCTTGGAGGGACTCCTGGAGTAGGATCCTCATGTCATCAAGAGGGTCAGGACACTAATCGAGGCCTTGAATACCTTGAGACGTTTGTGGTTTTACAAACAGTAAGAATTTATGAAATGATAGTTCTTTAAACTTTAGAACAAGGGACCTCTGGAGATTGCCTTGGAGGAGTCCAACCCTCCTGAAGCAGGGTCACCCATGGCAGAGTGCCCAGGACCACGTCCATGGGGTGTCCAATATCTCCGGGATGGAGATCCCACCATCTCTCTCAGCCCTCATAGCCTTGTGCACAGATGAAAATCCCTCAACCCACCTGATTCTTTGCCATACTTTACTCTTTAACATTATGATTCTTGTTTTATCACTTAATCTCTCAATGTCTGCAATATTTTTGCATTTTAACTTTGATGTTTACAACTCTGGATCACTAAATAACAAGAGCTACCATAACAATGAAAACAAAGAGAGCTAATGTTTCACAGTACAGTTTAAAATATTTCACTGCATTACTCAGACAGTTATTATTTTTGAAAATAACAAAGAAAATATTGGTAAATTGTTAAATTTGGTATTTTTACCTTTGTAATGATGTAAAGAAATTTAAAAGCCAGGTGAACTAGAGGCGGAGGAGATCCTTTGTCCCGTACTATATCCAACAGGGAATTCATCATCCCCTCTAATGAAAGGGGAGAGAAAACAGTGAGATTACAAGCACTTCACTTCCAGATTCTCATACTTTTAACAGTAAAGAAAGAGATGGTAATCATATAAAGTAATACCAGCCACAGCAATCTCGTAATGCAAACATGGACCAACAGGTTAAATGATTTTCCAGTACATACACGAATATTATTTAAGGATGACATTCCTACCTAAGTGGTGGTCCAAAAGGTGAGGCTGCTCCTGGTACTTGTCCATTATACCTGCAAATGGAAAAGGTATGTCTACTAAACTACTCTCATTAAAGGCTCTTACAGGCCTTGACTGTGGACACCTTTAGCTGAAGATTCCTGTATCCTTGGGCTGCCACCACCTGTGAGAGAGGTGGGAAAGTTAGAAAACAATGCTCCCTGGACACACTGGATGTCACGCCAAGCCTGGAACGTATCTAAAGCTGCAGTTCCACCCGGGAGGATCTGCACTCACACAGGAGGCAGGCACAGCAAAATTCTCACCTCTTCCTTGTGAGCCACCTGACTAGAGAAAAACACCCCACCCAGCACCACTTTGCAGCTGAGGGTGCTCCTCAAGAGCTCGATTTTTTTTTTTGACATTTTCCCTGCTTCCCACATCAACACTCACACTGCAGATGAGATCCAACTCCAACAGTGCTGCACTTGACCAGTGGATGACACTGCACATCCACTTTCAGGACACCAGCCTGTCCAACAGTATCCTTGGGCAATTCCACTGGGATACCACAATGCCACCAAGAGGGAAACCTGAGCTCCTAATCATCACTAACTTCCCACTGTAATTAACTTAAATTATGCCTTAAGCTGCATACAAACAGCAGAACCAGTGAACACAAATTCCACCAACACTTGGTTCAATACTGGGTTATATTTAGTGCCCTCAGGTGTCATTTGATTCTTCTTGGGCAAAATGTCCCAAATCTGGTAAGAGGCTCAATGTGTGGGCTGGAATGCTGAAACTTAGGGAATACCTTTAATTTGTAAGCAGAGAACACAGTGATCACCCATTTCAGAGGGTAACTGCAACAGCTTTCCAGCAGAAGCAGAATTTAACAGCAAATTCTCTTCCCAGATCACAGCTTGCAACGTAAAATAAACCCCTAAATATAAAAGCTGAAGAGAATGAACCTAAACCAGTTCTTCTAAGGCCATTATTTCAAAAGAGATCTTCCCTTATTTTCCTAATTAAACTGTTTTCCAAACTTCTGTTTCTAATGGTTCATCAAAAAACAAGCATCCCATGTTTTTGTGAATGCCTTGGAACTCCCATTACAACATCTGGGGACTCCAGTCTCAACAGTTACATGCTCATCACTGGCCTCCTCAGGTGGAACAGCCAGTTCAGTCAACCAGTCGAATGGTACTGAGGAGCTTCTGCAGGGTCAGATCTCCAAATCTGGGGCTTCTGCTTTACTGTTTGCCTACCTGGGTGGTCTCTTTGTCAGAAACGCTGCTGCTGGATCAATATTTTGACTGGAAGTTTTTGCCACTCTTCACAAAAACGCTTGCAAAATGCCACTCTGGTGAAGTCAGTTTGTGAATTCATGAAGTGCTGAATTAACTGCTGCAAACCACCTGGTCACAACACTGATCCAGCACACAGATGTGCCTTGTAACAGGCTGATCACCCGGAGCTAATTACATTGCAGGCACCTCATTACAGCCCTTCCAGACTCAGCTGAGCTGCAGGGGCACAACGTTCACATCCAGGGCATATCTCCACTCAGAAACAAACCCGTGATCTGTGTGGACTTCAGCTCCCCTTCACACCTCCTATGGAACAGAAGAGTAAGAATATGAAGTTGTCGCTTTAAAGCGCACAATGTGTTTTAGTGAGTAATTAGGTACCAAAATTACCTTATTTGACAGATGTACAAACTTTAACTGAAATACAGCCTGTATTTGAATAGGAAACTGGAGGCAGAACGTGGGTCAGAATCCTGATTTCTGAGATCTAGGACAAGGATTTTTATTTACAGCCACTAAAAACCAAGTAACAAACAACGCGGGGAGGGAACGAGCAAAAACCCAAACCTGTTGAAAAAACCCCAGCACGACCACTGACCCCCAAATAACCGCTTTAGCCCCTTTTTGGCAATAATGCAGTGAATAACACATAATAAAAACTTTAAACAATACAAAGTCGGTGCCGAGCCGTAGCAGCACCTCCCTGCTCACCTACGAAGCGCTCCACGGCCATCTCGCGGGTCACCAGCTCGCCGAAGACGCCCCGCAGGTTCCCGATGAGCTCGGCGACCTCGCGGCTCTCGGAGAAGCTCTCCAGGACACCCCTCTCGCTCACGGCCCCGGGCTCCGGCTCCTCGCCCTCCTCCGGCCCGGGCCCCGCGCCCTCCATCGCGGGGCTGCGACACGGGGATGGGATCAGTGCGGGGATGGGACACGGGGATGGGACAGGAGAATGGGATCAGTGCGGGGATGGGATCAGTGCGGGGATGGGATCAGTGCGGGGATGGGACACGGGGATGGGACAGGAGAATGGGATCAGTGCGGGGATGGGATCAGTGCGGGGATGGGATCAGTGCGGGGATGGGACACGGGGATGGGACAGGAGAATGGGATCAGTGCGGGGATGGGATCAGTGCGGGGATGGGATCAGTGCGGGGATGGGACACGGGGATGGGACAGGAGAATGGGATCAGTGCGGGGATGGGATCAGTGCGGGGATGGGATCAGTGCGGGGATGGGACACGGGGATGGGACAGGAGAATGGGATCAGTGCGGGGATGGGATCAGTGCGGGGATGGGATCAGTGCGGGGATGGGACACGGGGATGGGACAGGAGAATGGGATCAGTGCGGGGATGGGATCAGTGCGGGGATGGGATCAGTGCGGGGATGGGACACGGGGATGGGACAGGAGAATGGGATCAGTGCGGGGATGGGATCAGTGCGGGGATGGGATCAGTGCGGGGATGGGACACGGGGATGGGACAGGAGAATGGGATCAGTCCGGGGATGGGACACGGGGATGGGACAGGAGAATGGGATCAGT
>VWZF01006099.1:836228-896909 GCA_013396755.1 Sclerurus mexicanus | reverse complement strand
TTTTCGAAGCAAAACCCCCTCTTGTAGCGTGTTCCTACTGCCCTTCTCCGGCTTTTATCGTCTCATGGGAGAGTTTTCTACCAAATAAAATATTTTTTCAGGTCACTCCCAGCCCATCCCNCGGCTGGGCTCGGCTGGGCTCGGCCCGGCCCGGCCATGGTGTGAGGGGCGCCCGGCGGGGGCGAAGGGGCCGCGGCGGAGCCATGAACCTGCTGCCGGCCAACCCGCACGGCAACGGGCTGCTGTACGCCGGCTTCAACCAGGACCACGGTGAGCCGGGGCCGGAGATGGGGCCGGGCTGGAGATGGGGCCGGGCCCGGGGCTGCGGCGGGCAGGGTTCGGCGGCTGCCCCGCTGGTGGTGTCGGTCGGGCCCGGACCCGCCTTGCGCTCTGTCTGGGCTGCGTTTCGAGCCCCGTGCTCGGCCTGCCCCCGCAGACCCCCGGCCTGCTGCCTGCCCTGCTCCGGCTTTGGGGAGCCACAGATAGCACCAGTTCGTGGGTACGTGTGGCTTTCGTGGGGGTGGGGGTGGAAGCTCATCGTTTTGTAACATCCTTTTGCCCCAACAAGCAATCCTCTTGCCCAAGACAGCCCTGCAGCCCGCGTACCTGTTGCTGCCGAGGTCGTGTGTGAGCAGGAGTTGCGATGGTTTTAGGCAAACATCTCGGGTCGCACCTGGGCAGGAGCGCACGGGGCTGGCGATGAGGTGTGAGTGTCTCGGCAGGTCTCTCCACGCTGTTCCACCGACTGAAAAGAAGGCAATAGTCTGTTTTCAAGCAGCTCTGCCCTTGCCTCCTGCAACAGAGATGGAAAAAGCGTTTTGAGGATGAACTTAGCTTCAGATGTGCAGGGTCTGGAACAGAGTGGTGATATTTGGTGCTTGACCTGTGATGGAACTGGGTTATACAGAGGGCTTTGTAAGAAGGGAAGTTTCTCTTTTATTGCAAAATGCCTTAAGAGCATCATTTTAGTGTAAAACTTGTTGCAAAGGCTTCCATGAATTTTGCAGCAGTAAATGCAAAATAACCCATTTTTTTTTAAATAGTCACATCCAATTTACCATGAGGAATTTGTCTTGGGAATCTGAGAGCTGGCAATATTCATGTCCCATCCCACCTCACCTGGCCAGGCAATTGAGTGATGACAAAAAACTTGCAGAAACCCCACATTTAGCTTCCTTGTACAGCTGCCGGAGCTGTTCCTGGTAGGGATGGTGACGCTGGCACTGCAGGGATCACAGTGACACGTTGTTAGTTGAGGGCAGGTGATGTTTGAGTGCCCAGAGGAGAGCAGGGAGGAGGGAAAGCTCCTGCTTCCTTCTCCTTGCCAGGAATAGAACGTGAGTCACCCAAGTGCTGAGGCTCACTCTGTGGGGATCTGGGTGTATTGTCACAATAACCTCATTGCTCAGTAACTGAAAACTGGCCAGGCCCAAAGGTGGGAGAACAGGAGGAATCCTGTGGGGAGTCTCCCTGACTGACCAGTGATACCCTTGTACTGCCATGAGCCTCCCTCACTCTCCTTGAGTGATCCCACCTTTGCCACTTTGGGGTTTTAAATTTAACACAAGGAAGTGGTTGTCAGCTGTTTAAAGACAGAACACTCAGCCTTTGGGTTCTTAATTTCCAGCCAGTATGCTCTGACTTCAGGCCCTTTTCTAATGCTTTCAGAGGACACTAAAGTCCTTCACAGAAATGAACAGGTAAAACATCCTAACAAATGACCACACCAGACAGTGTGCTTGTAACTTGCTGACACCTTTCTCCTTTGTCACTGTGGCAGCCAAAAGCTGGTTTGAAAACTGAGGTGTGGGCTTGTTTTGGTCTTGAAACACTTGGCTTATGTATTTGCTCCTCTCCAGGGGGCTGGAATGCTTCTCTCTAGGACCCCCCAGTACTGGTCGTGCCCTGTGCTCTCTCTTGTGGCTTTGGACAACATTTGTTGTGCCAAGAAAAACTGCCATGGCAGGAGCTGTGCCAGGTGTCATCACTTACCTGGACTCCACTGCTGAATGCTGTGGGCATCTCTGGGCCAGCGGGCCCCTTTCAGCTTGTGGCATCTTCTGGGCTGGTCTTTAATTTAACGCTTCTTTTTTCTGTGGATTTTGAGGAACAAAACTCCCTGTGGCCTGGCTGGCACTGGTGGCAAATAGCACTGTACTGTAGGAACAAGCAGGACTGCAGGTTAGGGCGAGAACTCCATAATAATTAATTTTTTTTTTTTTTTAAAGTTATCTTCTTGGACAGAATGTCTGTCCCTTCTTGAGATGAGAGGTGAACTTCCCATGGAAGGAAGTGAGCCTAAGGAAGTGATCCCTCCTCTGTCAGCCCCCTCCACTCTCTCACACAGCAGGGCTAACAAGCTGTAGCTGTCACATTTGTGTCTCCCCTGGTGACACTGAGATGAGTCAGATGGGATCACGGAGCTCCAGAGCTGTTCCTGTAGCCTGGGATTGAAGGAGGAGCAGGAATCTTCCTGTATGTTTGTTTCTCCTCTTTGGCTCAGGGAGCTCCATGGGCAGGGATGGACCGTGTGGGAATCTCACCGTTACTCGCATCCCCACCTTCTGGTGTGCTGTCTCCAGTTAAAAATGGAGATATTCCCAAGGCAGTACAGCAGCCCACGTCTCAGTCATGAGGTTGTACAGCAGAAAGCTGTAGTGGTGCTACAGGGAGCATAAAGTGTGTGTTTGATTGCATCAGGAGTGCTCCCTTTGGGTTGCTGGGAGCTGCTGGGACCAACACAATTCAAACCTTATGGTGCTCTCTTACTACAGAACAGCTTCAGCATCTCCCCCCTTATCCTGGGAATGCCGTGTGGGGTTAGGAAACTGCTGCTGGAAAACAGTTCTGTGGATCAGGTGCCAGGAACAGCCCTTGTACAGCTTTGCTTTGTGTAGAGGTAGAGGTTTCCATTACAGTTTGCTCCCTGGTGGTCCCAGTGACGTGCTGGGAGTTCACTGTGAGCACACGGACTGCACTGACAGAGCAAACCTGGCAGGGCAGGAGGGGCAGTGAGCAGGGCTCCTGTGAAAACCTATTTCAAGATGCTTGTTAATGTTGCTGTAATTATTACATTCTCATCAGCCACTCTGTGTATGTGTTTATGGATGTAAAGAAGAACTTTAACCACTTAATTTCTTACATCTTGGACAGGGTGAAGCTGTACCTGGGAGCGTTTCAGTCTGAGGCTTCTGTGTATTTTGTTTTCTTCTCTCACATGCTCTGTGATTTTGGGGTATCAAGTTTTGGGGAAGGGGTGTGTGTTTAGACAGAGCTCCTTAGTTTTTATGGGGGGGGGGGGTTCAAATTGTTGCAGTGCATAAGAACAGAACCAGAGTAATTGGAGCATCTGTTCCAGTGCCTCGGAATCTTGAACTGGATTTTTTATACAGTGCACACAAATTGTGTAGTAACCAGCCTGCTGTCAGGCTGCTGCCAGTGCCAGCACCTGCTCCTTGGTGACTTGTCATTGCTGACTTCACACTGGCATTTCTTTGTACCAGCACCTGCACTCAGCCCTGAGCAGGGGAAGGAGCAGAACAGGAGACTGGTAGTGTGATGGATTCCACTAAAGAGGCACATGCATAATTCTGCCTGAAAAAGTAACTACATTTTCCAGAGTGTTTTAATCTGGCTTCTACTCATGCCCTGGGTTAGACTTCAGCTAGTGGCATGGGACAGCAGGCAGCTGTCCTTAGTACAGTCTGAAAAGCTGCTTGAGGAGCTCTGTGCTCTGAAAACATCCACAGCAGAGTCATAATCACAGCGTGAATTCTGATCTGGTAAGAAAGGAGGGGGAGTTGCTTCCTAATGACTGTTGGACCATAACCATTAAAATGCTGGTTTCCTTCCCTCTGTAGCACATGGCTACAGGTGCGTTGGGAATTTCCTTCCATTGTTCTCTTACCTGTCTAAAACAATACCCAGACCTTTGCACCAGGCCAGCACAGAGAACACAGCCTCCTCTGAAGGGTTTACACCTGCCACACTAACAGAGCCTGTGAGTGCTCTTCAGCTGCAGTGTAACAATGCAGGTGTCAGCAGTGCTCTCCTAACCCCCTGGCTCTTGCTTCCTTCTCCAATGTATCTGGCAGTTACTATATATATGTGTGTGTGTATATGTGCTTTTTACCACAGGATGCTTTGCATGTGGAATGGAAAATGGATTCCGAGTTTATAATGCAGATCCACTCAAAGAAAAAGAGAAACAAGGTAAAGCACTTACTTACTACACCGTGCTGCTCTGTGTTGGAAGCTCAGCCTCCTTGGCTTTTTCCGGCTGGTTCTTGCTCAGCTTTCACTGCTCCATGCCTGGAAGGTTTGGAATACAGCCCCAGGAAAGGCAGCTCCTGCTGGTCCCACAGGGATTCTCACTCTGACACTGCCTGGTCAGAGGTCTGCACAAGTGGCTGGTGAGGGTTTGTCTCGCTTTATAACAGAGTTATTTTGGCTCCTGCTAATGTTTGTAGCCCCGAGTAGGAGGAGCTGCCTGGTTATCCATGAGCAGGAGGAGTCACTCCCTGCAGCAGTTATGCACCATCAGGAGAAGTTGTTCCTTTCCCATGTGGTCATCTGGGTGATCCAGGGTGGCAGTAAAAACTCAGAGTATTGTCTGCAAGAGCAGTGAGAGCTCAGACCTCTAATACTCTAAATCTTGCCTTCCCTGTATGCCTAAACAATTTGGGAAGATCTTAATGCAGTAAAGCTACTCTCATGTCCTAACAGAAGTCAGTAGCTGAGCTGTTTTAACAGTGGGGCTTTCTATCAGAAAGCAAACAAAACTGAGTCAAAATAGGGGAAACTGCATCCCAGCCATGTGATCCTAACCCTGAGTATAGGAAGTGAGCTGCTAAACAGGTTTCCCAGCACATCCAGCCTGTGCTGATAAAGGGATTTAATAAGAGGAAAAATGTACTTAAACTGGCAATTCCTCTGAAACCAGGAATGCTTTCACTTTCTACTGTAATGATTTTAGTCACTCAAAGTGATTTTAGTCACTGTTCACATGGCCAAAGCTGACAAACTATTTTCTGCTGTTAACAGTAAATTCTTCCATAAGCACCATGCCTTGGGACTGTCACCAGTGACAGTGTGCTCAAAGGATCAGGATTCAGCCTGAAGTCCTGGGGAGTTCCTTGTCAAAACTCTCCCTGCCAGTGGCTCTGGATGGAGATAATTCCAGGACTCCTGTGGTGAAAGGTTTTTTATGAGTCAGGTTGCCTTTTCCCTGTGGATTCTGAGAGCTCACACTGAATTGGCTGTGTGGGTACACAGAGACATCCTGTTCATCATTTGTGTGGATCTAAACCTGCCTGAGATACTCCCAGCTGGAGTTCTGTGATTGATCTCTGTCACCCAGCATGAAACCGAGTCTTAATTGTTGCAACCCCGGCATGTCTGTCCTACATCCAGGAGTTCCACGATGTTCCCACCCAGGCACTGCCCTCAGAAGTGCACAGATAATGATTCAGTGCTCTAACACAGATTCAGAACACACTGCACACTTTTAAATTGTCCCAAGTTATCACCTGTAAACATTTTAGGCCTTTTTGTCATGATGATCATACCTTTCCTTAGCAAAACGTGCTGTCCTGCTTTAAATGCTTTATGGAGTCAAGAGGAGGATCTGAAGCAGAAGGGGGTAGTGTCCAAAACTCTTCAGGAAGGAGACACAGCACTCAGAAGTGCTGTTGAAGAAACCACAAAGGCTTGTGTGAAATCCAGGGCTTCACTGCTCCACTGTGAGGAGCTTTCAAGGCATCTGCCTTCTCTGGTTTTCAAGGGCAGCCAGGGGAGGAAGATGCTGTTCTTCTCAGGTGCCTGGGTAATATAAGCTTTTCTTGTAACAGTGGTAAAAATTAAATTTTAACAGGTTTGGACACTTTTAAATGAAATGTTTGTCTTCCAGAGTTTGTAGAAGGTGGTGTTGGCCATGTGGAGATGTTGTTTCGTTGCAACTATTTAGCACTGGTGGGTGGAGGAAAGAAGCCCAAGTACCCACCCAACAAAGGTGAGCTCCAGGGGTGGGCCCTGCCAGCATCGGGGCCTGTGACACTGCCCAGTGTCCTGAGCTGGGCTGGGGGTCCTGGAGGTGCAGGGACCTGCAGTGACAGGTCTGAGACACACTGACCTTCTCCTGGTGAACTTTGCAAGGAGACTCTGTCCCAGCAGCCCAAAGGGGAACCTCCCTGCCTGGAAGGGTTTGTAGGAAAATATGCTATTTTCTTTCAACTGCTGCGTTATTTCTTTGATACCCCTCAGAACACATGAACAAACAAAAAAAGCTGTTTTTCTTTAGAAGAATGTCTTTCTGTTGTCAGTTTTTGTCGTTGGAGTTTACCAGCTCCTGCCTGCACGAAGGGGTTGATCTGTAGTGGCTCAACACCTCCTGGTTTGCAGGGTGTCCCCCTGCAGCTGCTTAGCCATGGGGTGCCCCTCCTGGTCGGCCCTCTGGGGAACTAGAAGTTGTTACAAGGGAGACAGTGTGGACCTCTGGATGTGCCTTGGTGGTCTTACACAATCTCTGCACTGTTCTAGTCATGATCTGGGATGACCTGAAGAAGAAGACTGTCATTGAGATCGAGTTTTCTACAGAAGTCAAAGCAGTGAAGCTGCGAAGAGACAGGTGGGTGGAACAGAGGGCTCCAAAAGCTCAGTGTGGCTTTGTGCTCTTACTCCTTTCCAGCTGCTTGTAGAAAGAAAAAGATCCTGCTGCAACACCAGCGGTTCCAGGTAAAACGGGCTTTTGGGGGCAAGTGTTGGGTGTAAACAGCTCACAGCTCAAGTACACTGGGATGTGGAGCCTTGGTGAAAACCCTGTGAGAATTGCTGGCCCTCTAATGCAGGGAAACGTTCTCCTGTGGCTCCTGCTGGCTGCTTTCCTGGCTCTGGAGGAGTGTGAAGGGAATTCCAGCAGATCCCCAGAGCAGGAGCAGCTGTGAACAGCTGGAGTCTGCGTGTGCGTGGGCGGAGGGGCTGGATAAAAGTGCTTTGCAGGCTTATCCTTGTGTGGTTTTTGCAAGGCTGGGAGTCTGTTGCGGGGGAGGGCAGGAAGAACATGGCTATTAAATCACTCAAAAGCCTTTGCAGGTCTGAATGAATTTGTGTGTCCCTGTTTTACCCACCCCAAGTCACAGGCACTTCTGTTTCAGAATTGTGGTTGTCTTGGACTCGATGATTAAAGTTTTCACGTTCACACACAATCCCCACCAGCTGCACGTCTTTGAAACCTGCTACAACCCTAAAGGTTAGTTGTACACGTGGGCTGGGGGATGCAAACAACTTTGGTCTGGGCTTGACACACCATTTATATCTTCAGCTGCCTCAGTCAGTTCTTTAGAAGTCATTAAACACTTACTGCACTGCAGTTGTGCCCTTTGGAGGTGCTTTTGTGTTTATAAAATGGTTGTCAGAATTTATAAAGCTGTTTCCTGCACTCGTGTTCTAGGTGTGGTCTGTGTAAGAACCTGGAAACTTGATGGATTTTGTGCTGAAAGCTTAATTATAAACACAAATAGCAGAGTGCCTCATTCCATACATTTTGACAGTGCCACCCCATGGGACAAGGGATGCTGCCGTGCTCCATGGATGGGGAGGATCAGCTTGGATGGCAGGAGGGTGTTTCCTCCACCAGGAGGTTCTACAGGATTGGAGTCCCCACCCTTGGGGGGTTTCAGGGCTGTCTGGAGCAAACATGAGGGGCAGCTCCAGTACCCAGACTGACTGACAGGCAGAGCATGCAGGAGGAGAGGGTTGTTTCTTGTGCTGAGGTTGCAGGAATTCATTTGGCATCAGCAGAACACCTGGGATTGGTGTCATTTACTTCAGCTGGGCCACAGAACATTACAAAGGAAGAAATGCCAGTGCTGTAAGAACCCAGTTCAAACACAGTAATAGTTTTACTGATGGAGCAGAAACTCAGGTGTCACCTCTGATAAACTCTTACCCTTTTTGAGCCACTAAGGAGACTCAATAACTTCTTTTTTAAATAGTTTTGCTGTTGTGGACTGATGGGAGCTGATCTCTGAAAACACCCAGATTCTGGATAACCACAATTAGATTACTTTGAAATAAAGTGATGAGAGCAAGTTACAGTTGTGCTCCTCCCCTGCTTCTGTGTGCCCTGCACTCATGGAGGGATCGTTTTGGGATCCTGCACTAGCCATTAAAATGAGATTCTGGTTTGCTCCATGTATGCTTGCTTATTCTGAAATTACTGCTCTTTTAGAAACACCTTTGTAAACATTATTTGGTTATGGAAATGATCTGGTTATTCTTTTTTTTTTTTTTTTTTTTTTGTGTCTTTCAGGTCTCTGTGTCCTTTGTCCAAATAGTAATAATTCTCTTCTTGCATTTCCTGGGACACACACTGGGCACGTGCAGATCGTGGATCTGGCCAACACGGAGAAGCCTCCCGTGGACATCCCGGCTCACGAAGGAGTCTTGAGCTGTATTGCTTTAAACCTGCAGGGAACAAGAATTGCAACAGCATCAGAAAAAGTAAGAATGATGTCCCCTGCCTCTGCCCTCCCGTGTGTTCCACTGTGGAGAGTCCTTCTGAAGCAGGGAGTCACATCCTTTGTAGGAAAGACACAGAAATACCTGCCGGGAAAATTTGTCCCTGAAATGTGCATTGCCTTGATCTTCACTGCTCCTCTGGGATCCCCGCACAGCCAACAGCCAAGGGCTGTGCCTGAGGTGGTGGTTTTGTTTTAGCTGACTGCAGCAGTGACTCTCCAGTGACATTTGAACACAGCCTGGCCCAAGCAGCTCACAGCTTTCATGTGTTCTTCAACAGACACTGTTAATTTTTAAAAAGAGCAGGCGGAGAATCTTGTTTGTATTCTTTCACCTTGATTAGTTTCTGCTTGAACTCACTCCAAACCCACTGGCTAAAGAAATTCTTGCAGATCGCTCCGTCCTACCAGAGGGCTCCATCCTGCCGTGGCTTGGCCCCTGGTCCAGAGCAGGAGGAGGCTGCCCCCACCACACACTGACAGAAACCTGTTTAGGTGCAGTGCAGGTACCTTTGGGCTGGGCCGAGGCAGATGTGACAGTCCTGCCCTCTCCCTAGGAACCCCCTGAGGGCTCCCAGGGCCTTCATCTCCCAGGGGAATGTCAGGCAGAGGGACCCCTCTCCCTGAGGAGCACTCGCTCCTTCTTCCGCTCAAATGAAACGAGTTTCTCAAGGACAAGCCAAATTAATTCAAGGTGTCTCTGTTTTGAATAGTTTCTACTGCCCAGCCTGTCACTCAAACAGCTTAAAAAAAGAAAATGCAGCCACAGTCTCTCCTAAGCTTAATGACTGTATGTCTTCTAAACAGAGTGCCTAAGGCTGCCAGCTCCATTGCTAAACAAAATCATTATCTGCTGCATTTGTACCAAGACATTCCTTGTTTTGCTTAGAGAAAAACTTCCAACAGCTTTTATTTTCCAGCTGAGCTAGGGAGTCTGAGCACAGTCAGCAAACATCCCAAGCCTGTCTCTGAAATCCAAACTGAGCTGAGTTTACCAAATCTGTCTCTGCTGGGTTCAGTTACCTCCTGGTGTGTGGCTGCAGAGCTGCACCCGTTAACCTGGTGTGTGACAGGACGAGCAGGGGATGATGGACAGCACAGTGTCCACCCACTGCTTTTCAGATCCCAGTATCACTGACTTGTTGATCACTTCACTTGAGACACACTGACTGGTCAGTCCAGCTGAGGGACAGGGCCCCAGTGCCGTGTCTGTCACCTGACCTGGATCAATATACATCATGAGTGTGTGGTAGGGAACTGATTCTTCTAGATGACATCAGCTGAACTAATTCTAAGACAAGTCAGCCACAGCCTGCTTGTACTTGGTGGAAAAGAACTGCAGAGTAGCAATGGAAATGGAGTACTGAGGGGAGCAAGGCAGGGCTGACTCAGGAGCTGGGCACACTCCAGTGTCTGCCAGCCAGGGCCGTGCTGCTGCTTTAGAACACAGCTGAAAGGAACTTACTGAGTTGAGTAGCCAAGTGACAAGATTGCACAGCAAAGCATCTTAACAGTGTGGTGCTGGTGGGAGGGGAGCCCATGTTCTTCTCCAAAATTAAGAGAGGTTCTCAAATCTACCGGGGGTCTGTGCAGGGGCATGCTGATCAGACAGACTGAATTTTAGGGTGCATTCACAGATGCAAAGAGTCTTCTGCCTTTCCTAACACAATGCTTGATTCCTTTTCAAGGGGACCCTCATACGGATATTTGATACTTCATCAGGGCATTTAATCCAGGAGCTGCGACGAGGATCACAGGCAGCCAATATATACTGGTATGTCCAGCTGCTGTGCCTGCCCTGGGTGTGGCTGTGCTGAGCCCCCTCAGCCGGCACAGCTCATGTGCCCGGGCACACCGAGCCCTCCTGGCACTCACAGGGCACAGGCTGCTCGGGGCTGGCTGCTGCCGAGGGGAGTGAGGTGGGAGGTGTGAGCCTGGCACAGGGCACAGACAGACCCGTGTGTGGTGCCGGGCTGCGCCTCTGCCCAGCACAGGCCAGAGCTGGGGGGGGATCTGAACTTCACCCTGTGCACTCCAACACTGCACAGGGGCTGCAGAGCTTGGGGCAGGGGGGGCTTTGTCACCACACCCTGCTGTGCAGGGGAGTGCCCAGGACAGAGGTGTGGCTCCCAGGGACAGGGAAACTCCCACTCCTGTGCCAAGCCCTGCTCTGGGGTAGCAGTGTTGCACGTTTTGCCCACTTCTCAGAGCAGAGCCCCTGTGTTTTCTGCCAGAAGGGTCAGAGTGGCCCCCACTGGTGGTGCCCATGTCAGGGCGTGCTGCTGCTGCCACTCCAGGCCCATTCCGAGTGCAGGGCGTCCATCCCAAAACAGCCCCGGATTGGGGGAGCCCCAGCTCCTAGAGAGGAGCTGTTACACCCCAGACCAGGCTGGCAGCTGCTGTGGGCAGGACTCTGTGTGCCAGGGGTGTGGGGCTGTCCCAGGAGAGATCCTGCAGCTGTCTGTGTTCCCTGCAGTATCAACTTCAACCAGGACGCTTCCCTCATCTGCGTCTCCAGCGACCACGGCACAGTGCACATCTTTGCTGCAGAAGACCCTAAAAGAAATAAGCAGTCAAGGTAGGCATGGAGCTGTTCTGAAGCCTGGGGGAGGGGGGGGCTTGAGCTTTTAATGGTGTTTAAAACACTGGTTGTGTCACTGAGTAGCAAATCTCTGCCCCGCTGGAGGTGGCAAGACTGATCTGCTGGGCTGCAGTGAAGCTGCAGGTTTGGGGCTCTGTGGTTAAACTGCCAAGTTCCCTGGTGGAGCTGCAGCATTCCAGCAGGGTGTCAGGGTGGGTTTTAGTGCATCTTGGCATGAATGTACCTTGTGGATACAGCCCTCTACAAAAAAAAATCAATCCTTTGGCAGTTTTCCCAGGCACTTAGAAGGGTATTTGTAGGGGAATTGTCCGGGTTACCTGACACTTAGTAAATGGTAATAAAGAGCCAGTCAGAAATAGCGTGAACGTTTATCTTGTGCAATCACTCCAGCAGTTCTGAGTCCACCTTACTAAGCTGTTACGCCTTTTATTTTTTTTCTCTCTTTCAGTTTGGCCTCTGCCACCTTTCTCCCCAAATACTTCAGTTCCAAATGGAGTTTCTCCAAATTCCAGGTTCCCTCAGGCTCTCCATGCATTTGTGCCTTTGGAACAGAGCCAAACGCTGTCATAGGTGAGTGGTGGAGGTGTGCCCAGGTCTGGAGCTGCAGGGAACCCTCTGCTGGGACAGGGCTGTGTGTCCCTGTCAGCCCAGGAGCTCTGGCTGCTCCCACTGCCCGGGGGGAGGCAGGAGGCTGCCATGACCTGTGCTGGCCAGGCCGGTTGGGGTCCCTCCAGAGCACCTCTGGGTGCCCCGTGAGCCCGCAGGGAGGGTTGTGCTGCAGCTGAACGACAGAAAGGCACCTCTGGCACAGCCCAACTGACCCTGCTCGTCTCTCTTGCAGCAATATGTGCAGATGGCAGCTACTACAAGTTCTTATTCAACCAAAAAGGGGAGTGCTCAAGGGACGTGTACGCTCAGTTCCTAGAAATGACAGATGAGAAGCTCTGACTGGGTGGAGGGGAGCGCACGAGCCCCAGCCCTGCCTCGGCCCCTCCACAGCTCTGAGGGACTGTCCGAATGTCCAGCACCGATCCAGAAGCTCAGCAGAGCTCACGGAGAAGCCTGGCCCGACATGATCACAAGCAGCTCTGAAGTAGTGGACTACATATGTTTGTTCTCATTTCTGCAAGTATTCATCATTAAAATCTCTTTGGGTTACTGTCACCAACTCAAGTTTTCAAGACGTGGCTTTCAACAAGCTTGTGCCTCCTGGGTTTCTCTTCATCTAAACTGTGACATGACTTTAGCTCCGACACAGTGCCTGCCGCCCGGGCAGCCCTGCGGGGCTGGCCTTAGGAGAAGGGATGTGAAACCACAGGATTTCAGACATTGCTCTACTTCCCCTGCATGGCTGGGAGGGGGGAATGCTCTGGGTCGTGCTCCCTCACCAGCCCGGCCAGGAGCAGGAGTGCGGGCTGAGGGGAGCAGAGGAGGGGGCAGGAGACACCTGCAGCTCCAGCCCTGCTTGTCCTCTGCCCCCTGCAGGGGCTGGGTGGTGGCAGCTGCGAGGGAGCAGCATCCACTCCACAGTGCCAAACTAGAGCAGTGGAGGGGCAGGGGCTGACCCGACCCCCCTGGGTGTGCACAGCAAACACCCAGGCCCCTGCAGTGGTGGAGGTGGTTCCTCCTGCCCCCAGGCAGCTGTTCCCGGTGTAAATCCCCCCAGTACTGGTGTGCCAGCTGTGCTGAGTGCTGCCAGGCTGCGCAGCGGGCACAGCGCAGGAGCTGGAGGCGCTGGCAGGAGCTCCACGTCTGCAACAGCTTTAACTTGCAAACTTGTCTCTCTCTCTTTGAGCTGCCGCACACTAAAGCTGCTGGCCCAGGGACAGGTAGCTTAGACTGAACCCACTCACCTGTGCACTCTGCCCCCAAAACTGCTCCCCTTTCCTGCTGACCTAAGGCACAAGCTCCTAACCCAGAACCCGAGGTGTCCCCAAGCTTGGCCTCTGTGGCACTAAACCCTGGGGCAGGGAGGTCCTGCCCTTCTGAACTCTTAATTTCACAGATGCTTCAGCCCTGACGCGCCAGTTCATTCCCGGATTGTTTAGCTGCAAACTCTAAACCTGACAAGTCCCTTTTAGTGTCACGTAACCTACTAAGGACTAACTTACCATGTTGATGTCAAGGTTGCATGTTGCTTTTATGTGTATTTAACCACAGGAATTGTTTTGCACACTTATTTGTAATATGCTATTTCTTTTAAATAAAAGTGACTAACTTTGCTGTATTCACTGACGGTCACAGCCAAAGCTTCCATTGCTCCAGGCTTGGGGGAATAAACACCTGAGCGAGTCAGGAGTGGTGGCTGGTGCAGGACAGGAGCACACGAACCACTGCCTTGGTGTTTATCCCAAAATAAGTCCAAACCAGTTGTTGCTCAGCACTTACCACTCCCCACAGCTGCTGGGCTGGGGCTCCTCACCTTGGAACAGCTCTGTCAGCAGAAGGATTAACTGGAACTGTTGCCTTCCCAGAGAAGGGAAACCCCCTCTCACTGGTGTCCATGATCCCAGCAGTGGGACATGCTTTGAAGAGCAAGGAAACTCCTGCACTCCCATCCCAGTTATGCTGGAGCTGCTGAGAGACTACGAGCTGTTTTTTGGGAGATTTAAACTCTACTGAACTTGTCAAACTTCCTCTAAACGTCTGCTCCAGTGTGGCAGCAGGAATGAAAACACCAGCAGTGCTGCACTAACCATGGGATCCCCTCATACCACCAGATGGATCTGACCTCAGGTTCCTCCTCCTGGTACTACCTGCAAATCTGTGCCATTCAGAACACAGGCTCTTCTACAGGGATCACAATCCAGCACAGGAATCAGTCTTCCCACCTGGCTTTGGCTCCAGGGTGCTCTGCCAGTGCTTCACCACATCGCTCGCTGCTGCGCCACGTTCCGGAGGAGAACTTAGCCAGGCTTTGCACAGCTCTACAATCAAATGGAACAGCATTTGGTCAGTCATTTGTCAGGACAATGAACTGCTTTCAGGGTTACAGCCCACTGATTGATTGATTGATTGATGGTACACGTGGCTGCAGGGGCAGGCTGGGATCACCCCCAGCCACGAGGAACCGGCAGGATTTGCACAGAAGTCTGACACTGTTCCTGAGCCATCCTGTGTTCCCACCAGCACCTGCTGTTTAAGCAACACGGACCATCCATTTCCTTCTCTCCCCGTTCCGCTGTCTCTTCCCACAGTACCTGTGTCACAGTTCAAAATGCTGACAGGCAAACTAAACGAGCCAGTGCAGTAAATTCCATGGTAATCCTGGGTATTTGCCAGCAGAAACCACGGAACAGGAAGATTTCTTTCAGAACCTTTGGGAAGTCACATCGCAGTAGAAAATGCAAGATTCATCAGTACAGTTGGCAAACGTGAGACACGAGCAGTTCTTACGGACGGGGACGCTCCTGGGAACTGCTCCCTCTGGCACAGCAGGAATTGCACCATTTCACTGCCTCCAGCTTAAACATTTTTTCCCCTCTTCCCCAAAGATTGTGTTTGCAGGAACGACAGTCTGGTCTGACCCACAGCAGAGCAGGGGAGTTCCACACACGGACCATTCAGACCTTCCTTTCTGTTCCAGGCACAGGCCCTGCTCCCAACATCCCAGCCCTTTCCAGCAGTTCCACAGCCCTCCTGCAGTTTCCCCCCAGCTCCTGGAGTCACTGACATGAAAACCTGGCCCAGCCTTCCAGCACAGCTTTCCTGGTTGTTGGTCAAAAGCGTTTGCCCAGCTCCGATGAGACAAAGGGAACGTCACTAACCCGGGACCAAACGCACACCCACGACAGTGATTCCTGAAAGCGCCATCTCCTTCCACTGTTTACAAATCCAAAGTGCTGAGTGTGAGCCCAGGCAGGCCCTGAGCCGAGCCCAGCCCAGCCGTGCCGTGCCCGGGGCACTGCCAGCTGCAGCGGCACCGGTCACCCCAGCAGACACGGCAGTGCTGCAAACACGCTTGGTGAGTAATTTCAACTTGGTTAATTTGCTGAATAAAATTTAATTTTATTTAAAAAATCTTATACACTATTATTCACCTAGCCCTAGTTGTGAACAGATTCTCACTTCTGAAAATAAACCACATTCTAGTCAATTCATTCAACACCAAATTAAATTACTAGTACTGGATTTTTTTTCTTAAAAAAAGTATGTTAAAACTTTACTTTTTTTTTATTTTATTTTTAAAACCTCTAAAGAAAACGTTGCAATTGTACAGAAATGCTTCTTTTCAGGTTATGCTTTTTTTTTTTAAATGCCTGTTATAAATCCAGCTTGTGTAGAGTTGGTTTTTTTTCATAGTTTTTTAATATGTATTATCTGCAGAGACATTGTAACAGTTCCATTGTGTGGATGAACACAAAAACTTGTACAGATTTCTCATATTTGGTCTTTAGGTAAATAGTTTCCAAAAGCTGCCTGAAATAACCACTCCAAACTGTTCAGTCAATCGTGAAAATAGAGTTTCTCCTTCCACGGCGGGGAAGGAAATGTAAGTAATGCCTCTTTCTTGCAGGAGAGGACACAGAGCCTGCCCGGAGCCAGCGCTGCCCCGGCCGCAGGAGGGACTGAGAGTCGTGTGAGCTGACACTGAACAGCAGCCTTGCTTCCACTGCATTTTGAAATGTAAAGTGGAATCTATTACCACATTAAAGTGAGAAATTACCGATACATTTGAAAATGTTCAACTGCAGAACACACACTTAAAAAAGGAAAAAAAAAATAATAATAATTATTATTACCATAATCTGGTAGCCACTGTTAGAAAACCACAACAGCTACTGGTCATGGAGAGCCCGGAGGTCAGTGTCTGACATCGAAGTGTTACGGAGAGATGGGGCAGATTAATTTCTACTCAAGGGTGCTTAAGCTTAAAAATATCGAATATACCTCTGACAAGATAATTTTACTCTTTTTAAAAGGACTTGTGATAAAGAATTTCCTCTTTCTAAATGAAGAACAGTCTGTTATCTTAAACATACACAATATTAAGCGAGACTCTTGTTTTACTTTAGACTGGAAAAATATGCCAGGGACAGTCAAAGTCAACACAAAGTAACAAACAGCAAAAGGTAGCAGAGAGAGAAACAGGTAAGTGCAGCTCTGGTCAAATCCATAGCAGTTCTTTACGTCAGTTAACGGCTCATTTACATCAGAGTTTCTAATCAGTTACATGCAAGCCCAAAGAAGCGTTTGATCACTACACATGGTAATAAAATTTGATTAAATTTATCAGGCAACTGCTAAAATATGAAAATTTGCAGATGTAATAAAGTAGCTTTATCTGAACTTGAACAGGACAGACAAAAGTAAATCATTCCGTTGGTTAAAAAAACCCTACATTCAGTTTCTTACCAAACAAAATTTCCACATGAAAAGCATTTGTGTGATTCCAAAGGTTCCGGAGTAGAAATGGAGTGATTTGAAATGCCAAAGACCCCATCGTTTTGCAAAGAAATGAAAATACACCTCAAAAATTTCTAATTCCACATGTGAACAACGAAATACTGCATCATCTACCAACAACTGCACGGGTGGGTGGTTCGGAAGGCGTAGCTGCCACGGCGTGGAATGGCTCCTGCCTGTTCCCCGTGGGAGCACGCAGCCGCCCCCAGGCACACTGAGGACCCAGAGCCTGGGGGAGCCGCGGCCCCGCACACACAGTCAGGGGCAGGAGGAGAGGGGGAACCGCCTCCACAACAACACGGGGCTGCAGGGTCGCTTTAAATTACCGAGTTTTAAGGCCACCTGTGTTGGGTTTTGTTTCAGTGCTGAAAGTTGAAGTCTGATCACAGGGCCCCTTTCCCCACTGCGTGAGAACATGTTCCAACGTTTTAGGTGTTAGATTTAAGTGTCTCCTTTTGGCACCACGGAGTTTCGTTTGTTTGTTTGTTTTAAAAAAAAAAAAGAAAGAAAGAGAAAACTCCCCTAAGTTTTTCTAGTTCTGGCTGCCTTTGTCACTCACTGCCACGGGTGGGGTGTCCACGTTCACAGCTATGACTATGCTCTCCCCATCCTCTGTTTTGATACGTTTGAGTTCCTGCTGTTCCGACTGGTCTCCGTTCTGGCGCTTGGTCGGCAGCGACGCCGACGCGGACGCGTGGGTTGCCAACATATGCAAAGGACTCGCAGCAGCTGGAAGAGAGAGAGAAAGACCTTGAGCAGCCCGATCCCCGCGGATCAGAGCGTGCAGGAAGCAAACCTGTGTGGTCGATTCCTTCACTGGCCCCGTGCGGGGTACGGGCAAGCCCAGGGGAGGTTTGGAAGGGATCGTTCAGTCTCTGCACAAACCTGAAGGACATTTCCCCCAGTCACTCAACATTCACACACATCTGGACACAGGTGGGAGAAGAGGGAAGTGGCCCCACTTAGTCCCAGGGAAGGATTCAGCGACTGGAAGCCAATCCACACCGTCACTTGTGACACAAGTGGGAAGCGAATTCACAAACCCTCCTGCAGGTCCTGGCCACACCTCTGATCACTGCAGATGTGTGAGGTGGCCTAGCAGGAGAGCAGCACCTTGCAGGACCCAGCTGGGGCTGGGAGTTACTGCAGGAAAGCTCTGGAATGCACAGAGCCAGGAGGTGCTCGTGGCACCAGCGGCACTGATGGGTGATGAGGCATTCAACGGCGAAAGGGCAGGGCAGGAAAAGCACCAGTGGTCAGAAACCACCCACTTGATTAGATTTAGCCCCACAACAGCACTGGATGGACACAAATGCACAGTTCAAATATCCTGCACTGGATTTGAGTCTCACTCCATGGACAGGACCGTGCAGGTCACCACTCATGGGTGACCTTGAGACACCCAGAGGTTCCTTCCTCTGCCCGTGACCAGCCCCTTCAATACCAACCCTGACTTTACTCAGCCAGCTATTCAATGTCTTTGCAAAGAATACAAACTACTAATTACAGATTTACTCATTCACTGCATTTTATGAAAATCTATCTAAACATTATCAGACCCCCTGTGTTTCCCCTGCTCCCTTCCCTCAGTGCTTTGCTGACATTATCACAGCATTCCCTGCTCATGGAGCTGAAATACCAAGTCCACGAGAAATTATTATGTGCTAAACTTGTAATTTGTCCTTAGTTATCTATCCTAGAGAATACCTGGAATATCACCTCTGCATGAACCAACCTGTAAATCAATTCCTTCTTGTACCTCAGCAGTCATTCAGCTCCCAGGAGAAAAGCTACTCCTTGTACTATTTCTCAACAGGGCCCATGCAGATGTAACTTGTCAATAAAAGCCTTGCTGCAAATTTATTGTTGCTTAAATAAAAACAAGTAGTTCATCCCTCCCCTTCAAACACACATTAGGACTGTCAGTGCATTATTCTGTTTGATTCCCTAGAGGAAGGTGTCCCTGCCCATGGCAGGGGGTGCAATGAGATGAGCTTTAGGGTCCCTCCCAACCCAAGCCATTGTGTGATTCTCCCCTTTGGGGGCTGCTGGGCAGCAGGAGACCCACTGGCCGCAGCCACAGCTGACATGCGGGAGTAGCAAAGCCCCAAGAGAAGGATGGTGTCTGAAACCTGCACTGAAGGCAGAGCTACAGAACACCCAGTTACAAAATGGCACTGCAACAAGAAACCCGAGCTCCTTTTGGCCCTCGGGGCTTTCGGCTGACTCACTCTCTGCTGAGAGCAGGATCTCACAGCCCCTGCTTTGCTTTCTGCACCTGCAAAGGGGAACAGGAGCTGCTCCGGGCTTCCTCTGCTGTCAGAGGCACAAATCTTCTTTCTCCAAAGACAAACACACAAACGTGTGTGCCAACAGATGTGTCCCTGTTAACACAGACACACACAAACAAACCCGTGTCTCTGTGGGCGCAGTTCCTCCTTCAGATGCTGTGCCTGAGGATTACCTGGTTTCTTGCTGGTCTAGGAGCTACTGGAACAGAAAGACCAGGACCTGGAGTACTCCTCACTTGCTGCTCACAGTGTGAACACCTCGGGAGGTATTTAAAGCCCAGGAATCTCCCAGCCCTGTCACACACAGTGGGAAGCACCACAACTCCACTCCTACGTGCAGCCACACTCCCTCCACACACCCAGCAGCCACCAGCTGCCCTGTCAAGGAACATGTTGAGATCAGCTGAGTTTTAAGAATCCAGGGAAGAGACAAAGGGACTTACTTCTTACATTTAAAAATAACTTTTCAGTGTACTTCACATGGCTCTCAGCTCAATTCACACATCCCTTCTGACACAGAAAGTGCACCTCAAGTCTGACTGTGATTGCTTTTGCTTCTCTTAAGCTGGGAGTGAAGTGGCAGCAGCCAGAACACTGACCTATAAATGTCAGTGAAGGCAGAGGAGTAAAAAAGAAACTAAGCAGATCATTCACTCCATTACAGAAAGACCTTAGAGCAGAAATGCAGGTAATAAATTGATACAGGTAGCCCTAAAATATTTCTGTAAACATATTTTACAACAAAAAGCCTCCTTCAGTATCAGATAATATACCAGAACTGTAAGAAGCAGCTGTGTGCACCTGCAAAGCAAAGCAAACCTGCCCCTGAGCAAGTGTGAATGCCCGGAAGGTATGGAATGATGACAAAGCACAGCCTGCCCCCTTCCAGGGGGAATGATGGGATTCAGACAAGGATCAGCTCAAAATCTTCCCAAAGTTTGGTCATTTTTTACATAAGTTCAATAAAATCAGAGTAAAAAGGAACAGTTCAAACAGGCAACCCACGAGCAAATTCTGCTTTTCCTGCTGGTGGGTTCCCAACAAACCACTTGAGATGAGATACCATCTGAACGGCTTTGTTTTACAGGAACTTCTTTTAAAACCTGTTTCAGTGTGGGTAATTCAGTGATGACAGCACTGAAGTCACTGAGGCCACACAGGAAAAGGGATCTGGACCTGGGTGCCACAGGCCTGGAGATGAGAAGGACTCTCTGCAGGAGCATGTAGTGACAGCAGAAGGGGAAGTGGCCTCACAGTGACAGAGAGCAGGTTCAGATTGGATGTCAGGAAGGAATCCTTCCCTGTGAGGGTGGGCAGGCTCTGGCACAGGCTGAATCCCAGAGAAGCTGTGGCTGCCCCTGGATCCCTGGAAGTGTCCAAGGCCAGGTAGGACAGGGCTGGGAGCCACCTGGTGTGGTGGAAGGTGTCCTGTCTGGGTTTAATGAGGAGGGAGGACGGGTTGTCACCACTTAGAACATTCCTACAATGACCACAAAGAGAGCAACAAGATGTTCAGGGGATGCTCAGTGAGAAGAAACTCATTCTTACCAACAGGGAAGGAACAATCCCTTGCGGGGCCGTGGGCTAAACTGGAACTTGCTTTTCAGTCTAACTAGGAAGGACACAGGAGAGCTCAGGAGGCCGCGATGGTGCTGGGGGGTGCCCAGCCCAGAGCCCAGCCCTGTGTACGTACCAGCAGTGCCCTGCCCTGGCAGGGCCGTGGTGATGGGCACTATGTGCGTCCCGTTCTGCGTTACAGTTTTTATGGGCAGCTGGTGCTGCCCCAGGGGCGCCTGTTGCACGATGGTGACTGTCTGTAGGGGGGCGGGCTGGGAGGTCTGGATGATGCGACTGGCAGCTCCTATTGCAGCATGGCTAATGGCAGGGAGAGGCTCCACTTTCACTGCAAAACAGGACACAAAACACGCGTGAAAACAGGGAAGTGGTGAAGAACCACTTGGTTTCGCTCCCTCAGCCCTCTGTGAGAAAGTGTACCTATTGTTTTATTACTTCCTCCAAGATGGCCTTTAAGGCCCCTTCCAACCCAAAGCGTTCTATGGTTCTGTGATTTTAGGTTTCAAACACTGCTCCCCCTGCATCAAGAGGCCCCAGAACAACCGCCCAGGCTCTCACCTTTGACTTCCTTGTGGTCTCCATTCTCTTGAGGTTCTACCTTGGGCTGGGTGACCATCGCCGCTTGCGTGACGACGGCCTGTCCGGCAACAGTGTAAGTGTTTGCTGGTGCTAATCCAGTCACGTTGGTGACTGACACAGCTGGGATCTGGTGGACAACGTGAACTGTCTGAACTACAGGCTGCTGGGATGTCGAGGTTGTCACGGGAGTTGCAACAGTGTAGGTGACGGGTTTCATAGGTTGTTGTAGCTGCCGCTGTACAGCAATTAAAACTGGTTGGCTAGAGAGAGGTGATCCTACCAAGAAAGAGAAAAAAATCAGGCTGCCCATTTTCATTGTATCTTTTAAGCTAGTTGTTGTTTTAAACTTAACGCTGAAGCCTCGGAGGATCAACAACCTGCTTCGCTAACGATCCAAAAGGTAGTGCTGGGCAATGAGGATCATGGCACGTGGATATTCCCAGCCACAGGGGAAGGGCTGTATTAGCTCAGCAAAGCCCATACTCCATTTGGGCGCCCCCAGTGCAGCTACATCAACAAAGACAATCCCCTTTCCGCAGATGGAAACACGTCTGTGGTCCAGGAGTGGTGTGGAGCGTGTCTGAATCAGCACCACTCTCCACACCCCAGGCTGGACATCCCAGTGTCCCTGCTGAGGACCGTGTCTGCCCTCACCACTGCACGGTCACTGGCACTCCTGCAGTGCCACAACATCACCAAGAAAACAGAGGGCAAACATATATAAACTACGGTAAGTAAACAAACACATCCTTATCCCATCAGGTCTTACACTCTTTTTGTTTTAAATAGGAAATTTCTTATCTCCCTTTATCCTTTCACCCCCCACTTTCAAAGGATGGGACGACCACAGCGCTGTGAATGGCATTTCCTTATTTCTGCAACACACGCAACCTTACGTTTTGGGGTTTTTTTCCTAAACCAGAGAGAATACACTTTGAAAGCAAGTGACAAGTGTTACAAGGCAGCACAGTCCCACACAGGGCAGAGGCACAACCTCTCCTCAGCAACGTGATCCCGGGCGCAGGAGCAGCCCCAGGAAACAGCCTGACTGCCCACACACTGCCCTGGGCCATTTCTGGGTTTCTCCCAGATCTGCCCTGAGTGAAGAAGTTAAATATGCACCCTGTCCCAGTGTCCATGTGAAGTGTTGGCAGCGTTTCTGCCCGAGCCCTCTCCTCCCCCAGCCCAGGGCTCCTCACCTGGAGCACTCTGTGCAAACCGTGCTTCCTGTATGACGGCGAGTTTTGGCTGGATAGTGCTGGGCTCAGGTTCCATCGGGACAGGGGACCCCTCCCTGGACAGGCTCTCGGGGGTCTGGACGCCACTGGAGTGTGCAGACAACACTCCCGAGTGGTTTGGAGAGGCTGGGGCACTTCTGCAGTTAAAAAGGAAAGCAGCAGCTGATGTGTTTTAACCTTCCTCTAAGGAGAGCGCAACACGCGGCCCGCAGCAGGGCAGGGCACCTCGCAGTTACAACCCAGATCCCGGCACCTTTTAGAAAGCTGCTGGCAAACAGGGACAGCATTTCAAAGCAAACTCCAGGTACAGTTAACAGAGAAGAAGTGGCTGGATGCCTTCTTAGGGAGACTCTAAACAGTCTGTGAGACATGAACGTTTCTTCTGGTGGAGAAGAACGATGAGCAAATCTCAGGCTACAGGGCAAGCAGTAAGAGATCTGCACCAGCAGAAAGGCCATAACCTTACAGAGGGAATAATTTAAACCCAGGTCTCTCCCCATCATGAATTCTGCTCAAATATTATCAAACTGAGTGCACAATTGTCATCTCTAAGGTCAACAGAATGGTAGCCGGTACCTGAGGATTTTCTTTGCCAACAGTTTTAAAATCCAGTAGATGGCAGTTAGAAATTAAAGTTATAATTCTGTAAAACCCACCAAAGGTACAGCAAGGCTTGCTTATGTTAACAATCTGATAGTTAGTTATGCAAACCGAGGTCTTTAACACTAAAAACAAGCAGTAAACACAAGCCTGGGGTATGGGGCAGCCTCCTAACGAGTCACACAATTCAAACACTGAGTCTGGGTGAAATTAAATTACTAAACTCGTGACTGTATCCAAGTCTGTATCAGCCTGAAGATTAAACAACAGCCATAGTCTTTTTGTTCATCTGGTTTTCCTTACCTAGAAGAGAGTGGTCCCAGAGGGGTTCTAAAGCAAGGTACTCCCCTAGGCCGCCTTTTCCTAAAAGCCTGCTCTATTAATTTGCTTTCAGAGGCAGGGTCTATCCTCCAGAATGAGCCTTTGCCTGGTTCTTCCTGGGAACGTGGTACTTTGATGAAATAACGATTCAGAGAGAGATTGTGACGTATTGAATTCTATGGAACATAAAAAAATATGTAGAATTCATATAACTTTTCCAAGTCAGAATGTGGCCTAGTGCAGCAGTTTGTACTACAGGAGACTCGGGGTTCAGCTCTTTAATTCCTTAATTCAACAGAACTCAGGGCACTGCCAAAGCAGTGCCATAAACCTGAAAGGACTCTTGCATTTGTCAAATCTTTCCCAACAATTAAAAACCCAGTATGCTAATTGGAAATAACAGGAATCCCATTGAAATCTCTCACGAGAAACATGGAGATTGTAACCAAACATTAGGACACCACAGACACTTGTGCAGAATGCACTGTTAAAAATTCAGAAAAATCACCAGTGTTCATACACAACCCTTCCCCAGGTGTCAGAGTGTCAGCTCCTTCCAGGAGGGCCAGCAGAACACAGCACACGCTGATTCTGATCCTGTACCATAACCCTGCTACTGTTCCACGGTTCAGAAAGAAAAGGTTCAATTTACACAAGTTCCAAAGGCAGCTGGATTGCTGGGAGTTCACCCACAGTCCAGTCTGTCTCAATAAAGGAGCCAAGGATTTAGTGTGCCTAGAAAAACACCAAGAGGCAGCAGGTCCTGAACCAGGTTTTCCATGAGATCTTCCTCCCCCTGCTCTCTGCACATTCCCGTATCCTCACTTTGCTGCAACACCCCCCACTCTTGCATCAAAGTGATGTACAGAACTGCTGACACCCTCAAGGGGCTCTGTCTGTGCTTGGCTTTGCACACAGAATTGTTTCAACTTTAGTTTTTTTAATCTTTAAGATACACAAACCCCAAAATCTCTCTCAATATTATCACCGAACAAGAAGAAACTGATGCTAAGTGTTCATACTGAAATGCTCGTAGGGGAACAGGGGCAAATGGAGGAAAAGCTTTATGTTAACAAAAGCCCTCAAAAATTTGCAAAATCAAATGTAAATCTTGCTCAAATATCTGAGTTCATGACCCTGATGGCAAGTTTGGAAAACCTAAGGCAATGATAACCATGTATGGTTTCTTAAATGCAAACTGATGAAACCAGAGATGGTTTTCCCTGCCAAAAATTGAGACATAACAAGAAAGGTGCCAAGAACATGTTTAGAAATTGTATTTGTTTCTCCCTATGTTAGAATAAAAGAGTAGATTCAAAAGTACCTGCTAAAGTAAGTTCACAGAGAGTCTTCAAGGGCTCAACAAAATGAGACCTTTGTCTGATAAAGGATATAAACCCTTCAATGCTCTTTATTAAGGTTCAGGACTGGGACACGATACATGTGTGTGTGCTCTATGCTTTGAACAATATGGGCACATACAGCCTCAAATATGACTTCAAACACCTACTCTAAGTCATCCTAGCTGTAATCCAACTCCTGATGGATAGATGCTGGCAGAGCAGTGACTCAAGAGCATCTGACTTTCAGCCCTTCCAATTGTTTCTATGAACAGGTGCTAATTAATGACTCCAGAACATGCTATGCCTGTTGTGTCTATCGCTTTGGCTTTAGGGAGCATTACACCCCCAAATACCTCGTTCTGTGCCAGAGTTCTTCATCTGAGCACGACAGTGTGTGTGTGTGTTGGGTTCCTGATGCTCAGGTAAAGCAGCATCACACCCACAGACACTCAAGGTGCTGCAGAACAGGAAGCCAGACACACCCCAATGTTTTCTAAACAGTCTTGTTACTAAAACAGATCTGTCAGCATGTCTGCAGCCAGGATACTGCACTGTTGTGTGGGAAAGGGAAACAAAAGAGACTTCCCAGCCACAACAGCAGCCAAATCCTGGCCTAGCCAAACCCTTAGCAAACAGCCAGGAACAGCTACATTCCTGCTAACCTTGGGAAAGTGATCCAACCTTCATGGAGGCCTTATGACAAATAAGTATGTGATTAATATTTAAAAACCTCTTCCTCTGCTGCATTCTTCAGTCTTCCACTTGCACAGCCAGCGTTAACACTTCCTAACTCCTCCCTTCCCCCAGTCTCTCCACATTTCACCTCCCTGAAACAACTGCAGACATGCCCCTTGCTGCAGAGGGAGCAGCAACCAGTGGCACTGATGCCCCAGGACGGGCAGTGTCGCCAGGGCCTCGGAGGGGCAAAGGGCCTGCAAAACTGTGCTCCCCCTCTGAGACACCCAGAACAGCCCCAAAGGCTCTGAACCTTCACGTGTATCTGGGAAGACTCGGCCAGACTGATTTGTACTTGGTTAGGCATCCTGGCAAATGCTGGGGTGGGTCTTCCAAAAATGAAAAGAGAGCAGAAATTAATTCTGCAGGGTTGAAGGGTTTGGGGTAACTCAGTGCAGAAATGGGCAAGTTCACAAATAAAACAGGGCATGAAGCAGGGTGAGATAACAGCAGATAACACACTTGTCCCTTCACTTACTGCATGGTCAAGATCCCTGCTTTCCAATAAAACTGAACTTGCACCATTTAGTATCTTAATTTTATCTCAAGATAGCAATACGGATGTTTACACAACTGTAAGCTACAGAACACACCACCATTCCTAGATAGCAGATGGTATTCAAATCCAGTGCCAAATGTACTTTCCTTCCCCCAAAGTCTGTCTGTATCCCTACTAGAGGTTGAGAGAACACCATTCCATGAGTAAAGCAATGTTTCAAATACAGACTAATGTAAACTGCTCACTTTGTTGGAGGGCTTACAATCAGGAGAAAGACAACACAGTCATTTGACAAACTCTGTTTCTGAAGGGCTCTGGGGCTCACCAACCCTTTACAGCTGCCAGTATTGCTCACAACTAAAAAAACAATATTCCAGAGATCAAACTCACCTGCCAGCCCTTGTCTGCTGTCCTGTAGTAGGGATAATTTTTAGTTATGTGCGTGTAAATTCCATTTAGTGTAAGCTGCTTATCCGGGGCCATTGTAATTGCTTGGACTATTAACTGTGCATAGGAGTAGGGTGGCTTAGAGTCATCCTGTATGGGAGCAAGAAAGGCTGCATCAATAGATTGTAAAGACACACACGCTCCTTTCTACATCGGAAGTCAGAGAACATATTGACCTAAGGCACTTCTGGATGACCAAAATCTAAAGTCAGAAGGAAACTAAGATAACTTTGTTCTTAGCAATTTTAAGGTAACATAAATTTCGGAGATACATGTAACTGCAAAGAATTTTCAGTGGCCTATGAAGAGATCTGAGCCTATGAACAGCCCCTCCCCCAAAGCAGCCAGGGGTAAATCAATCAATTAATCAATCTCACTTCTGATCACAAACCCCTACCCGCTGTTTTTAAAGACTTTTAATGTTAAATTACGACCCAGGGCACACGCTTCAGCAAACACGACACCCCGAATCTTACACTCCCTGCAGGTGTCATTTCTGGGACTCATTCCCAGCCATGTTTACCTTTGGGCTATCTCCCCCCGATGCCTCCTTGTCGTTCTCTGACTGGGAATTGTCAGCCATCAAATGCAGGTCAGAAGGGATCCCACGGCTCATCTTGTAGCCTGACGAGCCTGCGCCACGGGGGCTCGATGGGCAGGAGTTTGCAGCACTGTAGAGCATAAAAAGAACATCCTACTATTTTGTTATACAGTTTATCAGCACACTGTGTCTCATCAAAAAGCTCTTGCTGCAGCAAAGCCACTACCAGAGCTCCAGGGCTGTCACGGCTTTCCAGTACAAAGCCCACCTTCCAAGCCTGGCTAACTCGGCCATGGGCATTAGAATCCTGCCAGGGGCAGCTCAGGCTTTGCTCCTCAAAGAACAAGGACCAACTGATTTATCAGGCTGCACTCTGTTTGTGTAAGATTGGCCAGCACAAAAGTCCACTTTAGCTACATCAGCAACCACCAATTTTCAGGCACTTGTTGGAAACAAGACATCCATCTTGCATGGAATTTCTGCCATATGCTTGTGTTCTGTTTGCTCAAAACCCAAAAAAAAACATCACCTCTCCTGTGTAGTGTTTTTGAACACTTGAGAAAATATAAAAGCAGCGAGGGAAAAAATAGGTTTGGTTCTCATTTAAATCTCAAGCCATATTGTTTTAAGTGTTTACAGGTATGTGCATATGCTTACACACATATATGTGTATAGAAGTCATACACTCATCTGTCAGTGGGATGCACCAGCACTGACTCAGCTGATTTAATGCAGCATTAGGCCAACAGAGCAGGCACACTGTTAGAAAGCAAGAGATGGTGCCAAATGCATACAAGAGTATCTCTTGATGCTTCCCATTCTGCCACCCACCCCACCACAGAGAAAGAGATAAAACTGCCTGTAATTCCACTGACATCTACCCATGGCCCCTGCCTTGCCCAGTCCTCAGGCACTGCAGCTGCACAAAGCTGGTTTTCTTCCGTGATTTCCATTTAGCCAAGAGGAAAGACACAGTCAGTGGATGATGTCTGTCCCTTTCCCCAAAATAATTCTGGCAGCTCTCTGCAAGGACACACTCCCTGCAATTCATGCACTCGTTTCAGTGCAGCCCTCAGCAATTCCGAAAAACTACAAATCCCAAGGGCAGCACCTGCAGTGTCCCCAGAACCAGACTTCTCTCCAAAGACAATCCCCAACCTAGCCTGAATCTGTGGTTCAAACTGTCAGCAATACATGAACCCAGACAATGTTATTTAGATTTCTACACTAGAGCTTTAACAGTTTTACATCTGCCAAGGTCTGTTTGTCTGCCTGGCTGCCCAAGTTTTGTGCTACCTCCCTTTTTATGTATGGAAAAGAGGCAAGCAGTGCAGATTGGGCAATACGTATCTATATAAAAATATTCTTCACGCTTCACATCACAAGAAATCCACCAACAATTTGCTACTACTGATATACTCACTACAGGAGGGAGACTGGATTTTTTGAGTGTTGCACAGAAGAATCCTTGGTTAGAGCCAAGACGTGTAGCCAATTTATTTTTTCAATATAGGTCACTGCTGCTCTGTGTTTTCACGTATCAGCTGACAACATCCCTCTGCTCTGCTCACTTCAGCATATATTGACAAAGCGACACATATGGTATAATCAAAGCAAGTTTACAAGTCTTCTACAAAACAGGGTGATTTGCAGAGAAACTGTCAAGCTTCGCTCTCAAAATAGACTCAACTGTCGTCTTTTTTGTCTGTAATAAACTACTCAACAGGTGCATGAAAGGCCTGAAGAGAATTACAAAATTCGTAGTGAGGCACAAACTGTGGTGATAGATGGGATATTATCTGAAAATCTGTGACCTGCTCTGTCATTTCCTGGGCAAGATGTGTTTTCCCTGCATTTTTCTAAGAAAGCAAACCTGTTATACAGTCAAGTCTAGATCTCTTTTCTCTCTGCTTCCATCATTCATACAGATGCCATTACACCCTCCAATACTGAGCCCAAGATCTTGGCAAGCATGAAAGGACTCAATTATCCTTACATTCACATTTCATTAACAAGCTGTACAGTTTTAAGAAGCGAGCATGAACAGTCCTTTGCTGCAGTGAAGACAGGAAGTGAGAGGGGACAAAACTGCTTTCAAAAGCACATACGTGACTCTGAAACAACTTTCAGTGCCCTGACACCAAAGTTTTGCTCCTGAACTTTCCAGGAATTTCAAAAATTCCATCTGAACTGATTTTACCAGTTGGTGAGGATGGGTTGTTTGTAACTGAGTTTGGTCCCAAGGAACAGGTCAGTCAATGGCTACAATTACCAAATGAGGCAGCAGGGCAAGGAAAATCCTGGATCACCCTCCCCTGGAGCACTGTCCACCTCACCTGGATTTTAAATAAAATGCCTCTTTACTCCCAGCAGTGACTAACAGACAACAAAGCTTCTGGAGTAAGAGGTCAGTCCATTTTCCACACTGCTGATAACCCAAACCACCATTTTTTTCTGATGAGAAACCTGAGGCCACAGTGACAAATCAGAATGTTTAAAAATGGTGTGATTTAAACTTATCTCATCTGAAGTGCTGCCATAACCATGCAAGAGCAAAAAGCAATCTAAATCAGCCGGAACGCAAGAAAAAGATCTGCTGTCTTGCTGCGCTAAGAATGCCAAGCTCCACAGCAGACTGTTACACATTTAAGGTGTTCAATTAGAATATTACAGACTGTTCATGCAACTCTGGTATTAGTCAGCAGAGAGGGGGTTTCTTGAGGGCAGGGAACACTGAGCTCCAACCAAACTGTGCCCTCCAAAGCAGAATGCTGACCGAGGAGGCTGTGCTGAGGCTGTAGCTGTGCAGGGCCCCGCAGCCCAGCTGCAGGGTTTAAATACCTGATAGTTCCCGTGGGAGAGGGGAGAGGGCTGATCAGGTGAGCCATGTTGTCTGGAATGTTTATTGTTAAGGGAGAGATCTGGGGTTGCACAGGCTTCACTGGGGACTCCGGGGCCTCCTGTTTTTCTCTCTTTTCATTGGACAGAGCTGTGAATGTTATCTTGATGTTTGTGCTGGGAAACCTGAAAGTACAGCTGAAAAATAAAGAAAACAAATATATGAGCCACTTGTTTACACAATGTAAAACTTTCTGCATAACTTGCACGTATCACCTAAGCTCATTTAGAATTTAAAAGCTATGGTATCTTATGCAATTATCCACAACCATCTTCAATTTACAGATCACAGACAGATCAATGTGACTAGAAACAGACCTCCAAGTCAGCAACTTTGACATCTGGGAAGGAACACAGGCAAATGCAGCTCTTGGGTTTGTGAGGTTCATCCTGATCTTGCACTAGCCCCAAAAGCAGTGCTGTTTTGAACACAAAAGCCCATTATTTTATGATGTCAAAGAACAAGTAGGTCCATGATAGCAAAATTAATCAGGAGCATAAATGTTGGCCAATTTGAGGTCTACACGTTTTCATAGGGCTGGTCTAAGAGCTTTCTTTCCTCTTAAAACACCTATTAAATTCAGCACCTATCAATTCTAATTCTCCCCACTCACAGAGCACATTGCTGCAGCAGTACGTTCAAATATCTTCTTTCAGAGCTGAATTTAATACCCAGTTTCAATAAGCTGCCCATTTTCATATACTGCCAGAGGTTACGTGCCCAAATGTAATGACTAACAATAAATTAACAATGTGCAATTGGTTAGAAATTTGAAAAATAAACCACAATGAATGCACCTTTAAGCACACTCCTTTCTACATCCCTGTCCACAGCAGTTAGAATTGAACCCGATTAAACAGGACGAGCTGTTTGTAACTTCTCGGTAAATAAACAGATTGAGCAAACAAGAAGCTTAATTTTCTTTCAACAAAAGCATCTACAAAAATACAGTTCAAACAACTTCGCTATCTCCTCATTCTTAAGCTGTCAGACTACACTAAACCCACAATGACATTTACACACCTCCCACATGATGAAAAGGACTTTCCAACGACACTGTACCCAGAAACAAACCTCACAAAATGTTGGGGTTTGGGTTGGGGTTTTCTTAAGTGCTTCTAGGTAGATCTAGTTTTATACAGAAAGGAAACGAGCATGCTGGTGCAGGGGGAAGAAATGAGCTACGAATGCAAAATACAGACTGTAAATAAAAGTGCTCATTTCTCTGGAAAAATATATTAAACATAAAAGTGATGTAAGAATTGGAAGGAACACTGAGCTGTGGAGTAGCCTTGAAAACATGAACTCTCATGTGCTTTGGCTTTTATTTCTTAAACTGAATCCAAGGATGTTTATAGAACAAAGGCAGCATTTGATTCTCCCTGTCCCTTGCCACATGCACTGCAGTGTTTCTCCTTCCCTACAATCCACACCCAAGGATGAGGAGAGAGAGACAGAATCAACGGTGACCTTCCCTTTCTGTGTGTCTCCTGTCTCAGCACGGCCCGTGGCCGCCTTTAACAGCCGACCTATTTCTGAAACATGCTCCATGTGCTAAATTAGGAACAGAATCTGTGCCAAAAAACGGCGCTCGCGTCGCAGCGAGCAACTCAAGTGGACCAGTTTCTGGGTTGGGTTGGGGGGTTTTTAGTATCTGCAGCAACAACTCGTTTCTCTGCTTTTTCCAGGAGGATGCATTTTGTGTGTATAGTTTTAGTGACAATGGAAGGTGGTCTCAGCTGCTTTGCTAATAGAACTATTTTCTAAGCATTTCAGTCAATCAGCAATGACCACAACACTCAAGTGTATGCAAAGACAGCAGCCAAAGATTAAGTAAAAATCCCTGAGAGAAGGTGAACAACATCTGTTTGACAGAGACAAATGTAAATTTTAGTCACCTGTTCCATGTATTTCATGGCTGAAAAATGTACCTTAATTATTTTCACACCAAACTTATTTCAACTCAAAAAAAATAAAAGTGGGAACAAGCAGACGTCACTTCAGGTGCGAATCATTCCCTGGTCCCAGTTCTCACTGCCTGGGAAGGATCCCTGTACGTAACACTGAGCAAACTGAGTCCTACAGTGCCAGACCGGTGTGAGGATGGGGAGGAGCTGGATCTTCACGACTTGGCACAAGTACCAGAAACACGGAGAGGCAGAAAACACACAGTCCACAATTCCAGGTCGGCACAAGGATCAAACCATCTCCCTTCTTACACTACTGCACCCCCTGGATGCACCTCTGGCAGCCAAGGCAAGGGCAGCTCACTCAGGTGACACTGAGGCACAGGTTTCAGAGCACTGCACAGATCCGAGGCTCTCCAATGTTCATCAAGGTTGGAAAAGCCCCCACCCACAAAATGCAGCCCCAACCCAGGAGCTTTGGCCGGGGCACTGCACAGGTCACAGATGTGCCAAACAAACAGGCAGGAGCTACATGGGAACCCAAAGGCATCATCCCCAGGGCAGTTTACACTTCCCATGCCGAGCCTGAAAGGACGGTGTTAGCAAGGCAGACAGAATTACTTACAAATCCCTGTCTGGTTAGAGCATGCAAACACCTGAGTATTATCAAAAGACCACATCTGTCAATTGATTCCTATTTGTAAACAGTTTTTTAAATAGAAGCTTATTTTTATGGCTGGAATTCGGCCAAAAGCAGAATAAAGAGTGTATACTAACCAAGAGAATTCCTGAATAAATTGCATTTATGCAAATGTATTACATTTACTTCCAAAACCAAAGTACAGAACGTGTTCTAATTTGATCAGAATCAAGCTGGGTTTGGCATATTCTTTAGTTATACAATGAACTAAACAAAAACCACAGCACACCCACAGGGAGAGACCTCATCAAACATTTAGAGCTCAACAAGCCAAAGTGAATTTTACTCCCTGTTTAAAGCGTTCACAGTAGTCTCACAATGTGCTACCACAGGATGGCTGCTGGAGGAGAAACTCATCCAGGCAGCCCACTTACAAAACTGCTTTTTTCCTTTCCTTTTTGGTTATTTTTTGTAAGCTGTCACTCTCTACCTCATCAAACTACCATCCTGCCTTTATAGGACGATGCCATTCGGAGCAGGACACCAAACAGAGCCACCAACAGATTCCTAAAACCAAGTGTTTGCAAACCATCCATGTTGAAGCAGATCTCTGAAGTGTCAGGTGTCTGTGTGACAAACACACACAACACTAATTAGCTGAGGCACTAGCATTGTATTTTATGTATTTCAAACACCTATTCACAGTAGCTGCAATTAAATAATTCTGTGCATTTACTGATGATGAGTCCTTGCCTTGTGCTTCCTAGGGAACATCACAACAGAGGCCACTGTGATCCAGGGAACCACAGTGGAGCTGTCACAGCTAAAATGCAACTCATTGCCTTGATTTTATTCTTTTTGAAATAAAAAGTTCATTCTGGGTCGACTACTGGAGAACAGACATGAGGCATCAACTCCTCCCTAGAAACTTTTGCCAAGCACAGCGATGCTGATCCAGGCCAGACCTCTACAGAGGTGTCAGGGTGTCAGAGAAGTGTCTCAGGGGAAAACGTGCAAAGCCTAGTTTTGTCACTCCTGTATTTCTAATATTTTCTCATGTTACCTCTGCAGTTCTGCCTGTACTGCAGGGAAGGCCTAATGATACATCTGTAATTCTGCCTATGTGAAAATCCAACTGAAAACGAGGAGCTTCGTCCTGTCTTCATCTGGGAAACCAAAACACAGCAGGAGGAATCCAATTACCTCCCTGCACACAAACCTTGCTATGACACCCAGTGCCTCAGTACCCTTTGAATCAATCCAGCAGAATTGCCATGCAAGAACCAGGACCAAAACT
Source organism: Sclerurus mexicanus (assembly GCA_013396755.1). Taxonomy (NCBI): domain Eukaryota; kingdom Metazoa; phylum Chordata; class Aves; order Passeriformes; family Furnariidae; genus Sclerurus; species Sclerurus mexicanus. The sequence continues at coordinate 863,473 of VWZF01006099.1, read as the reverse complement.
GGACAGCAGCAGCCATCCCACTGCCCTTCTATGAGCCCCTGCAGATTTTAAATTCCCAGAGATTAAAAGGGTTCAGCCCTGAGAGCCCCCCCAGCCATGGTAGTTACAGCAGCACAGTTCAGTTCCTTCACACTGACCGTGATACTGAACCCCAGGTAACTTAAGGCTCCCCCGAGATTTAAGCAGATCTAAAAGAATAACAAGGTGCAAGGTTTTTGAACTCTTGCTGATTTCCTGAGAGCAAGGACAGCTCCAACTTCGCACATTAAAATGCTGAGACCCTCAAAAGAACCCAGTCAGCATCTGGGAGATTGCTCTTGTGGATTTTGGACTTCAAATACTCCCAGGGCGAGCCGGAGCAGCGGTGCAACCCTCCCAAGGAGAAACAGAGGTCATTACCAGCATCTGCACCGCTAACACAGCTTCTCACTTCATTCCTCTGACAATACAGCAGCTATTTGTACTTGCTTCTGCTATTCTGATCAGCGACCTAACCAAACCCACGGAAATCACTGTACTTCTAGTTACGGCCTCCCTTGCATGGAAGGGAGATTTGAAGCTAATCCCTTTTCTAATTCCTCTTACCTACCTACTTATGACCCACTTCCCAAGTGGTCTTTGCCCTCTGCTCCAGTAAAAATGCCTCTCAGAGCCAATTCCTTCATTCATACTGCTGACAGATGTGCACACTGACACCTCACAACATGTACTACAGGCCCACTTTGCACGTATTTGTGTTCAGAAGTCAAGCAAAATTTGGTTTTTGACATCTCTCGGGCAGAACCTCAGAGAAACGGAGTTTGGAAGGGACCCCTAGTGGTGTCCAGCCCAACCTCCCGCTCACAGCAGTTAGAACAGGTTGCTCAGGGCCTTGTCTCACTGGATTTTGAAGCCTTCCAAGGACAGAGCTGGGCAACTCCTTCCTGTAATTACACTCTTGGTAGAGGGGTTTGCTCATTTGTATAATTTCAGGTATGATTTCGTGGCTGCCACTTGCTACAGCTGCTTGTGCCCAAACTGTGAGCCTGCTGGCACAGCTTTTCTCCAGCCCCCCTTCAGGCAGCGGAAGGCTGCAGGGAGATTCACCTCTGGGCTTGTCCAGGGAACAAACAACAGAAAATCCAGGTCCTTTAGCCTCACCCGCTGTGTGCCAGGTCCCTGAGCATCCCAGAAGGGTCACCAGTGATCTGTGCCCACTGTTACCTCTCCCCAGTACGAGGCCAGGCCCCACCAGTTTGAAAGGTCCCTTTCAGCCTGAAAACACAAGGACCCCAATTTCATCTTTTCTCCATTCGCTGCTTCATTTATTATTGATTCCGTCACAATGGATTATTAGGAAATTAATTATGCATTAAACAATATGTAGCTACGGTTTTTAACCAAACAAGGCTTAAAAGATGAGTCCTAACAAATACAACTAGAAATGCAGTGGGAGTAAAAAAAGCTCCAAAAGTTGAAGCACAATTACATATAACTTCAATCTTTGTAAAACCTGTGTATGGTGCCTTCATGGCCTGGAAAAAGGGGCATCTCTAAAGAAGGAGCTGAGCTCAGTTCCTCTCACCTAACAAATTAACATACATAAAACACTCAGACACCTGTACAAAGAGATGGGACTCTGTGTCTTGGAGGCACCTGAGAGAAGTAACTTCAGTTAACTTGGAAAAGGCAACAATTCCCACCCCAAGGAGAAAGTGGCTGCTTCACTTGGCCTACTCTTTTAAAAAAATACAATTGCACTTTCTAACTTCCTCATCTTCTGGATTTTATACCAAAAGGTTTCTGATTGCTCAACACCAGGAGCAGGCATAAATTATTCACATGTAGGATTTATTTTTAAGACTTTGGGCTATGTTTAATTGAACTGGAAGTCAATACCACAGTCCATTTCCTGAATAGAGTCATCACCTTTAGACCTCAAAGAATCAACCAACCCAAAACTTCTTAAGAACACAAACTGAACTGAACTGCAGTTTTTATTTCAAGATAATCGAAAACTACCCAACACTTAAAAATCATGGATATCATGGATACACTGAAAAAGGGTGTAGTATAATATATATATATATATTAACGTAACCCAGTATATTACAACACTAATCAGATTACAATCATTTTCTTATTGTTCTAAACAGGGAGAACTCTCCCATGGGCCATTTTTTTTATGCAAGTGCTTGTTCATCTCCACGATGTACAACCTTGTGCTCCTGTCAGAGATTTTAACTTCAACATGGCATTTGGAAAACCTTCTCCAGGAGTCCCTGTTTTCCTCTGTTGATGGTGATCAAAAAAACCTGACTTATAATATTTATATCAATGTCACACAAAGCCCAACCCCTCCAGCAGGTTTTTAGAAGGCAGCTTTGGATGTCCTTCTGCTTCCAGCCGGCCACAGCCTGTGACAAACGGGAGAAGCCACCCCTGGCAGAACGTGGCATCAGTTCCGACAGGTCCCTGCTCCCAAACTGAGTCCTGATGTGGCTAATTTACCATAAATGTACATTCGATTACGTCTGATCATTACTAGTCAGGACACTTCTAGAGGTTACCCAAAAAGCAACCCCCTTTAAAGAGCAGCAGCTCTTTCCTCCGGGGAGCGAATCCCAACCTGGTGTGCTCCCCTCCATGCTCTGTATCCTTTGCAATTGATTCCTGGGGCCCGAGGATCAATAGCTGCACAGCATGTGCTGCACACAGACAGCGGCAGAGCTCACGGCCCACTCGACCTCTAATGCCAAGAGGAACAAAACATTCGCAGTTTTAAACCAGCCATTTGGCTTTTCATTCTGAGCACCGGGCACGTTTTTCACAAGGATTTGGGTGTTTTTTCAGGTGTGCCGTCAAGCAGGATGGAAAACACTCTAAAGAGAAAGATCGCTCATCTATCTACGCTCTGAGACGTCTTAAAATTCAAAAGCAAAGATCTCTGCAGCATCAGGAGCGATGAAATATTGCTGTAGCCTCATGTTAATTCAAGCTGGCCAATAAACACTTGTACCAAATCGCAAGCAAAGGCTGGAAATACGATCTAGCTGTAAATTAATGGCTCCCCCATGGGAAACCTCGGTTACAGATTTCCCTGCTCATCTTTTAACAAGTGCGTGAGTAATATGTGAAGTTGTTGGTTGGTATTCCTTACAGGAACGGCACTGCCCTGCCCTCAGAAGGGTCTGGAACAAGCCTGGCTGCGTCAAAAAATGATCCTATGACAGCAGAATACTGATGACGACAACAGGAACATTCCTGAGCCACCAGCAGCAAACACAAACTGAGTAATAAACACATGACCTTGTCTGAAATGGTGCTCAGCTCGTCCCCACTCAGAGAGCTCACGTCATGAGAAACTGGGTATTTTTAACCCTGTCTTCACAGCGGTTTCTCAAAGAGTATTGAAGAGTTCAGACTGAAATGACGTGTGAAGTTGTTCCACTACAGCAAATTTTGCTGCCAATGTGAAGGGTTCTATTAACAAGCTGATCTCAGCCCTCCCCTGCATTATTACCCTACCGAAACAGGCGTCACAAAGTGCCACCACCAATGTTTGAAGGTTCTTGTTTTAGCAGCCAGCACCTCGTTTTCCTTACACACCAACCACACAAACACTGGGATCGATCAGCGGCAGAAACATCTAGGTTATCTTCCGCTCATGGCAACATGCTGCGGTCAATTAAAAGCACCTATCTCAAAATCACCAATTCCCACTGCGTTCTCCTCTTTTCTTAAAGGGCAAAATATTTAAACCAGCAAGAAGGGAAAAAAAGAAAAAAAGAAAGAAAAAAGAGAAAAAGAAACCCAAACAAAACGTACAGGAATTGAATGCAGGAGCCCTGCACAGGCTGCAGGACTGAGAAAGCACTTGGCCTGCAGGCAGGAGTGTAGGCAGCAGTTACTGTAGAAACCGAGCTCTTCCCTGCTTTTCTCTGAGCAAAAGAAAGACACAAAAGAGCTGGAAAACAGCGATCGATGGGAAGCAGCTTATAAAGCTGCTTGTCACATCTGCTGCAGGAAAACCAGACACTAATTCATTAAAACTGCTCATGTAATGCCTCTGGAATTTGAGGCTCCCCAGCCTGTGAATACAAAAGAAACTCCGCCTATGGAAACACTGCATTTTCGGGTGTTTAGCATCTCTGTACACAAAAGCCGTATGCAGAGACAGGTTGTGTGGTCTCAATCTCTACATTTCCTTCTAAACTATAAAAACAACTTAAAATTTGTCCAAAAGACTGTGTGCCTCTATCTCTGCCAAATTGCAAACAGCTATTTCAAGTCCCAGCAGAGCCTACATACATCGCTCCATAACACAACGGTTTCCTGCTCAGGAAAGCAGAAACAAAACACTTGCAATAGGACAGTAAAAAATCAATTATCATTTCTTCTTCCTTGCAGATAACTGCATTTCACAATGGTTTCCTGTTATCAAACAAGCAAGCTCCGACTTTCACCAAAGGTGAAAGGCCATTCCCAAACTTCCCATAAAGCACAGGCTTTCCAACCACAGCTGAGCTGGTGCAGACACACCAAACCCACCCCAGCCTCTGCCACCAAGCCGGTTACTCGGAGGTGCCCTCGGCCACGGGGTACCCCTGGAGGTGCCAAGGTTCTTATGGAAACACTGAAGTTCTGAGAGGATCAGCCTGTTAAATAAGAAGCTCTCAGCAAAGCAGAGTGAACTGCTGGGAGCCAAACAGACAGCTCTTGGCATCTCACATTCCTTACAATTAAGGCAGGAGGAGGAGTACAGTGAACAAGTGCTGTCATGATGTGTTTTGACGCAAGCATAACCATAAAAAAACCACTTGTGACTCATACATAACTTTAGTATCAAAGGCCTTCATTTATTACCTCATCAGAGACCCGCATTCCACTGCAAAATTGTGCCCAAACTTCCTCGTGGTTACCGAGAGCAGCTTCGCACCGAGACAGGGCTGCACACACAAAGGTTACTCCTGAACCGAGGAAGCCAAGTTTATTTGAGGTGGGCTTTGCAAGGCAGAACTCTGCTTCCAGGAGCAGCACAGCCCTTTATTTGACACAGAAATCCATGACTAACTCAGGCCATTGAAGAGTGACAAAAACTGCTTCCTACCACTCGAACTTTGAGCAGGCAGCAGTGTTTAATTTCCCCCCTAAATCTGCCTGTCTGGCCAAAGAACAGGCTTTTCTCAGCCTCCTCTCACACAGCTACGGGCATTAATTAAATGTCACAGTTACCTAAAGATGTCTGGTGTTCAAGAGCCATTCCATACTTGCTTCAGTGTGGGGACACTGCTGGGCTGGGTATCTCAGAACAAATCAAGATTTTATATGATATCCTGAGATTATTTTTTTTCTTAAACCAACTGTACTCTGCAGAGTGTCTGTTCAAACTACTTTTCACTTTTTCTTCTATTTGCAAATTCCTGAAACTTTTCTAATGAACGTGCACACCCTCCAGAAACACTCTATGCACTGACTGCTCCACAGTGTTCCATGAATTTAGGGTCCTTCGTCACTTGTGTGGGCAATCAAGAACCAATCAAGATGCCGAAGAGTCTGAAAAGCCACAAAGTAAAGAAACTATTTAATCTACAACAAGCACGTTGTTATTGGAAAATATCCCTCAAGAAGCACTCCTCCTCCTCCTGAGCTGTTCTGAGACCATGCCAAGTTCTCAAATCAAGGGCTGTGTAAGGGGCAGCAGGAAAGTGCAGAAGGATAAAAGTGAATAAAAACAACAGACATGATTTAACCGGTCAGAAAGTCACGCAAGTGGAAATGCGTCCAGGAATAAAAAAACAGACTCAATAAAAGTCTGCATGAGAATCCAGGCCAATGGTTGCCACTGCACTGCTAAAGGAGCAGCAGTACAGGCACGGAAAGGGGACAGCATGGAAACATGGAGCATGGGATTGATGTCTCCAAGTATAAACTTGGACCCATGTTCCTCGTCTGTCTCCACAGTGAGTCAAAGTGGGCAGGCACCTAATGGTGCTCATCTCCCAGAAGGGAAAAGCATGATGTGCTTCGGAGAAATCAGGTCCAGGAGTGGCTATTCTGCATTGACCTAAAGGCAGTTCAGGTGTAGACAGACACATACACACACTCACTCATCCCCCTTACAAAATTAAGCAAAACAAAACCCACTCCAAACAACATCTAGGAAGGTGATGAACAATACAAGGCGAGACTGCTGAAGCACAGGTACCACCCAGCTCTCAGCAAGGAACACCTGACCTTGGGGATGGGCTCCTCCCTACCTCCTGCACCAGCTCTGGTCCCAGCCATGACACCTCCATTTACCTGCTATCAGGAGCCACTGGTACCTCCAGCTAATTTACTGCTTCGGCACAAACATTTCTGGCTGAAACATCAGTCTGCTGGTGTTTTAGTAAGTTTAAGTCATCCCAGTCTGATCTTGCTTCAAAAAGCTAAAGTAAAACCGTCATTACACCTGAATTTAAAAGCTGTATTGTACCTACTACATAAGAAAACACTTCCAATGTGGAACTGTCCAAACCTTTCTCTTTGAAAGGTTGGAATTTGTACCAATATAGAGAAATAAGCTCCCAGAACTAATTTATGTGTTCCCATATGTGCTGCTTTCAAGGTCTCAACTAAACCCAGTGTCCTCCTTTCTTTAACACCTTCCATTAGAACACACTGACATCCTGCACACACATCAGCTCCTCAGCTCCAGAGGGGTTTGCACTCGCAGCCAACACCAAAATTCAGGGATAGCAGCATTCCCACAGGAACAGTGTATGTAAGAAAGCCTGGAGCATCAGGAAAACCAGCACCAGTAGTCCTCAAAAACAGGGAGCAGGGAGAGAGTTGGGGAGTTCACCCTGCAGACCAAGTAATCCCCTTAAAAACCCAAGGGATCATTTTAAAAGATGAGGCAGAGCTCTTGATATAAAGTGCTGGAAGAGAGCACTGAAATTTCATCATCATCCCCCTGCTCCCGCCCATGAAGCATTATCCCCATTTTCAAAAACAGATTAAACAGATTTGTGACTTGGCCAAGCCATTTTGGCAAGTGTGTGACAGAGCTGGGAACAGAACATATTTTTCCCCAACACCCAATCTTTGTTTAAACTGTTGAATCGTCCCCCAGGTCTTCCTTCTACAACCACTTTAAGAGGCAAAACATCAGATGAGAGACACATCTTCAGGAAAAGGGAGATTATTTCATTAAATAAGACTGAAGTATTATAATCAGTTTGTTGCACAAGAGGAGCTGTTTAAGGAGCAGAGAAGTAGTGGCTGGGAAGCCGACACGGCAAAAAGTAACACACACGCACATATCTTAAGCAATACATCACACACTGCCAAACAGAGCTAAAGGAATTCTCATTTCATCAGTCCTTTACTATTACACCACGAAAACTGCACATTAAATGCATACATTCTGTTTAAGATCTATAGTTACATACTGAAGAATTGGAAGATGCCAAGCTACACAAACCTATGTAGCTGTGAGAGGCAGGAGTTTTACTCATTATCAAACAGAAGGAAATTAAAACAGTATTTCAAGTAATTAGAAAAACTAAGCAGAAAAAGCTAAAATTTATATCATCAATATTAAACAGGGCTCTTCTGTATTAGTAAAGGAAGGCAAAGGAAGAGCTCCTCACTCCAGATGACAAAGAGCTGCCAGGTTACTACCAGAGTTACTGCTGTCACTTGTCCTGGGCAGAACCCCCTGCAAATGCCCCCAACAAGGCTCGCCCAGGGGTGCCCAACAGCAAGGGCACATCCCACCCCTGGGGATACTGAAGCACTCATTTGAGTTCTGTTATCTGTGTTACAGCCACTGTTTTAATTAATCATACTCCTGCCCTGCCCCCACCAATGGAATGAAACTGCAAAAACTTTCACTGGCCAAAAAAGCCAGATTATTAGGGGGGTGTTTTTTGGCAACAACCCAGCTGGTTTGGTGAGGGGAATCTCTGGCAGGCTTTTATTCCTTGTGCTGTGCAAAGCAAGGGCACTGCTGTACCCCACTCAGCCTGGTTTTACTCTCACTGCGTTCCTGCAGCCAGGCACTGCAATCCACACTAACCAGATCAATCCCACAGGACAAAGAACGTGCTGTGCAGGGGGATGACAAAAGGATCTTGCTAGGTTGTGTGAAGCAAACCCAATCTGAGGTTTTCTGATAATAAACCATGTCTTGAGAGTAGTTTCTTTTGGTTTAGCTTCAAATTCCAGACCTTTCTTTTATTATTCTTCTATGATTTAGATTTTCCAGAGCATTAAATTTTCTAAAAACAGAACATCTAATCAGAAAGGAAATGGTCCCAGTGCATAATACTCTGTTTCACTCTGCTTTGAACTCTGAGATGTGCCAGAGCCAAAGCAATGTTGTAGGTAGTACCTGACACATTATTAGTTAGAGACTTCGAGAATAAAAATTAATACTGAGTCTTCTCTTCCTCTTGAGCAGCCAGACCGATGCACTGAAGTTTAAAAAATGATTGAAATGCTGAATAAAAAGCAAGCTGCAATCAGCTCCAAAGAGGTTCCTGGACAGAGCAAAACTCTGCTGAAGTGCTCAAAGTATTAAACTTCCCCGGATGTGCAGAAATTCCCAAAGCTTTCCTGGATCTAGATAAAGTAACATGTCTTACGTTCACCTCGTGGAATTGTAAGTGCCATTTGTTCAAGCCAGGCTTCCCCAGTTTCTCAGCTGAGCATCTTCCCTCAACGGCATTGTCAAAACTGTAATACCACAAACCCCTCCAAATTACCAATTAAAAACTCCCCACAGACCTGCCTGCTGGACCTTCCCTCTATCACAAGGCCATTTGCTGCTGCTACTTAATTTCTGTCATGCACAAATACTGATTGCTACAAAATCAGACATTTCTGTAGTGAAACTGGAACCTAGGATTGCATATTTAACAATTTCATCAGTCATGGGATTTCTTCAAAATTCCACTGCAGAATCCACTTGTCTGGCAGAGCTGAAGAGATGCAAATGAGCTGCATGCATACGCTGCTGCATAAAGAGAACTGCAAACACTAATTTTCAGAGCACTTAAATGAACATGTTTCCATTTACCCTTAAAAACCAAGAGATAGTTGAAAGACTCCGATTTTCAGAAAGATGTGCTGTGGTGAAATGAAATGTTAATCCCTAGTTACAGCAAGTGTTTCCTAATTTCCTGTATGTGTACAGCATTATACTATACTTCTGCCAATAATGACAAAAAAACTTTTATCCTGAATATATATATATATTTAAATCCCTTTGGAAGCATCACAAAAAATGTGGTATTTACCATAATATGCAAGGTGGTCCCTCAGTTAAAGTTATGATAAATACAGATGTAGCAACAAATACTACATCTCTCTTTTTTAACTCATACATCCAATTATTTTATGATCTTAGAAACATCCATCTGGAAAAAAGTAAAATATTAATATTTTAAATTCTATTAAAAACAATCAAAGCAAAAATGGAGATGATAATGATCAAAATATAAATATTTAAGAGACATTTTAACAATACTGAAGGGCACAACCGCGGCCTTAACCTGCACTCAAATAACATGAACAGCTTCCCAGAATACAACAATGTACAGGCTTTAAGTCAGAAAAGCTAAAAACTGAGACAAGAGACATCTCAGATGATTAAAAATGATCTCTATAAACCTATGGTTCTTTAACATTCCTCCCCAAAATAAAAATCATGATTTTCCCCCCACATATTACAGATTGTTCATCCAACGTTCACTTTAGTGCACAAGCTTGTCATGTTTTCTAGAGAGTCAAAAAGGTGCATTAGATATTTTTAAACTACCGCTCCTTTAATCATCACAGGGAATTGCAGCAGAAAGACCTTACAAGCACTAATTAGTTCAATTATAAAATTGTATCTTACACTCAGGTTTTGCCTTCTCTCCTGAGAAAACACCACTCAGTTTATATGAAAGTGCCAGAAAAATCAGTGACTTTTCCTAAGAAATGTACAAGTAATGAGACAGGACACCTTCACCTGATGCACAGAGCCTGAAATACAACATGAAACCTTAAATCCTTCACCACTGCTCAAAAAAACAAAACATAAAGCTTAACAGAGACTACAGAAACTGGTTACCAAATACCAAATACCTGTGTTTGAGGACACATCACCATCAATCACACAGTTTGGACCTACAAAAATAGGACCAGCACCGTTCTGTTGCTTTTCCAGTCCAACTTCATTGTCCACAGTGGTCTCCCTCCGTTTCTATTTTCCTCTTATTCCAGGGTCTGTGGGTCACGTTTGTGACTGCAAACCCACGACCCCCAGAAGCAGCAGCCAGGAGCACTGTGCACCCTCCCGCCCGGGGAGTGGGTGGCCAAGGACACCTCTGGCTGTGAACCCCCTCGGTGGCTCGACTGACTGACCCAGCAAACCCACATTTTTTGAGAAGAGTGTTCTCTGTGGTTAGTGTGAGAACCAGCTAAAAGGGACCTCGTGGTGCCAGAGCCAGCATAAGGAAGCAGCTGGACCCTGGAGGCAGGATCAGGAATGACAGAGAATGAGTAACAACTTCCATGAGCAGAACACTTTCCCATGGGCCCATGTTTAACGTGTCTATCAGTCACCTGGACAAGGGGATCGAGGGCACCCCCAGGCAGCTTGCAGGTGACACGGAGCTGGGAGGGAGTGTCGATCTGCTGGAGGGCAGGAAGGCTCTGCAGAGGGATCTGGAGAGGCTGGATTGATGGGCCAAGGCCAACAGTGTGAGGTTCAACACAACCAAGTGCCGGGTTCTGCTCGTGTCCCCACAAGCACCGCAGTGCTCCAGGCTGGGGGCAGGGTGCTGGAAGGCTGCTGGAAAGGACCTGGGGGTGCTGGTGACAGCAGCTGAACATGAGCCCAGGTGGGCAGGGAGGCCAGTGCCACCTGGTTTGCATCAGAAACAGTGGCAGCAGGACCAGGGCAGGGACTGTCCCTGTGCTGGCACTGCTGAGCAACCTCCAGCCCTGGGGACAGTTTTGGGCTCCTCAGGACAAGAGACACTGAGGGACTGGAGCGTGTGCAGGGAAGGGTCTGGGGCAGCTGAGGGAGCTGGGGGGGGCTCAGCCTAGAGAAAAGGAGGCTCAGGGGGGACCTTGTGGCTCTGCAAGTCCCTGCCAGGAGGGGCGAGCCAGGGGGGGTCGGGCTCTGCTCCCAGGGAACAGGGACAGGAGGAGAGGAAATAGCTCAAGTTGTGTCAGGGGTGGTTTACATTGGATATTGAGCAAAATTTCTTCACTGGCAGAGCTGCCCAGGGCAGTGCTGGAGTCCCCATGCCAGCAGGGATTCAAAGCTGTGTGGATGTGGCACTTGGGGACACGGGTTAGTGGTGGCCCTGGCAGTGCTGGGTGCTTTCCTACTAAAAAAAATTCTGTGGTTCTACGAAATGCTGATAAAACTGCTGCATCAATCTTATCAATACCTTCCCATCTAGTAATGGAAAAAGCTGCACTTCTGACTTGACAGAAAAGCAATCCCAAACCTGCCTGTCCCCTTCTCTTCCCAGGGATTGTTTTTCAGGCCCACCAGTAAACTAATCTGACATGAGCACACAACTGAACACCAGAGCTCGCACACAGACAGGGCGAGACAGTCCTTTCAGTTTTAACTCCCAATTAGCTTGTTTGGAACCAAAGGGTTTACCTGCAGGTTCTCAATCTTGCTTTAAATGTTTTTAAAACATTCATGTTTTAATGAACCTGGACTACTGTATCAATCTAATGTGCAGATTAAAAAGCAAGCTTCTAAAAACAGGAACCATGAGAAGGGTACTTTTAATTACTGCAAATGCTTGAAAAAATTAAGTTTACCAATATACTTCAGATGAGAAGCAAAAGCCTTCTGTAACAGCATATCCCTTAACTCAATGCACTTTCAGGAGGAAACTGCAGTTAAAAGAATAATCTATATAAAGAAGTATGCAACACTAAGCCTGTTACCTACAGTGCACACAAATAACTACGAGATGATTCATTCTGAAAAGCTCAGCAAGTCCAATTAATTTTGTGTCAAGCCTGATCCCATCCGAGAGGTAACACTCCCTAAAATGTTATGAAACACACGCCAGAGATGCAATATATTTGTATGTACATTAAAGTTTTATCTCCTGTTGCTCTCCAGAGCTCCCCAGCCCATCAGACTGGGTCAGGACCAGAGGTTTGGTACCAGAATGCACAGCACAGAACTGCTGCAAGTGAAGAGTCATAGAGAGGCCGGGAACTTCAGCTGTCATCAAAAATTAGTTTAAAAATCAGAAGAGGCCTATGAGTGTCTGCTTCAGAGCATTTATCTAAGCAAAGATGACAAGGGATGAGGGGGAAAACCTGCCATTTCATAGATGTGAAACCTAAGAGTAAAAAATTTACACAAAGAGGTATCACAGCTAACTAACGAATATAGACCAAGCCCCAAAAGATTAAGTATAAGGTCATTTTATCTCTCCGTTTCAAGTTGAAAATAATCCCCCTGCTCTCCCCAGTTTCAGTGACACCACCACAGGAGATACCAGGGATGGCATCCTGCGGAAAAAAGCACAAAACAGGGGTGGGGGCAAACACAGCAGAGAATTTCTGAAATACAGAATCAATAGCAAGAGTGGAAAAGGAGAGGGGAAAAAAAACCCAAATAAAAAAACCAAAAGGCTCAGTGCTTGACACTGACAGAGGGGGAAAAAAAGCTCTCAAAAATAAACAGCTCGTAACAAAAAGCAAATAATTCATGGGCTAGGCTGGAGTGGGGGCATGTGCTGGTCATATGTTCAGTGTATGTTACTGGCACTGCTCACCAGCATGTTCCATGTTGTAATAGCTCAACCATTTAAAGCTGAAATGTGCTGCCTTCAGGGACGACATGATCTGGGCAGCCCTGACGAAACACACACCACTCACCATGAGCACGGGCTAATTTTGGCTCCCAGGTTATTTCTCCATACTCCAAACAATGCTTTGCTTGGCACTAACTCCTTTGGAGAGCTTACATTAAATGTAACCAGTGGTAGCGTGAAGCAACTTTTAAAGGCAGCAGACTCAGTTTATCTCCGATTACAGAAAATGACTACTGCGGTGTCTGTGGCTCCTGCAGGCCACTCCGTGGATCCAGGCGATGCCTGAGCTGAACACACATGTCAAGGGCACACCAGCAGCCCCCCGTGCAGCCACGCTCAACACAAGGCAACGCAAGGCCACCCGTGGCCCACATGACAGTGGCACGCACTGCTGTAGTTTCAGGACGCCAAAACACGGGAAAAAACCCTCATTCGGATGGAGTTCAAACATGCAGCTTCAAATACCTGCTCCATGCACCAGCCAGCTCTGCCTCCCCGCTCCGCTGTCATTTCCATTCCTGTCAAAGTCTTGCCAACAACGCTGTTTCTCCTGCTGACACACGGATCCTCTGAGGAAGGATCATTATCCCTGCTGCCTGCTCCTCTCTGACCTGAATCAGCCCCTTCTGCACCCAAATCAGTGCCTACTATTAGATCTATTTACTTCCTTTCCAATACCCATCCTGTAGTATCTTCACTTTAAGTCCCCCAGAGAGATTGCTCTTTCCTTTGTATTTTTGTATTAAATCATTACCTGCACAAGTTAAATCCTGTCTCCATTTAGAACATCTTTAAGAGGGTTATTCTAATGACTTAAAGATGGTGTGAACCACCCCAAGTATCTAAGGACCTTCTGGATTTAAAAATAAAAGTCTCCTTCACTCAGTGAAGAACTTGATCAGCGCAACTCGTTGCTCTCTCTGTATCACACACAGTCAGTATGTTCTCAGTCAGCAATTTATTGACCACAACCATCCCTATAAAAACACTGGGCAGTGTATATATTCTGTTCTCCAAACCTCCTGGGCCAAGTTTGAACAAGCAGCTCCCAGAAAACCGAAACAGTCACAAGAAGGACAAAACTGTGCTGCTGTAACACATCCAGTAACCAGCCCTTCCCTGCCCAGAGCCCAGGGATGTCCCAGCTCAAGTGCAATGTCACTGCAACAGGCTCCCAACCCCCCTGGGACTTACCTATATTTATCTGAGAGTAATTAACCCTAAACTACTTAGACCTTCCAGATAAGGAATTTAACTGGAGGAACAAGAAAACCACCAAGCCCTGCAATATCAAGTGTTGTTGCAAAAAGTTGCAGACACAGAAATGAATTTACCTCTGGGATGAGGCACATCGACACCTCTCAGTAAAAGAACGGAATCAGTGTTTTATGAGAATTACCAAAAGCACACCCTGCCTTCTCAAGCCTCCCAGACAAAGGGGCTTGGACAACACATTCCTCCACTGCCATCTCCCAGGTTCATTTCCACATCAGCAGGATTTTATCTTCATTTCACAATCTGTGGAAAAGACTGATTTTTACAACCAACATTTTCTTTATTAAACCACCTTCCTCAGTTTCTTCTCCCTGTTATTTCTCCAGATAGTCAAAATCACACTCTCCCACACTAGGGTTATTTTGTATTCTATATAACCAAGCTTTCGAGCTCTTCAGATGAAGTTCAATTATTTTATGTCACACTTTTCAGCAATATTCCAGCTAACAAAAAGAACACACATCCACAAATATGAATAATCTTTCCTTCAGCTACTACTAAGCCAAAATATCTTTAAAACACTAACCCCAAACTTAAAACTTTTATAGAATTTTATTTTATCCTTCTGACTGAGGGCTGAATTATTTATATTCAGATGTTTCTTTGATTCTTTTGCATGGCTTGCATGCTTCTTTTCTTTAAAGGCTTCAAACCACCCAGCCTGCCGACAGGCCTAGATAATAGTGAATAACCTCACATAAGAATCTGGAGTACTTACTAGTCCACAGCAGACCAAACTTATTTATAGCTAAGTAGCAAGCTGGGGTTAGTGATCTCTTCCAGGCTCAACAATCTTCCAACCTCAGAATAACCAGCCCATAAAACAAGCAGGGCTGTTTCACTACTGACAGAGAGTCAACATCTGTGTACGAGGCTGTGCTGGCAGAGGAGCTCTGGCTGTCTGCACTGCAGGGCACAGCAAAAGCCATTCACAACAGGCCAGAATTCATCAAGGACATTTCAAACCTCCATCACAAACTGCTTTGGATTCCACTTGCAGCTTTAAAACAGAGAAAGGTGGAAGGATGTGAGTTCTTCTCCCAGCTGTGAATGAGGTTTTCCATTTTATCTCCAGATGAGCTGAACAATCAGTGCCAAATTTTTCTGTCTCAACCAGGTAATAGTCTCTGTATCATATGATGCAGTTAAATAAAAATTATGAGGAAAAAAAGTGCCTCAGCCCACAGGAAAACCTTCAAAATAGAAAACACTTTCAAAAATTGATTATTTTTTTTTCTTTAAAGAGAATTCTGGCAGAATCTCCGTTATAGTAAAGAAGGTTTTGCTACAGAAAGCCTGGACATTCACAGAACTGGGCACTCAAGCAAACACCAGTGAAAATGAAACATCTCTGGAAAAGCCTGCTTTGCTGTCAAGCTTGCTGCTGTCACCTCCATCTCACAAGACCGTCCAGCCCAGCTCCCCAGGACTCCTGAAGGCTCTCCATGACCCTGCTCCAGCAGCACTCCGAGTCCAGCAATCCTTCAGGAGGCAGAACACCAAAGGGACGCAGGCAGTGGAGAACCAAGCAATGGGACAGGCAAGGAAGGACACAGCTCTGCACCTCTCACTGCAGAGGGGTCTGTTGTCTTGCCAGGGCTCACAAGGCAACTGAGCACTGTTCAAGGGTTCTGGAATTCGCTGATCATACAAACTAGCTGTATTTCTCAGCTTTATGGACAGAGCAATACCAGGAAAAGGTTTTAAAAACAAACGCCTGAATTTCAATTGAAGAGGATAAACAAACAACTGAACTTCTCCTGTGGCTTTCACCTATTGCATCTCTTTCCGGGGTTGCCACACACGCCTGTCATCTGAGCATTTCAACTGACACACACCGTGCTTCCCAGGCCAAAGGGTTTGCAGCAATTACCAATATCTAGAAAGCTGAATGAATAATACTCTACCCAACCACAAACTGTAGAGCCCACCCTACATTTAGCATTCAGCTCTGCATTCATTTCAGGATGAATGTTCCCAGCACGGGGGAACCACCTCAAACTGCTGCACTCAGTGCTGCAGCTGCACAAGTGGTGCCAGGAAAAAGCCTCTCCTCTAATCCTCACAGGACCATTGGAAGCAGGGCTGCATGAGGATGAATTTCATCATTCTGTGAGACTCTTATTACCCAATCTAGTAATTTTAATAAAGTTACTTCAGAAAATATTGCACACTCTTCAAAGCAGGGTTTTCATAGCCTTTGAACAGCATAACAGCTCAGTGTTGGCCTTGCAGTACTAAAAGGAAAACCATTCAGGAAGATGAAAGAACAGAGAGGACCAGAGCCACAACCCCTCTGACAGAACATCCTGGGTCAGCTCTGCACACAAGTGCTTTGGCTGGTTTCCCCAAAACAAACCTTAAAGCATACACCACATCCAGACAGACCATGACCAAATGAGGCAGAACACCTCCCATAAACCCTACCTGAGCCCAGCTCAGCCACACCCAGGACATTCACATGTGTAAGGAGAGGAAATAACTCGGTTCCTTTAACACCTCTCTGCTCGGTGCTGTTCTGTACTGGTTACACCTGTGGAAGTGATAACCCGGGGTTTGACTGATGATCATTTATGTAACCCATTCCTACTAATTTCTGTCAGTATCCGAGTCCCCCAAACACTACACTGGAAATGAAGGGCGCTATTTGTTATCATCTGCTCCTCCTCCAAGTGATGGTTTTACTGGAAAGCTGCACCTCATCCCCCAGGAGAAAGGCTTGGAGTGAGCAGGCAGTTCAAACAGAGCAGGAAGCTAATGCAGCACTTCCAGGCCTGCTGGATAACACATGAAATACAAATCACACCTGATTTACCTGTCAACACCAGCAGATCTATGTATGTCCTGAAAAAATACACTATGACTATATGCAGCCCCTGCAATGAAGGGCATGTCAAACTCAGAAAGGTTTCGGGAACGATCTTCAAAATAATGCTTTGCTTTCAGGCACTCAGTAGAGAGCTGCACAAGCTCTAGGCAGTCACCTGCCTTACACGTATGGAACTCTGCTTTTCCAGATAAAAGGGGTTTTTTGGGACATGCACATATGACATCCTAATGTTCCATTTTCCACCACTCCACAATACACCTAAACCAACTGCACTAGTGAGCTGGGAGCAAAGCCTGGCTTTGGGCAGGAGATGGGATGATTTAGCACATGGAATGCAGAGCATACATTAACTCTGTCCTCTGCAACAAGACAATAAACAGCCAAGGAACCTGTGCCCCTTTTGCTCTCCTGGTTTTCTCTATGTATTCGTATTTATGGAGAGAATGAAAGAAGAGTCAGAAAGCAAAAATCAGCCAAAGGCATGACACAACTGAGTCACCTCACCATCCAAGCTCACTACATTCAGCTTTTTCAGAAGTTTTTAACTCAAGTACTCCGCATACCCCTTTATCAAAAAGCATGCTGTCACAAGAACTTTTAGGGTTTAAACATTTTTTACATTACATTGCAAGTGCTTTTTTAGCACACCAAAATTAGTTTTGGTCTTACATCGTTTTGGATCTTTCTTTTCCTTTCCATTTTAATTTCATACAGTGTAACAGCTCCTATAACTGCAATTCCTTAATGTACAATTCCACAGGGCCCAGCCAGCTGACTGCTGCCCAAAGCCTGTGCAGGCCCACCACACACTCCTTGCCAGACCTCTGTGTGAGCCACTTCAATGCCACAGCAAAGACCCAAAACAAGCAGAGAAGCAGACAGCAGTGGCTTAGGGAACATCTGATGAGCTCCAAGGCCAGCCCAACCTGCAGTCAGGAGCACTGCAGAGAACAGGACCTTCCCTGCCCTGCTCCACTTGGGCAGCAGTGAAACACTGGAACAGCTCCGATGCTCACCAAAGCACAGCCCATGTTCCTAAAAAAGGAGGCCCCCGATTTTCCCGAATCGCCTTTCCACAGTTAAACATCCAAGCCAGAGCCTCCTTACACTGTACAACTCTAACAATTGTATTGCTTCTCTGCCTCAGCTCTTACACTTGACATGATCAACTTCTTCCCATCCTTTCCCAAAGCTCCCAGCAAACATTTCTCCTCACGCAACTACAAACCCCACGAATATCCTGGCCGTATTCTAAACCAAAACACCTTGGCCCTGTGTCCTCATCCTTCCCACGCAGAAACTGAATTCTCCTTTTCCATTTTTCTGATCTGCATAGAGCACAATGCTAAAAGCACTCACAGAATATCCTGAGTTGCAAGGGACCCAGCATAGATCACTGAGTCCAACTCCTGGCCCTGCACAGGACAACCCCAAGAATCTCCCACATGCCTGAGGAGTGTTCAGAATCCTTACTGTTATTTTTATAGGCTTTTCTACTTGTTTAAACAATCAGCTTGCTCTGGTTCAAATCTGAACTTATTCCACACAGAATTTCCCTTGATCACACAACTCACCCTTCTTTACTCTAAGCCTTACTCTTTTTAATCTTCTTTCTCTGTCCCTCTCACTGCTTTGCAGTTCTCCACCTGACAGGAAAGGCCAGAGGACCACAGGATCACTCCAGGAGGGAAATCCTCTTCTGTGAGAGCCAGACTGCACCACTTACCCTTCCCAACTACCACCCCTGTGTGTTTGCAGTGCACTGATTGTAACCAACAGGCCTGTCTGCCACTGAAGTGCATGAACTGCATGTCCAGGCCTTGTCTGCCAAAGTTATGTTCTGCCTGAATCACCCCAGTACATCCATAGGGCAATGCAAAGTGATAAGTCAAATTTTTCATGTATTCTCAGTCTTAAAAAACAAAAAAGAAAACCAAACCAAACAAACAAGCCGGGTAGCTGTGTTTGTATCTTACATAAATAATCATATTTTCACCTTACATGTAGTAAAACAATGTACTGTACACTGTGCTAAGACACCAACATTTTGGGTGTATCTTTTTGAGAAAACTGATGCCTCAAGAGAAGTTGAACTACTTTTTCCCAACTGTGACAGGAAAAAAAGGAAGAAAAGGAGAAAAGAAGGAAAAGGGTAAGCAAAATATCTGCAACACGTCAGTGAAAAATCAGAATTTAAAAGCAACTTCTATCAATACCTTAATTTGTCTATGTAATTTTTGAATCAAATACACAGGTTTATCTTCCTTTAAGTGATTTAGAAAACCTGAGTTTAAGTTCAGTACAAAGTGTAAACACTTTTCTATTACACACTAACCTGACTTCTTATCAACACAAGAACCAAGCTGCTTATGCTTCATGAGCTGTACCTAAGACAGAACAAGAATTTTCACAGAATCACTACACATTATACAAAATTATCTTTTGAACTCCACACTGCACTCCGACACAAAAACTACAATAATGAGCAAAAGCATCGAAATCATCTGCATGTGAGAACACGGCTGGCAAGTGTAAATACACAAATGCCCAACTAGATGTGTAATGCTTTAGAGGGAGCTTTAATTAAGAACTAAGCCAAATACTGACTCTCTGCTAAAACACATAATAAAAAGGTCTGTTGCTAGATCCCCATGACAGATTATTAAAACAGACTCAGAGAGAAGTAAAGAAACCTCACCTGTAGCTGTTCTAACCCTAAGCCACGACATGTCACCAGCCACACCTGTACTGCACCTCATCACCAGACCTGACTACAGCAAGGGCTAATTTTTATCAGAAGATGGTGAAATCGGGATCCCACCGTTCTTACAAGTGAACTACTCCAACACTGCTCAGTTCAAACCCTGACAGTTTAGTTTACAGCCGCTGGGGTTCCACACCTGTGTGTGATCCATTAGTGAGCCTTCAGCACTGCCATTCAGCCCCACAAAAGTGGATTTACACCAGCCCAGCCACCTTGTGCTCCCTTTGGATAAACCACACTGAACCCCTGAAGTCCCTCACTATCTGGGACTTGCTCCAGCCCACAGCTCTTTTTAGCAATCATCCCCTTAAATCCTTGCACTTTTGGAAGATTCTTTAGCACAGATTCCATTCCAGAATGATGTGAAGTTCCACCACTCCCCTATTTCCACACTGTCATCACATCAGTGCTTTGACTCGTCATCTCAGACCAGGCATCTCCTGATCTCCCCACGGTCATGGCTTTCACATACGCTCTCCTACTACTTTTCCCACCCTGCAGATTTGCCCTTTGCACTCCTTGAGATGCCATTGTTTTGGGGTTCTTTAATGGATTCACTGACTCCATTTTTTGCCCTTATTATTTGTGAGGACAGTGTTTACCAACACTGATCCAATCTGTAAATACTTATCAGCAACTGCATTTACTCCAGATCACCAACAACAGAATCGAGTAGCAATATTAAACAGTGATCAAGTATTTTCTTATCATGATTCAGCAATAAGCTGCACATTATTCTAACCAGGCTGTGCATTCCAGAAATCCTGCTACTGGGAACACAGATGGTATTTTTTTTCAATGTGGGGTCGTAGTTACATGAAGCACTTTATATAGCTATAATCATCCCCATCCCTGGATAATCCAAATGGACAAGGTGCTGAGCAGTCCAATCTTATGGTGAAGTAATTTCTGCATTTGGCAGGAGCTCCCTTCTGTAATTCTTAAAACCTTAAATTAGCGTTGAATTAAAACTAATTCCAGTCAACTTTATACTAATTTTGTTCTGCTGCGTAACACCCTGATAATGACAGGTTTTTCTGCTTTACAGCTCCAGTTCTCCAAATGCTCGATTCCACGGACATCCTCAGCCACACGAGCTGCCTGGCTGAAGCCAACAGGAATGTTCGGATCGGGACACACACAACTGCTCGTCAGGTGCTCACGGCTTTGATTTCATTTGCTGCACGTGGACAAACACAAAGATGATGTGTTCACATGAACAGTCACTAGGACACTCTGAAATTGACTCCTGCAGATTTCCCTCCCACCAATACTCCAGCACCCATGGATGTGATGCTTTGTCGGAGTTCCTGCTTGGCAATACCTAAGAGGACAGAGCTGCACAGCAGCACGTGCAGGGGCTGCAGCAGAATCACTCAAACGGGAAGAAACAAAGACTCCAACCACGTACAGACCTTCTCTCACCCTGTAAAAACGGATGTAGCACAGAATGGCCAAGATGTGCACCAGCTCTGTCAGCAAGCCACCAAACCTCAGCTCCCCTCAGTGCTAACCCAGCGGTGAGTGAGCCTGGGCTGAGGAATGAGCCGCTATTCCCTTCGCCAGCCAGTGTGCAAGAGCTGCAGAATAAATATGGTTCCTCCCCTCCACTGCTTTATCTAGGTCAGAAAACTCCTTAAAGGCAGGAAGTCGCAGGAAACAAATGTCACTACACATCAACTTTTAATCCTGAAAACAAGCAAGGCAGCAGATAAACCCACCACCTTCCCAGTCTTCCAGCACAGACAGCAGCTTATTAGTGAACTGCTGGGAAAACTCCTTAGAGCTGCAAAAGCCATGGCCTCACACCACCACACGACATATTCCTCATTTTCTCTGAAATACTATTGTTTCCTGTATTTTACATAATTTTATGTAAGTTAATGAGGTCTTGAAGCACTGCTGCATTTACTGAAAAATACAGCAAATCAGATGCACAATTGCATTTTGAATAGCTCAGGAATGACTGTGAAAAAATCTTTTGCTTTGTGCATGAGAATTCCACATGCTCAAAAAAAAAAAAAACCAAACAAAAAAACTCCCAACAGCAGCAGAATTCCCCTCTAAAATACATCTACCTTCATGAAGGAGTAATATTTACACCAGAATGTTCTTACCTAATTATAAGCAAATGAATCAAACACATTTCTTTTGAAAAGCGAGGGTGAAAGATTAACTTATTTTCTTTATTAGCTCATTTAACTTACTACTTCTGCTATCAGCTAAGTGTATCTTCCTACTCAAACAGGGCACATTTCACAACAGGAGAGCAGTATTGTATTTTGATTTAATCAATGCAAAGAATGATTTAATTTACATATCTCCTACCTCATTATTATAACTGAAGGTAAGAACCTCTAAACTCCCTTTCAACTGCAGATTCTTGAAAGAGACAGTCTGAATACTGACTGTACACCTTTAAACCAAAACAACACTCATCTTGCTTCTGTCACAGATTTGGAACTTTACAGACGATAAAGAAACCATAAATTTTTAAGATGCTTTCCCAGTTCATAGTATTTTATATAACTACAGAATGTGCTATAGAATGTACTTCTATAGCTAAGTACAGATGCAAAACCACTTGTAAGATCAGTAACACTGTGGAATTGGGTTTCATAAACATATCAGTCATACCAACAGGAAAAGCAAATCAAGTGTGAATTAATCTAAATACAAACTGTTTAAGCTTTACCTTAATCAACTGATTGGCGCCTGGCAATGTGCAACGCTGCTTTATTAACAAAACAAAAGTCACTCCTAAAGGTGTGTGCAATTAAGAGGGAAATACGAAAAAAGATATGACAAACGACTGTAACACCAATCATTACTATAGAAACTTCCCGCTCATCTCTATTTTCAATTCAAATCATATGTGCTCTACCTTTGTCCTCCCACGCTGCTTTTCAATCAGAGCTGCTTAAGTGAGAACACTACTGCTGCTGAGCTTGACATTTGCAAAGCTGACTTCCAAGGAGCCAAAAACCCACCTCTGAGCACAGCCCAGCTGACCTATTAGTCACCAAGGCACAGGAGCAGCGTCTGCCAGAGACAGTAAATGAAAGTTTCTGGAGTCTGATCCTGGGAAGTCACCGCCAAGTCCAACCTTTCTTAGTGTTACGCTGTGAGGTAACTGGTGAGGAGTTGATAGTTTTAGCAGAGGCACTGTGGAGCTCCCAAACACACCTCTGAACACCAGCCACGGGGTCTCCCAAAAGCTGCACCCAGCTGTCGTGCTCACCAGCCACTGTGTCTCTGTCAGCACTGGTGTCAAGGAAAGGAAAAAGCAGGTGCCTGTCCAGCCTAAAGGACTCCCAAGACATTTGAAGTACAGACTGCAATACACTGCAAGAATATATTAACACAAATTCCTCGGAAAATGTGTTTTGCTTGATTCCTTAAAGTATCTAACGCTTACATTCATAAGAAAAGCTTCAAAACGTAAATCATAACCCAAAGCCAAGCAAAGCATGTTCTTCCTCAGCTAGCAGGAGCACTAAGGACACATTTATGGTCTGTTCACCTCCACTGTCAAGCCAAAATGCAGTTGTTCCCAGTGAGAAATTTCCAAGGAGCACATGCAGTCACAGCTCCAACCACACAGCCGCTGCAGCCCTGTAGGCAAATAAAGTAGCTGCAATTAGATAACAGAAAGAAATGCACTGGTATGTTTGAGGTTCTCTGCAATCTGTTGCACTATTTCCTGCTCAGGTAGTGCTGAACATAACAACAAACTTTTCCAAGGAATTTTGAATACTTGATCCTCATTCAGAATCGACTGGCTTTCATCAGCAGGAAAACTTCTGCTTAAAAGGCACCAGTAGCCCCAATCTGTAGCTCCAGACCACACCACAAAATATTGGTTCAACCCTCTGTGGACAAGGAAGAAAAGCAGGAGAATACAAACAAAATTTTAGTTTTTAGCCATATAGGCTCGATTTAGGATTAGTCACTAAATGTTAAGCTGAAGTAAAATATACTCAAGGTGGTAAGAGCGCCCTCACCTAGTAATGTAAAGAAGTCTGCTGAATGAATGACAGGATGGGAGAGTTATTTACTGTCTCTTACTGTAAGAGCTTCAGTTGCATCAACTGAAATTACCAGGCATCAAGTTCAAAAACCTCAGCAAAAGGAGATTTTTTTTTTTCCAATACAGGCTCCAGTTATGTTGCAGAACTCACTGCCCAAGGACACTGTGGTTTACAGGGACAGAAAAACAAATAAAAGAAATAAACAAACCTAAACTCAACTACTTC
This sequence comes from Sclerurus mexicanus, assembly GCA_013396755.1. Lineage (NCBI taxonomy): Eukaryota > Metazoa > Chordata > Aves > Passeriformes > Furnariidae > Sclerurus > Sclerurus mexicanus. Next base: position 839,533 of record VWZF01006099.1, on the reverse strand, counting down.
CAAAAAGAAAGAGAGAAAACACAAATAGTAAATTATTCTAACTCAAAAAGAAATTAACTCTGGCTTTGGATCCAAACGGAAAACCAAGGGAAACACAACCATTTGCCTTGCTCCATTTCCGTGCTCCTCCCTGGGCATCTGCTACTGACCACTCCTGCGGGCAGGTCATGGACTAGATGTGTCTCTGCTTGGACTTAGAAATGCTGTCCTTATGCTCACGGTATCTTGCTTATGAATCACAAACCTACTTCCACAAAAGCAAACCCAGAAGCAATGACTAAAATACAAAATCTATGGGTTTGTCAAAACGAGTAAGGCACTGCCTCGGAACAGTCAGGCCGGAGATGTCAGGATTTCTGTGAATTCCAATGCCAATACACAAAGCACATCCAAGAAACCCAAAAACACAACCAAAACAAAAGCACTCCTTCAGAGAGAAGTTGTACCCAGAAGTCCGTGTGTTTTTCCAGCTGTATCAGTTACATCTGTCTGGAATGCTGCCTCTCCAAGAGCTGTACACAACAGCTCTGGCAACAACCCCCGCTCTGCCCAGCACAAAAGGAAATTTTCCAGCCAAGTACCTCAAAAGTCAAATATTGATGTTATGATTTACCTGGCAATACATCCAATCAATGCCCTCACTGAAGGCAGGGGAAATTCCACATGCAGCAAATGAGACCAATTAAAAACCATGAATTTCATGAACAGGAGAGGGACAGTCTGTCCACCTTAAAGGCAGCTGCAGAAGAATAACTGCACTGCTTTGGTTCAGGTGCCTTCAGCAGGAGACCGGAACTCCTCCCATGCCATGTGTGCCACGACAGTGACAGGAGAGCTCCTTGCTGGACACACAAGAATGGCTCTTTCCTGCCCACCCCCACTTGATTCATCTCACAAGACGACAGCTGGTTTGTACATACACAAGTAGGTATGTGAGTCTGTCAAGAGCTGGAAAAACAAAAACACACTTCCCACTGCTGTTACCTCCTGCTTGATAACTTCAACATTTGAATTGGGAGTGAGGCTTCCAGGGAAGCATTAAAAATAGCAACCAGAACACTTATTTTAATGCACAGTAATTCCGTGTTTCGTGACATTCCTATCTGTCGAAAAAAAGATGCCTTTATTACAGGTAAGTGCATACTCCAACATTAATAATTTAATTTCCCCAGATGTTAAGAATGTGTGTTTTGCAGGAGACTACAAAGCTGGGTTTCTGTTTTTCCCTTCCAAAAACAGGAAGTTCAATAACATTATTAATGCAGTCATATTTAAACACTGCTCAAACCAAAACCAAAAAAAAGACCAAGGACACTGGAACTACATACGATTATTACTGACATGTAAAGAAGACATTTCAAGTCTGTAGCAGTATTTTACCGGGTGACATTGTAAGTCATTGTTAATTAGACAAAACAGAAATGGACCCTCCATTCTTGGTTTCCAGGACCACTTAAAAACAAACAGAAGGAACAGGCCACCCTGAATCCTTTAAACTTCACCTGCCATTAAAATTTCCGATGATTGTGTAGTCATAGGCAAAGCATATTTATTACTGGCAACAGAGTAGGATTAAACAACAACAAAAATAGATCCAGTGATTACTTCAGCTGGAGGCTGGCAATCATCAATCTTGAACTCACACCAAAACTACTTTCTTTCCAATCACGACTCAACTGTTAATTAATGTTTCCATTATACTGAAGCAACTAAGTTTGATTCTTAAAATCCAGGAGACCATCTTCAGCGTGACCAGTTAAATCTACAAGGAAACTCAAGAGCACGGCTACAAACGGTATTAGTCATCAGCAATTCACAGTAAGGACTTGCTAGGAGCAGACAGTACTCTGAATTTGCCTGAAAACTCCTGTTTAAAACACAAAAAAAGCTTTGCAAATAATGAAACTACTCTTTCCCCATTCAACTCCAGTCAGGCTTCTGTTCTACACACAGGTTTATTTTTTTAAAAAGGCAGCAAAGCAGCATTTGCTCTTAATCACCAATCTAATTATGACCCTGTAGACTCTTCAAGGTGAAGCTCAACCCCCTGCCTGGTGACTCCAGCCCCTCATTCACCACTCCCAGCCAGGGCCAAAGGCACAGCACCTTTATTTACCGCACTGAATGGACCATCACCCCTACATTTTGTCACCAGGAGATCTCCACTTCCACCAGCCCAAGGCCCTGGAAAAGGGAAGCTGTGTGTGTGCCCAGCCCGAGGAATGGTGTCACCCCCGAGCAAACGCCCCTTCCTGGACCACCACCCACGGGCTCTGCGGAAGAAATTTTAACTACACACAGCTCCTCATCAGTGTTCATTAAAAAGTGGCACACAGAAAATCCTTCCCAATTTTCTGGCCACTTGAAAAGTGACACTGATGGAAAGGACTAGAATAAATCACAAGTCAGGGGACAGCATGAAGAAGCACTACTTTTTTCCTGAGGCCTGAAGCTTTTAACAGAATGGTACTGACTAAATGAGTCCAACTCATTCTAGACTATTTGCAATCAACGTATTTCACGCACAATTGTGCTTGCAATTAGTATATTATACCAAACTGCTTACAAAGAATGAAAGTATTTGATCTACATTTCATTAAGGCGTTAGATTAAAATATAGATTAACCACATGCCAAGTAATTATTAATACTAAAAAAGAGAAAGCAAAAATAGAAGTGACAGCTAAAGGTCAGACGAGTCCTCCAACTATTCTCGGGATTATACAACTCTCCAGACACTGGCACCGTGAAAGCCCAGAACGAGCATTTCCTAGAAAGCAGCAAGGTAAGACAATTCGATTTTCACAGAGGAACCAGGCGGGGGACACTAACATTAACCCAGCAAAGCGGAAAATATACACCATCAGTGTCCTAAGGGCGGTTTAAAAGCTGGCAAGGCATTAAGGCTGTGTCACCGGCGGCATGTGCTCCAGACAGGCACAGCACTCGTAACCTTTTAGGTATTTCTTAGTCAAGGCAGCTAAAACACACTAAACCGGCACACTTTCACTTTTCCCACATGTGACTCCTCAGAGCACACAGCGCTTATTTACAGTCCAGCACACCCTTAAACGCCGAGGGCAGGCCCCACGTCCTCCCCCAGACACCCGCTCCGCACACCCCGCTGAGGGCAAAGGCACGCGCTGCCGCTTCAGACGGCCCAGCTCGGCTGTTGTCACCGACGGAACACACCCTTCACTGCCCAAGGGGACGAGCGCCGGGCCCGGCCGGGGACAGCGGCCCGTGCCGGGGACAGCGGCCCGCGGGCGGCCGGGCCGTGCCGGGCTGTCAGCGCCATGTGCCCCG
>VWZF01006099.1:816631-835521 GCA_013396755.1 Sclerurus mexicanus | reverse complement strand
CCGGGCCGTGTCTGTGCTCACCCCCTGCCCAGCCGAGTCCCAGTTTCCTGGCAAGAACTGGGGCACAAAAGCTGAGTGAGCAACCCAGCACACACCCGGGGGCTGTGTCTGTCTGTCTGTCTGTCCCCGCTGGCACAGGGGACGTCCAGCCAGAGCCCACAGCCAGGGGCTTCCCTTGGAAAGGCCACAGGCTACCAAACACCCGACATTGATGGTACTCGGCTCGTCAGGCATCTGCCATGGAAGTGTTTGACCTGATCCAAATCCTCACCGGACGCTGACAGAATTGGGAAGCAAAAACGAAGAGACACTTCTGGCTATAAACTGTGAGGAGGGTGCTAAAATGTATTCGTGCCCAAACAGCATCATAACTCCTGCAAAAACACGGCTGTGACAGCCCACGGCACGGCTTGTTGAAAAAGGGGGTTGTGGTGCTGTTCATTCGGGCTTTTTGCAAGTACTGAAGCTCGCTGTTGTTTATTAATAAACAATTATCGCCCAAAGGAGCTGTGGCTGCCCCATCCCTGGAAGTGCCCAAGGCCAGGTTGGATCTGGGCTAGTGGAAGGTGGAAAGTGGAAAGATGAGCTTTAAGGTCCTCCCATCCCAAAGCATTCTATGAACTCAGAAGACATCAAAGGTTTTTTACGCTTTGGACAAAACCAATCAACTCGCAACAAACATCCAGCAGCAAATTTGAAATTGAAACTTTCGGGTTTGCACGTTTGAGTCAACAGCTCTTCAACTGCAGAACTATTTCATGTGTGCTGAGGAACAGAACACAGTGCCTGCTACCTGCAAAGTCACTGCAAACCTTAGTTTCACCCTTGGGATTGTACCAGCACTTCTTACAGGCAGCCACAACACAGTTCCCTCCTGCTTCAGTCCCTTTATACAATCCCATAAGCACATCAGATGCAGTAAAATATAGCAACAGTTAGAGCTTTGGTTTCTTTTGCAGAAAACTTTAGCTAAATCTTGCCCACACTTTGGTATTTAGAATCAGACTTTCTTCTCTACCAACATATGTTTGGCACAGCAAATGTGGAGCATCAGGGAGCCAGTTATGACTCCCTGATTCTCAGCTTGTTTTTATCCTTGGGCTCTGCTGGCTACAGATATGTTGTGCCTGCTTCGTTAACAATTGCTTTGGGATCCTGAGGGCTCTGCTGGCTGAGATTACCCATGGATTGCCATCTCCTAAAACACACCCCCATGCCCTCAGAGAGGGAAAACCAGCAGATTGGGAGAGCAGCCAGGTGAATTCCCATCACTTTTCATCACCCCTATGGCTGCTCAGTTCACACAAGTTAAAGGTATTGCTGCTAGTGCAGCGTTTTCCATTATGTGAATCACAGCTTTGTTAATTTGTATTAGTTCATTAATAACCTCCAGTACTAAGTTCACCGAGCTGATATAACTCCTGTCCTGTTCGTAGCAGCCCAGCACAGGACACAGCCACTGAGTTTTGCAATGTACACTGGAATTGCTTTCCAAGGGTGCCACCACCACGAAGCCGCTCTGTGAAATGGGACTGAACACCAGCAGAAGGTCTGTTTGCTTTCCTGTGACCAGCACTGCAGAGCAAACACCAGATCCCATTGTCAGAGGCTCCACTCATTTCAAGAGGACAGCTGAGACCTTTCTGCCCAGGTGTTCGTGAACTGGTGCAGAGTTAGTCGCTTCCTTTGTGACCACACAATGCCAGAGGTACAGGTGACCCTGACCTGCCCACGCGCAGGTCTGGGCCCTGCTGGGTAAAGCAGGAACCCCTCCCGCAGAGCTCTCCAGTGCTGTTCTGGGTGTCTGAGTTCCCCAGGAATCCACTCCTCGAACACAGCACAAGTGCTGATGTTGGAGCTGCACGGTGGATACACCCTATTCCACGTCATTTGTTCTCTGCCATTTCAGTGTAAGCAAAAAGCCTTTTTCTCTGTCTGTCCTGCACCCACTTTAACCATTCAGGACAGAACCAAGTTACTGAGCAAAATTGAATCCTCTCACTGGATTTCTGCCATTGCCACTGACAAGGAACAAGGTCTCAAAGCACTCCTTGCACTTCATGCCAACTCTGGCCTGAGTTCACCAGAGTACCATGTCACGTCTAAGCCATTAATACTGTTTTATCTGACCAAGCTTCCCTTAAAAGACTATGTATTTTTAGGCTTTTTCATTTCTTATTTAAGCTCATGCTGTAGCAAGACAAGGGTGTTCATTTACAGGCTGCCTGTGCTTGGGGGAAGTAAAAACGTCATAGAATCAAGTTTCTTGGGTTTTCTTATTACATATGTGCCCTGTGCTGAGGGCAACAAAAGAATGCAGCAGCTTCTCAAGATGCACATTTCCACAGATCCAAAGCATGGAATACTATTAGAGGAACATGATGAATAATCGAGTAGATTAAGTGACCCTAATTGCTTACTTTGACACAACGAGCATTAAACAGCTTTTACAAGCCATTAGGAGCTATCCATAATCTTTTTATTACAGCAAGTGTCACAAGCTTCCAGTGAGATTTGATTTTTGTTAAACAAAATCCTACAAAGCTAATTGGCAAAACCACTTCTCAGGAACATTCATGTGCGATGGAACAAAATAAGCCCTTCAAATACCAGACCCTGCACAACTGAATGAAGAAAGATTTCCCTGATTCACATCCCTGCACACGACAAGCACATTTTTTCCCCACTCCCTAGGTGAGAGGCCCTTTGTAAGCAGTAAAAAGAGCCTCAAACCCACTGCCACATACAGCCACATTTTTAAGTAATCCCAATAACTGTCCTGGAGCTCCTCACGTGCTTAAATTTAACGATGTGTATAAGACTCGGCAGGACCCGTGCTGTGATTTCGTCATTTTCTCACAAATGCATTTTGGTAAAGGGGAAAGTGTTAAAAAAGCCTAGTGGAATTCCTGCAAAATATTGAAACCAGCAAATGGTCGGATTGGTGGGGAGCTCCCCAGGAACACAGCCAGTTCCTGAAGTGACTTCAACAGGAGAAAATAAAGAGCTGTACTGCAAATGTTATTTTGGTGTTTTTCTTTATGAGAAAGGAGACTTCTCTTAAGAGACTTTCAGATCTCTTTAGGTAATAAATCTTGAAAGTCTCATACTCTTGAAAAGCCTAAGACATCCAGAAGAACATGATTTTGTAGGAGGAATGGGGAGGAAGGTGGACACAGCCACCTGACCTGCTGCTTGTTCGTGTGCTACTGCCCTGGGAGGGAAGGGAAGTGAGCACTGTACAAGCCCAAAGCACCCAGTGGCTCACTGGGCCAGCCAGCTCGTTTGTAGAAATGCTTAATTGTCCTGTGCATTCTAACCACAATCTGCCTGGTCCCTAACATGACCCAAAGAACGAGTCAGCACTTCTTACAAGTGCAAGGCAGAGAGCTTCTGGCTCAGCAATCAGTCACTGACATAGAGGAATTGCTTTCCTCCAGGTGGGGAACCCATCCAAAAACTAAGAAAAAGGACCGGGCTAATTAATTCTGATCTGCAAAGAGCAATTACACAAATGGCCTTAAGTGGTTTGGGGAGACCAGCAGCCAACTCTGCCCACGCTGGAATGGAGTAACTCTGAGTGACCAAAGGATAAAGCCACAGCCCTGACACCTGGTGTGCTGTGAGCAACAGCAGGAGAACAAAAAATAAAATGCATGCCTTGCACAGAGAGCATCCCATCCCCTGCCAGGTCAGCACTCAGAAAGGAAAGTGATTTTTAGAAGCCACAGCAGCATCTCTCTGGTAACTGGAAACATTAAACCCCCCTGCTTTGCAATCCAGCCTTGCATGACGCAGATCTTTGCCAAAGAAACAGTTAATCTTCAAGCTTCTGTTTCATACTTAAAATTTTGGCACCACAGAGAAAATGGGACCTGATGATTCAAAAGCATTTAGTTTTGTTATCTACTTCTAACCAAGAGTTCTACCAGGATGGAGCCTTGAAGCATCATCAGGACCAAACCTCATCCATTGAAACACTCACTGTATTGAATGCTGATCATCAGTTACTGCCAGGAGTTATGACCCACAATTCTACTGTAAGATTTTTCTTCATTTGCCTTTTTTTTGCCATGGTACGTTCATCCAATCTCCTGGCTGGATCAAGAGATGTACAGAAACTTGCTCCTAAGTAAACACCTAGTCAAAGTCAAAACACTGTCAAAACCTGAGACCAAACGGACACCTTTTCCATTTTGCTGTCAGAATTGGTCAGTCCTGTGACATCACCATGGAAAGTACCCTTATGGCTCCTTAATTCTTTGGGAGCTCAGACTGTATAGAATATTTTCTATGCATACCCAGCTGTATGTGTTTGAATAAAATGATGTAATTGCCCACAAAAACTAAGAATGGCTGGTATTTCTCTTTTAGTAGAACAGCCCCACTAGAACACATCGAGTCTATTCACCACAGTAGAAGAATTCATACTCCTCCTTGATCTCGAGCTGTTTTTTTTCAGTCTCCTTTTAGCACCCTTACATCACATACCTTTATGATACAGTACCATAAACAAACTAAACCATGCAAAAAATAAACAGAAAAGCAGCAGATTGAGCTGCCAAGGTCCAGCTTATCTGGCAGAGATGTTTCAGGCATCTGAAGGAGGTGACTGCAGCAGCACCATGACACTTGGCAGAGCAGGGTCTGCAAAAACAGGAATAGAAGTTGTAGTTTGGTTGACAGAAAAAAGCAGGTGAGAGGGAGTGGGGAGTGTAAGATACGGCAGGCAAATGAGTAAATTATTTACATTAATCAAAACCAGACAGGAATCACAGAAATGTGAATAAACTACATGAAACAGATAAGCAAATGGAAATTAAAGCCAAGTGTAAACTAATAAGGATTGATAAGAAAAATGGGCTTTAAAATAATTCTTTTCATGACAGAGAATTCTAATTGAGAGTTGCCATTTCAGCAGGAAAGAAATGAAACTTTTATCAAAATCGGTTTGGGTTTGGGGTTTTGTTTTTGTTTTTTTTTTTTGTTTTGTTTTTGGTTTTTTTTGTTTTTTTTTTTTTTAAATCAACGCCAGTTGCTCAGCCAACGAAAAGCCAAAAGGAAAGGAGCAGTGAAAAACAGAGATGTATTTCTCTTTATGTCTGCCTCTGAAATATTTCTTACTCTGTCCAACGGGGTAACTACAGAACTAAGCAAACCTCAGACAAGAGTTACTGAGATGTTGAGGTGTGAAAAACTATTACACAAAGGTTAAGAAATGGCAATTTTTTTCAGTAGAGACAAGACAAACTTTACAAAAAAAATGTAATGAGGCAAAAGCACAGTGAGAACAACCTCGTGTTTATAAGACTCCTATAGGACAACTGGCTGAATTCAAAGCACATAAAGAAGGATCCTGTAAGGAATATGATGACAGCAGCACTATTTTTCACATCCATATAAAGTATTTAGCACTAGTATTTTTTACTGTGTAGCCAAAGCATGAACAACTTAAAATAGGAAATTTTCCATCCCTGTTAAAGGACCAACCTCTGCTCTGTGTTTATACACAACGTACCAAGAATCAGCCCACAACTACACTTGTAACACAGACTTAAGATGGAGCTGCTTGAGAATCTGCTCTTCTCCCCAACTGGGTGATGAGACTAAAACTAAGACTACACAAATGACTTAAACAACAACAAAAAGCACTTTAAACTGAACTAGAAAAAAAAACACAAACAAATGCTGTGCTGGACAGATTCTGTTTGAGCCCTGTGAAAATCAAGAGGTTTTCAAGCAACCTCCAAAAGGCAGGGGGGAGAACTACAACCATTTCTGACAGGACAGACAGGAGTCTCTTCAAGATTCAGACTTCTGTTAACATGTCTCACAATACAGAGAGGACAGCACAGACCAGTCTGAGACTACCTTTTTAAAGAGGAAAAAAAAAAAAGTTGCTCAAAGTCCTTTTGACATGGGGAGGAAAGGAAAAAAAAAATCAATAAAATCCAATTTATATCTCCTGCAAACAGAAAAGCATATTGAGGCAGAAAGATGTCACTTGTACCCGTTGGCCTGGGTGATGCATAACAAGCACTGTAAAGGTCAGTCCCTCGGGGAGAAACAGCAGCACACCCGAGGAAAACAGTCCCCTCTGTGGATGTTGGGAACACCAACACAGGCACTGCCGTGTCACACTGAGGAGCACAAAGGGATGGGTCCCAGCAGCCAAAGGCCAGCACAGGGAACAGCCAGCACAGCCCGTGGCCAGGAGCCACTGATGCTCACAGGCAGTAATCACTGACAGATGTCCAAAGGCAGAGGAATACATCTCTCTGCTGAGGACTCGGGTTCTTCAGAGCTCATCTCCTCTACCTCAATTTATTTTGCTAATTGAATTAGCCTGTGGTTAATTTAAGATTATATTCTATTTTCATTTCGGTCCCAGAGAAGGAACGATGCGACAGGCTGTATTCCAGTCAACAAATAAACAACCTGCCTCTCGCTGAGGAGCTGAAGGTTCTCCCCGGTGTCCCCAAGGGCCATCTCTTGCCGTGCACTCTGTGGGGCAGCCCTGCTGCCAGGGGAACTGCCTGTTTGCATCGGGACAAAACTCAGCAGCACAAGAATGGGAAGCAATTCATGTGGAATTTTTACAGTAGTCACAGTCAGCAACGTACAGTTCTTCATTGCCTGTTATTACATCACTGGGTAAGGGGCACAGTGGGACAAGGAATCACAGAATATCCTCAGCTGGAAGGGACCCACAAGGATCAAAGTCCAACCCCTGGCCCTGCACAGACACCCCAACAATCCCACCCTGTGCCCCAGAGCATCATCCAAACCCTCCTGGAGCTCTGGCAGCCTTGGGGCCGTGCCCACTGCCCTGGGAGCCTGGTCAGTGCCCAGCACCCTCTGGGGGAAGAACCTTTTGCTGAGATCCCACCTAACCCTGCCCTGAATGTGTCTCTCCCTAGAAAACCAAAACAATAAAATAAAAAAAATTCATCAGCAAAAGTCATGGAAAGCTAACATGAACAGAAGCATTTCTATACATGCAATATACATATATATGCACACACAATAATAAATAATACTATTAAAGTGCTTTTGAAGCTTTTCTGAGGATGGACTACAGCATCAGAGAAAAAAGCGTAACATGCATCAACTACACTCCACACCATCAGCTACAGGACTTTGACTTCTCATAAGCTGTTTATGCCACCTGAAACTTGCTGAGTACAAAAGCGTTGCAGTTTACTACTGAAAATACAATATGCTAATGCAGCAATCATAAAACCTAAACATTATGAGAAAGAATCCAGCCATTTTCTAACAGGATCCTCAGATATAAACAAAACCAAAACCTGTGAGTAGAAGTAGAGTTGAAATGTTACGTCCAATATTTCCCTTTGTCCTGAGGGCACAAACTTAAAACTGAAATCAGTTCACTCTCACACATCACCTCTAACTTTTCTAATTCAAAATACTTTCACAAAACACTTCTCCCCATATCAATTTTAGCACCTGTGGGTAAATAGAGCTGCTGCACAAGCCCTGCCCTGGGGCTGGTCAGTGCTGGGGATGGCTGGAGGAGTTCAGCCAAACAAATGAGCAACTCAACAGCTTAATTAGTGTGTTGGCAGGCTCCAAGGATTCTAATGAATTTTGAGCTTTCTACTCATCAGTTTCAAGGGACTGTTTGTATTTTTCCCTGTCACATCCCTAATGGCACTTTTCACTCAAATTGCCTTTATTTTACTTAATAAAGCTGAGGTTTTTTCCTCCCCAGAAAAAACTTAGTAAGAATCAAATGCAGGAATCAAATTGATTATTGATGCAAGCCCAATCCTGCGAGCTGACCTGTGACATGTGACTCAGTGCATTTCCTCTGTATATGCTGCTGCAGAGCTCTAAAACTAGGGTTTTATTTGCAAGTTTGGGGGCACTTTCTGGGCTTCTGCTCGCCTGACCTTTGGGCAAGAGTTGTTTGTGCGTGTTTTAGTTCCTGCAGCTTTTAATAGAAACATTGATCAATATAAAGGCGTCTGGCTTAGTTTCTAAGGGGAAACTTTGGCCCACGCTCAGGTTGGACAAGCTTTGAAGGCAGCATTATGGATTTAGTTTGTGTTAGTAGGACAATACCTCAAGTACTGCCGCAGATGCCTTCAAAGTCTGATAGCCCCCTACAACTAAAGTGTGTTTCTGGAATGTCACACAATTTATACATTCTCATTCTTTGATTTCTCCTCCATTTTGATTAAAGGAAAAAGCAGATTTATATAAGAACATGCTTCCAGTAACAGTCTTCAATTGATTCCACAGATACCACTTCCATTCACAGATTTTCAACTTTTTCTGAAAGTCACACCTGTGACTCTGTCAATCTTTACACAAACCTAAACATGTAAACGCAGCTGAAAATCTCAGCCCATCGGCTTTCTTCCTTTGTAAGAAAAGACTGAAAGGCTACTCTTCCCAATAAAAGGGTTACAGTAATTCCTGAGGCAGGGTTTTAGTACACTGGAGAACACATGGTGTCACCTCACCATTAAATGGGTCACAGTGCACTGCAGTGTGGAACTCACCTCTGCCATTTTATACAAAGATCTGATATCAAAAAGTAATCAGAATTTGAAACAAGTGAATTTAAAACACCTAGTAAGTATTCTCACAAACCTATTCCCCCCCCCCCCCCCTTAATACCAGTTTGTGGTTTTGGGGTTGTTTTGTTTGGGTTTTGGGGGTTTTTTTGGAAAGGGATGAGACAGAATGGGCAAATAAAGAAAAAAGTGCTTAAAAACAGCATTCTGGAAGCTCATAATTTTAAGTTAAACCTTTAATATCCTCTTTCTAGTGCTAAACAGGCTTTAAATTTGTCACTGAAAGTAGGTATTATTTGCCTAAGATCCCAGAATAACTCGACATTATAATTTAAGTAACTGGATCAGCTTTTCCCTCAATGCTTTTATGAATGACTACAAGGTGAAAAGGTAGTTCACGTCACAGACAAATATTTAGCCAAGGGCTCAACCACAAGCCTGCAGTGGCAGTGTCATTTCCTGGGCTTGTCACTGGTTCCCAGCCTCCCAGCAGCTCCCTGGTGCCAGCAGATGCCCATGTGACTGGGAGCAAACCACATGAAGGCAATGCCAGGAATAAAGAAGCAGGACACCACCCTTCGGAGGGGGAATTTCTGTAGCCAGGTGAGTTCCTGTAGCCAAATCACGGTGTGGCCTCAAAGGGCTCTGCTGTGCTGTGCTGGCAGGGGCGGTGGTAGGCTGGAATGCATTCCCAGGAAAAGGGGAGTGCAGCAGCTGTGGGAGCTGGAACACGAGCCCTGCTCTCCTGTCACACCCCCAGGCTCCCGGGCTCCTTCCCTGAATAGCCAGACTGGCAGTCCTGGCCAGTTTTGGAGGGAAGGGCTCACAGGAACACTCTGCACGTTCACAGAGCGTTTTTAGACTCTGATTGGGGATCCTCTTCTGGCTAGGGCTTTTGGAAGCTATCCTAAAAAATAGTGTTTCTTTATAATCCATCTGTCTTGAAATCAAGTCATGCAAATCTTTATCTTACAAAATGCTGATTTAGGACTGCTTTAGGTATAGGTAGAGAACAGCTACATGACTCACCACTTACTTTTTGTACACATTCATAAAACACACCAGCAGTTGTCTTAATTTATAACAAAGTTCACAGAGTACAACCTGTTGAGGCATTTGTGCTCAGATCTTGCCCCAGCTCAAAGTTGTGAGCCCACTGAATCAGGATGTTAAAGGCAAGATTCATCCTCTGCAACCTGTACTTTCAGCTGCCCTTGTGGAAAAGAAGAGGAAAGACAAGTCATTGGGATATATTAAGTATGTTGCAAGATAAATATTATCCACAAGTAGTTTTATCTAATTTGGGATTTAAAACAGCAGCAGAAGTATCAGAGCTGCTCTGCAGGGGTTCAGTTTAAGCCATCCCAGATCAACAGCTGAATCACAAGCTAAACACTACTGTACCATACCCAAAGGCAGGCTGAGTTTATCCTATAATGAATTTTTTAAACTCCAATAAAACCCTACTAAAACAGGATTTTATTTTTTGTCACTGAAGATAACACTTCTTGTCTTAGTGCTACTGAGTGTTTTCATTTGGAAAATAGGTCACGTCAAGAACTGCTTTGAAATGATTGTTTAAACAAAGCTTACAAACACAGATAAAATTCTTCTGCTGGAATGTCTTCTAATGCCTGCACCAAGGTTGATTGACCAAGAAGGAGCATACAGGAGAGCAAAGAAATGTGTGAAGAGAACCGGGAAGAGCAAGAATGAGATTTCACAGACATCCCAAGGGTGTGGAGATAAAGAGCAGGAATACATACTAACATCAGAAAACTAGAAGAGTCTGTCTTGAAAAACAATTACTTCCTTAGTTAGCTTTAAAATACTTAAACCACCATTTTTCTAGGAAAGTATCTGCAGTTTTTCACTTAATCTGAAGCAAATAAACTAGTGTGAACTATATTAAATAGCACTGTATGCCCATACAAGACACCTTTTCAGTGTCTCTACCTACTGCACACTCATGTACTCAAGTATTTTTGCCCCTGTAAACACAAGATAATGAAAAACACCACACATAATAGCAATCATGTAAGAAAAAATGCCTAACACAGTACCTGTGGTCATCTCAGTTCAGAACATATCCCCTCCTGAAGCCCAAGACTGGTCTTTGGGATACAGTTTAAACCATCTCCACGTGCACACACTGTCACCTGACACAGACAGAGCTATTCCAATCAGGAATTGTAGCTGTGTAATTTCAGTGTCCACATGAATACACTTTAACCATTCCCATACTGTCAGGTCACGTGTCTTAAAAACCAGGAAATCGGGATTCTGGCTACCATAATAACAGTAAAAAAACCCAACCAACCCAACCCAACAAAACCCAATGCAAGATGAATCCAGCATCCTGGTCCTGTGTTTTCTGAAACAACAATTCAAAATTCTATAAAATAGTTATTTTCACCAGAAAAAAAAAAATATATATATATATATAGAACCAGCTAGACAAGGCCTCAAGGAGCCTGATGCAAACCTCAAGTCAGCCCTGCCTGGAGCAGGGTGGACGAGATGACCTTCAGAGATCCCTCCAATCCACGTTAGGTGGAGATTTCATAAAATAAACTGGAGAGAGAGTGTTTGTACACACCAACACTTGTCTTCTTTCTTTCCAGACACCCTGGGCAGTCTGTAGATACAGCTACACAGAACACTGCATGCAGAGCAGGCCTACAAACAGCACTGAGTGAGCAGACTCATTCTGGCATCTCAAATACACACCAGTTTTATGTTTATGCACAAGAACTACAGGAAAAAGTATTGACCTAAGTGAGGTGGTGAAGATGTAAGACTTCTTATCAGCTCTACCTGATCTCAGAAGTGTCTGATTTATCTGCTGAATCTTCAGCATGGCAGAAACACAATGCCCACTGCCAGAGCTCTGACTCCTGCACTGCTGAGGAACCTCTCTGGAATTATAAATTATATTAATTGCTTCTGCTGACACAGGGGAAAAGGGAGGAAGCAGGCTTGTCTTGACAGAGGTAACCACTCAAACCACACTAAACGCTCAGCTTCACCATTCCTCTCTAAGCCACATTTCATTCACACATCTCAAACTGAAACTCCACTCCTCCTACCTCTGGAATTCCTCCTTTGATGCATTTTCCCTGCTGCCATCCACAATCAGCGTTTTCAGCAGTGACTCATGAGAACTCACTTCACATGACACATGGCTGAGACTCACTGGGGTGCCGTGATGAGAAGCCCAAAGGACACGGCACTGAACGGCACAGCACAAGAAAATCTGTTGCAAAAACCGTGTCACACTGAGGATGGTATTTCATGCTATTAAATCAGATGAATAATCATGCCTTATAAAAGTTACATTTCAAATTTATGCCTGGTTCACCGCAAGATGAAAGCCAAGATGATGTACTAAGCCTGAACAATTCAGAGCAAAGCCACACTCCTGCATCCCTGTTATATTCTTAACTAAAATGTCCAGGTGCAGCGTTCTCCTTGACTGTATGATCCAGCCTTACAGACAGGCATTCAGAATAAGAGAAGAGACAAAGAATTAAACAGCCATTTGAAATGGTAGGAAAACAGGGCATTGAAGCACCATTTTTTTCTGAAGTAACTTCTTCCAGCCTCTCACCTCAGTTCTACTCCCCTCTCCAGCACTGTCTCAGGCGATCTACAAAACTCCTTACTTCACCAAGAAAGCTGCAAGAGTCATTTTAAATTTTTCCTCATGTTTTGTAGTCATTTTTACTCCAAAAGTAAACCAAAATGTAGGCCAGACCACCTCTCCCCAACAAGACACATGAAATTGTCATGTGATACTAAGTTTCTGTAGCTAAGAGCACAATTGTAATTATTGTGATTTTAGAAAATAATTTATTGTAAAGGCAGAATAATGAAAGATAAAGGTAGTACTATGAAAACTGGTGCACTGTAACTTCAGTTCTTTAGCTAATGGTTTGAAATTTAAGTGCAACACAGAACCTGTCCTTATTTGGATGGAAGCTTCCCAGTTTCTGTACTTAAAATACTCACATTTCAAAAGGTTTGATAGATGCAGTGCTAAGGAACCAACTGGCACAGTAAATCCACTTTACAAACACAAAACAGAACTAAAATTCAGTGTTTTTACAGCCACTGTTTGTCTTGCACTATAAGCCTCTATAAATTTTTTCTCATTTTCATGTTGTATTTTTCTGTCCTAAATACTCACTATTGCCAAGAACACAACTTACTATGTCGCTTAATTCTTCTACGTGTACATTTTTAATGTATCATTGGAACAAGAGTGTAAATAATTCCTTTAGATTAAGTTCTGACATCCGAACACAGTCAAGTTCCACAATTCCCACAGACCCACAGGTGCAGAAAACCTCACTTTGACAAAAGCAGAGCCGTTTTCCTTGTCACATTCTTGGCAGGAGCAGGAATCTTCTTTCAGAATCATTGCCATTCACGGCTCCGCAAACTTTACTGGAAAATACTAATCACAATATTCAGCTCTACAGAAGTCAGATATTCTAGAGCATATGTTGATATAGCAACCCAAATATATCATCCATCACATTATAACATAACAAAAGGAAGTCTTTAAGAGTCTACTACCTCTTGATTTTAGTTCAGCATGAAGTGCCAGCGCAATGGGAGGTCTGGGGGAAACATTAGTAAGGCTGAATTGTACTCTGTTCGTGTACTATGAACCAGAATAATCACTCTACCAGCAATTTGTGTAGCGAGTGCCCCTCAACACATCACACACTTGCAGTATTAATCTACTTCCATAATAGCAAGCTGTGAAATATTTGCAGTGTGCATTTATAAAGGCATAAGAACAGGCCAAGAATGCGGTGCCCACGTGCCCCAGAAGGGCAGAGCTCCTCCCTGCAGCTGAGATTCTTCTGATCTTGAAGACTTTGGAGGAAAACGTAACTGATGGCCGAGTCCTCTTCCCTTCTCACTCAGAAAACACTGAAACCCCAAACCTGAGAGCACTGAAAGACACTTCACTGAGAGCAAGTGTCACTAACCATACTTCTCCTGTGAGCCAAACTGGGTTATTTACATGAATGAACATCTGGCAGTCAAAGAACACTTGAAAAGATACAGAGCAAAAAGAGAGCACAGATGTAAAGGGAGTCGCATTTTTGAGCAAACTTCAAAAAATTACCTTCTCAACTTTTGTTTTTTTAAGAGCTGTCTGTGCAACATGTGGCAAAAGAGCTATTGTTCATAAGGCAACACTGGATTTGGACACTTCAAAAGCACCAAGAGAATATTTCAGAGCAACAGTTTCTCACAGCCAGTGAAGCAGCTCATTTAAAAACCCCGAATGTGGAGTGTAATGACCTAATTAGGAGAATTTGTCCCCAGAGAGAGGCTGTTCTAGTGTAAGTTGGTGGGAAAACCCAGCTGGTTTGAAGATTGTAAGATCAGAACCTGAATGCTTATGCAAGTGTGTGGTTGAAGTAAAAAAAAGATTATCATCAGAAGACTGGAAGTTTCTGTGCTTCTGACAAACACACACTACTAACCTCAGTTTCTCAGTTAAAAACCTGTCCAGGATTACTCAGACCTGGTAACTACAAAACAAACTCAGAACTGCCAACGTTGTTCTGTTGAACTTCAGTTACTGAAAGTACTCCACACTTATTTCATCTTGTTAGAGAAGAAAATAATTAAGAGTTGTCATGCATCAGCTCACATTATCAGGTTTCCTTGTATCAAAAGCCAAAGCAAGAGATCAAGTTATTCAGTAACAAAATATATTTAGATAAATTACACAGTAGCTGATCTCACTTACTCCTTTTTTCAGAGGCACACACAACACACTCTGTCATCCAGCATTTTTACCCATCCTTTTTAAGGGTATAATTAATAAACTGCACAAACACCTTCCAATACATGTTAAATTTGCTCCCTAAGAAAAAGCATTCCAAGAACACATTCAGATGGAAGCACACTTGATGCTGCAACTGCCACTAGAATATTGATTTTATCTTAAACCTTTTGAGTTTTTCCAATAAAAAATGTGAGAAACTTAGTCATTTTATCTGCAGAAAGTGAATAAATTCTGGCTAAGTTTGAGCAATACCATGAGCATTCTGGCTTGCCCTTTCTTGTTGCCCCTCAGAGAACCATGCACAGACTCTCACAGGGAAACAATCCACTACACACATTTTATTAACATTAACATAACGCAATAAAACTTGAGGTAATTAAGTTTAATGTGCTGTTCAACACATAACATGGAATGTCATACAACTTACAGTTCACAATACCCTCACAGCAAAATCAAAACAGACCAAAAACTGGCCCAGAATCGTTATGCAAGAGCTCGATGTTCTTCTTGCTGCTCAACCTGAAAAGTAACACAATGATAACAGTTACAACATGACATTCAAATACCTAAATATGAAACAGGTTTGCATTGTTTCACTAAGTCTGTCTAGGCAAGTGCACTCTCCCAATACAATATTCTAACTGGCAAACAGCAGAAAAATATGACAATAATTGCATTTGTGCTTTTGTATGTACAATACATATAAACAGACCAACATCTGACGTTTTATGATGCATAAACAGAGGTTTCACTACAGTGAAATACAGAACAACATTTAGCATGACAAGAAATTATTTCATTGTCTTAGACTAAGCACTCAATTTTCTGTATGGAAAAACAGTGTTCCACATTCACTTTCGAGTTACATTAGCAAAATAACCACAAACTGTGGTTTTTCAGGGGGAGGGAGTGGTTGGTTTGGGGTTTTTTCATTCTTTTTTTTTTTCTTTAATTAAAAACAAACTATGAACACTAAAGACCAAAACACACAGTCTTTTAGTTCAGTTAGAAATTGCTACTAGTAACAGCAAAGCATTGAAAATCCATTTGTTGGGAGAGCATAAGATGCTGTCCTACTGAACAGGTTATTCTTATCAGGCTTTTTTTTGCTCCCAGTCTTCTTTAAAATGAAATTTAAGTTTTCCTTTCCTGCTTGCTAAAATCTCCTCAGCTGTTCATGCCAGTCTCATGGCATGGTAAGTCTTCAGCATTAAGAGCTCACTGGATTTTCCCTCAAGATTATTTGCTTTCCAAGGGAATTACACTTGACAACTGCCTTGTCTGGACAGTGACTGTACAGCTTTTCAGAGAAAACAATACTCAATATAAAGAGAAGTTCTGCAACACAGTCTGGCAAGACTCCACAACTGTGAGAAAAGCTATGCAGCAAAAATGCTAAAAGGAGCTGCCAGTGCCTCTTCAGGAGAGCCAAGGTCTGGAGCCAAAGCTTCCCTTCAAAGCTGGGGCTTCCCAACTCAGCATTTACTACTGACTGGCACCCGCTCAGCCTACGAGTTTCAATCTTGCTCATCAAACTGCTGTGACAGTTCTGAGTAACTATTTTGTGTTTGTATTGTTTCGGTTTTTACTGAACCAAGGCCAAAAGAGATACAGTCCATAAGCAAATCCCAGGAAAGTCAGTTCATGGAATCACAGAATGGTTTGGGTTGGAAGGGGCCTTAAAGATCATCTCCTTCCATCCCCCACCATGGGCAGTTCTATCACGAGAATCTGTCTCATTAATACAGGTACAAGGAGAGGAATTTTTGAATCCCTATCATTCAATACTCCAACAGTAAAACAATCTCAAATCCCCCAAGCTTTTTCAAAAAAACCCTTTTCAACTACTTTGACTCACCACTCTGCAATATAAGGGCAAGTAAGATACATTAATTACAAAAAAGTTATTTATTATCTGCTTTGGCAGTTTTATACATGTTACATGTAAACCAGAAAAAGAATTTGAAACTAGCTTGGTTAATATTCCAAATGTTAAAGTTGGAAGTTAATAATGGAAGAAACATTAAAGAACAACTGAATGTCTTCAGGAACCTTACTGGACTTGGGCCAGTAGCCCTTCCCTTTGGCCTTGCCCTGCTAATGCCACTTTAAATCAGATTTCTGTACATTCTTTCTTTCCTGTTATTTCACCATCCCAACTCTTCACAACAGCCAGAACTCAAAAAGCTGTACCATTTCACCCGGCAAGGATCTTGAGGTCACTGCTACTTGAGTCCCTCACTGATTCTCCATCAGCTTAACTCTCTACAACAGCAGCAACCACTGAAAGCCAACGTCATCAGGCAAGACTCCACAAACAAGGCAGAAACCAATCATTAAACCATCAATAAAGCTGAGTTTAAGTGTACTTGCTCCACTGTCTTTGATGTGTCCAGTTCCTTAATGGTGTTTTAACCAGTCTTAAACCAGACTTGATAGTGAAAAGCCTAGAATACAACAGCTGCCTTATGACTATTCATCCAGGATGTGCCACTAAAGCCCCTACAACAGGACCTTGTTCTTTTCCTGGCCCTTGTAGGCAGCACAGAGTGAAAAGACACATTTGGTAAAGCCCAAAACAATAACAGCAACAGGAAAACATGACACCAAAATGCCTGGAGAGCAGGAAATACCCGCCTCCGTTGCCTCCCTTCAACAGGAAATGCAGTGCCACACCTTTAAAAACAAGGAGAAAATAAAGATGCACATTAACATAACCAATGTTCCTTTCTCAAGGCAAAAATCTCACTATTTTCTAGAGCAATTAAGAATTTTGCCCAGATTCCTAAACACGCTGAGTTAGCAACTGGTCTTACTTTACTTGGTACCAAGCTCAGGTACCAACATCACTTTGAGCAAGTCACTTGACCCTGTAGGGACATCCCACAACCAGTGAGAACCTCAAAGACATCCTCATCTACTTCAGTGCTCTACTGTGAATGAAAACCAAACTCAACAGTGTTCCCAGTGAGGTGGTGTTCAGACACTGAAACATAAACCACTTTCCTCACAGTGAGGTTATACAAGTCCTGGCAGGCAGACATTCCCTGGAATTACACAGTGTGCTGCAGGATGTTTGTCCTATAAAGGCCTTCTTATCTTTGAATCTCCTCATCCTTAGACAGCTGCTGTTCTTTAGCTTTATAGAATTACCACTGCACATGTGCCTAATCATTTGTACAGCATTTCATGTGATCAGTGTGATGCAGCACCTTCACAGAGGTATCATGAGACTGTTCCAAAGCCTCATTACCTTACCTTTCAGGGTAACTGAAAGTTTTCCTCACACCAAACAATTTTCCACAATGTTTCTCGCATCTCAGAAGGCTAAAATAAGCAATCAATTAAACACAAACCTTCTGTCTCACCTGTATCAGATCAATCCCAGGAATTCAATTATTGCTGCACTCCAAACCAAAATGTTACACTGCCAGTGAAAAATGCTGTTTTGAAGAATGTACTTGAGTTTGTCAGCTCCATCAGCACCGGGATTTATTTTCTCCTGACCTAGCTTCCAGGAACTCTTCTGTGCCACAGCATTGGTTTCAGAACCCCAGCTTGTTCACCTACTAAAATCAAAAGTAAGAAGAATTAGCGAAGTCACAAGCAAAACCACAGTGGCAGATGAGAAACAGGCAAACATGGTACTTGACATACTTCACCATTTAGCGAGGGGTTTGGACACACCATGCAATGCCAATGCAATGTCCTACGGCCTCTGTGTCCCCCTGCACACATCAAAAAACACAGTTTTATAAAGGTCAGCAAACTGAGACATGGGTGAAAGTACAATTATTCAGTAACACTGTTGTGGATAGCCAAAACCTAAATAAAGAGTAATGGACAAGCATACCTATTGGAGGCTCCTCTGCTCAACTGGGAATGCCTCAGTTACTGGAGACACTGCAGTAACAGAAACCAGTAGTCGATGGTGGGGTGGCCTCGCTGAGCACAGCACTATTTTTAGACAGTTTAACACATCACTTAGTGTGTAACATCACTCAGTCAACAATGAAGCATTTTTCATTTGAGAAGGGTTAAAGCACACACAGTTGCACTAGCCTGGACACTGTACCGCTTTAAATACCAAATTGCTGACGTAGATACATGTAGAGTATTGGCTATTTCCCTGTTCACTCATGAACCTTGCACACAATTAAGGAAGGCAGTCACAGAACAAGTGTTTTTGTGTGTGTTCTCTTACAACTCTTACAGCTTTTCCAAAGTCTCTGATATTCTTGCCTCAGAAGGACTAGACCATCTGTTATGCACCAAGATGTTTTCAGATAATGAATCAGAGCACGAATTACATGAGTTTCTAATGAACGGAATTAAGCGTGATAATAAAATCAATTCAAAATACTTTCAAAGGCAAAACATGCAAAAAAACCACGGCATCACTAACGTGTCATCTGTCTCTGCCAACACGTGGTCCTGTGGCATCTCCTGCTCCTCCTTCACAGTCACAACTCCCACAGCTCCGAGTCCAGAACAAGCAGATTCTTTAGGCAGCTGGTCATCATTGTCAT